>CM076582.1:978283763-978695026 GCA_034641835.2 Pinus albicaulis | reverse complement strand
GTTCATTATTGGTCATTGCCATAGAAGACTGAACTCCAAGAGAAGAAAAAGCATGGAGATCAAGGAAACATCTAAGCCTTTTCCATTCCAAACTAGTGGAAAGAGAAGGGCAACAATGGCTTTCTCCCTCTCCTATAAGAAGGAGTTGAAGGCTCTTAATTGAAGGTCGAAGGATTGCTCAAAAGTTCTTGTATACTTGTGGAATAGAGAATAGTGTGACATTGTGAAGGCCAAGAGTCAAAGAGGCTCCTAGAGAGCTTGTTGGCTTGGACTTCTTCACTTGATAGAGAAGAGAGATTGGGAGACTGAGGAGGGATTGGTACAACCGATGGTTGTAATCCTCCTTCTTTCAAAATCAATAAAACTATGTTCGTTTTGTCCATTCGATGCTTAATGTTATATTGTTGTTTCAATATTTGCTTAGTATGATATGAATGGCTCAGATGTGTATAATCTAGATGTTTATTATTGATTTAATTGATAGAATACTTGTTATATTAGAAATTACGCGGGTGCTTTGACTGATTGCAGGACTCTGATTTGGAGCCGGTGAAGAAGGACTCTTGCTTTGCTGCGTAGCGCTCTCCAAAGGATTCTAAAGCCGTCAAAGAGGTAATTCTCTATTGTGTTCCTTCAAGTTATTTCAAGCTAATATGAACATGCTCATGCCATCTTTGTGAACAGCATAGCTAATCTTACTGTCTGCCTCGGGCACCGGAAAGCCCTGAGAGGGATATACGAAAACCAACCACCCAAGCAGTTTACCCTATAGCACCTGCTCATCCTGCACACGGTTCTTCTCTGTCGCTTCATTCCTTAGTCTAATTCCTGGCGAGCTTCCTTTAAAAATTCTCTACTTCTCTTCTTTGGATCATCTCTGTTGGTCAATCTGTATTCTGCAAGTCGCATTTTGATTTTAAAGAACTCTAGTTGCGTTGCTGTCCATGAAGCCTTAAACTACCTGATTTGAAAATTGATTACATGTTTACCTGTAGCCTATTTTCTGAGATAATAAAAATATCAGTGAAATATCTGCACTTTTCACTGTTTGGAATATATGACTTTTATTTCTGAGAAATAACTGCCTTTTACTGCATTACTGTTTTGACAATTAATTTGCAACAAAGGTAGTTATTATTCCAGACCAGATGAATGCAACTTTATTACCCAAACATCGACTAACATTCAACACTAACATAAGTAAAAATATATATTTTAACTTATTTTAGGACTCTAAAACACTATGACACCTATTCACTTAAAAATACCTTGATGTTGGGACTCTTTTTAACTTTTATTGGAAATGACTCAAACTTTGGACATGGATTAGGACACAATAAAAGTTTTAAAACAATGATACAATGGCGATTACACCATTAAAGTTTTTAGTTCTAACAGTGGCTCCTATTGGGGATGAATTCCTCCCTCTAAGGCTTCAAGCATTGTAAACTCAGTGCCTCAAAAACTCTTGAAACTCAGAATAATTCTTGAAAGTAAAGACTAGGACTAACCATTGACTGACTGGATTCAAGGATGACCATATATACAGACATAAGTTCCATTGGGCATGGAGTTTATTGACACATCACACTAGATATTTACAATGGATTGACTCAGCTGACTTACTAAATAAATAATTTTTTAAGAAAATGACCATTGAATGGGCCTCTAGTCAGTTAATCATCATCCAGATGTTTGAGAAGAAAAGTATTATTCTCCAAAACTTTAGCAATTCTAAATGGCCCAAACCACAGATTGTCAAACTTACCATGCTTTCCATGGTCTTCTCTCCTAGCATCCCAATGTAACACCAAATCATTCTCCTAAAACAACTGCTAATTTTCTCTTTTATAAAAAATAGATTTGACTTTAGCCTGATACTTCTAAACTTTTTCCAACAATGATTCTCTGATTTGATGTGCCTCTATCAACTATAGCATTCTCCTTTGAACTGGGTTTTCATGATCAACTTAATATTATAGGAACTTCATCATAGGAAGAGCTAATTGCAAAGGCATTACAACATCAGTACCATATACAAGATGAAATGGAGATATTCCAATTGATTTTTTACCACTTACTCTATCTGCCCACAGAGCATGTATCAACTGAGTGTCCCAATTCCTCTTATTTTCAGGCATCATTTTCTTAATAATCCTTACCAAAATTTTATTGGATGAATTAGCCAATCCATTACCTTGAGGGTAATAAGGCATGGAATGAGTCAATTCAATCCCATGTTGCTTACAAAATTTGTACATATTGGTGGACTTAAAGGCCATTGCATTATCAATTACTAATTTCTATGGAAAACCAAATCTTGGCATAATATTTTCAACCAAAAATTTTATAATTACTGTATCAGTAGCATTCCTGGTTGGTACAACTTCAATCCATTTATTGAAATAGTCTGTGGCTGTGAGAATCCATCTATGATGTCCTGATGAAGGTGGATGAATTTCACTGATGAATTCTAGCCCCCACTGCTAGAAAGGAACATATGCTGAAATAGGAATGAGAGGTAATAGTAACAATTTCTGTTTACCAACAAATTTCTAACATCCAACACGACTCTTTACTTTGGAAAAGACATCAGGAAAAAGAGTTGGCCAATAATATCTAGCTCTTAAGATTTTGTTTGTAGTTGCTCTCCAATAAAAATGCCCTCCACACACTCCTGCATGTATCTCTGTCATAATTTCCTGGGATTCTACTTCATCTACACATCTTAACAAGACTCCAATAGGATCCTTCCAGTAAAGATGGTCTTCCAAAATGAAATACTTCATAGCTCTCAATTTAAAATCTCTCCTTTTAGAATTCTCCATTTTAGGTGGACAGTTGAAATTTAACAATAAGTAAACTATATCCTTGTACCAATCTGAATTAAATATTTCAGGATAATTAACAATACCTTCTCCATATTCTCTGTCAGCTACCTCTACATTCAGATTTAAAGCTTTACAGTTAGATTCAACCATCAAGCGATCTAATCCCAGACCCTTTATCAATTTAGCTGGTTTGATTTCATCATCAAATTCAAAAATCTTGGTTAGCCATCATCCCCTCCTTCCATATGTATCTAGCTTCAGCAACACATCTTTAACAGTGATATCGGGCACAAAAGAAATTATTTTTTAATGCAGCACATAAACTTGAAAAGACTTCAAAGCATTAACTAGTGCATATGCTTGTTTTTCAGTCAAGATGTGCTTTAATTCATCATCCCTTAAAGCACGACTGAAAAATGAAATTGGTTGCTGCAAACCCTCCTTGTTCTTCTGTAGTAAGACAACTACAATTGTTTCTTTTGAAGCATATGAAAAAAATCAGAAAATCCTTTTCAAAGTCAAGACTAATCAAAACTGGAGCTTCATTCAAAGCAGATTTAATTGTTGAAAAATAATTCTTTGCTTCATCTCTCCACTTAAATTCTGCATCTTTTTTCAGCAAGACATTTATATTTTTTATCAGCTCTACAAATTTAGGAACAAAATGCCTCAAAAAATTGATTTTCCCTAAAAATGACTACAATTCCTTTTTATTTCTTGGCAAACCAATCTTCTGAATAGCTTCTACTCTTCCTGGATCAATACAGATGCCACTTTATGTTACAATATGTCCCAATAACATACCTTCTTGGACAACAAAAGATGACTTTTTTGGGTTTAAGGACAAACCAAACTTTCTGCATTTGTCAAAAACTTGCTTCAAATGTTTCAAGTGGTCTTCATCATATTTTGAATAAACTGTGATGTCATCCAAATAGATGACCAAAAATTTGTCCTTTTCTCTCGCAAAGGCGATATCCATTTCCCTTTGAAAGTTTGTTCTTGCATTCATCAAACCAAATGACATTTTTTTGTACATGAATGTGCCCCAGGGTGTGGTAAATGTTGTATTTTCTTTGCCTTGCCTATCAATTGAAATATGATTATAGCCTGAAAAGCTATAAATCATTGAAAGTCTTTTGGATCCTACAACCTTCTGCAAGATATAATCCATCTTGGGTATTGGATAGTTATCTTTTAATGAACACCGGTTCAGGTTGTGAAAATCGACACAAATCCTTATCTCTCCATTCTTTTTCCTGGCCGGGACTATATTAGCTACCCAGTTAGAAAATCTCAAAGGCAGAATTATCTTTGCTTACAAAAAAAAATTTATTTCTTTCTCAATGATTGGGAGTAGCATGGGATTGATGTGTCTGATTTTTTGTGCTACAGGCTTTGCATCTATTTTCAAAGGAATATTGTGCTCCATTATGCTCTTATCATCAGTTTTCAACTCACTATAATACCATGAAAAAATATCAACAGTTTGATATATTTCGTTCCAGTTTCCATAGGAAGGAATTTGGACACTTTGACTAATCTTGGTTGGTCTTATGTACCAATGTTACATTCTATTGTACTCTCTCTGTCAACTTTTCTTTCAGGCTTGAGAAAAACATCATTATTATCAAATAGTATTTCTAAAGGAACTAAACCCTTAGGAATAAAGTTAGCTTTCAGATCTATAATGTTTTTCCCAGCCATATTTTTCTTAAAAGGGCTGCTATTTTGGTCTTCAACAATTTCCTGATCATCATCAACTTGTATGTTTGCAAACTCTTCTACACACTCTAAAAATTTTTGAATCTCCATGTCATCCTCAAATACTTTCCAGTGCTTTATGTTATAAGGAATTGAAGGTTTTTCTTTTATTTGAACATCATAGACTGCCTTGGCATCTAGAGGAACTTTGAAATTACTTGTAGCAATAGCTAGTGAATCAACAATTTGATTTTCTTCTCTAGTGACAAAATTTATATTAAATGTTAAAATTAATGCTCAATCAAAACCCAGACTTCATTCTTATAATTCTTCAATTTAGAAATTTTCACTTGGTAATTTTTTCTCACCTACTTAATCACCAACCTGAATCACCAAAGGCAATTAGTTGTTCTGCTCCCAAATATTTCACTGCCTTCATACCCATCACAAGTGCTTCATACTTAGCAGTGTTGTTAGTGGTAGAAAAATGCAGTTTGTAGGATGTGGTCACCTTCTACTGAGTAGGAGAAATGAGGACTACACTGGCTCCTGATCCTTCTCTTGAAGAGGCTCCATCAAAGCACAATTTCCAGATCTATCCTCCTTTTCAATGTTGCTCATTTGCACCTTAAAAGTGAAAACAACACTTAATTCAGGCTTGAAATCATTGTCATCAGCAGCAAGGTGCAGAATTGATGACCCCAATTCCTTTTCTTCAACATATATGGGATGATTTGATGGATTGTGTTGATCACTAATGATGTAGGCCATTTGAGTTTCCCTATACAGCCTTTTGAATTCCCCTCCAAATACTAGGATGGTAGCATATGACATGTCCATCTGAAGGGTACCTCCCAATTTCTTAGACCAAGATCTGGAAAGTAACATCCCAAATCTAGAAGGAATTTCAGCAACCACAATGTCCATCACTAAGGTCTTCATAGGAAGCTAGGTAAGGGACACAACCAAATCCTTAGTCACTCCTAGACACTTGAATTTTTTTGAGTCAAAGGTGTAAATGTCATGGTATTTTTTTGTGATCTCTAATCCCAATTCATCCATCACTTTATTTGGCATGAGATTGTGGGAAGCTCCAGAATCTAACAAAAAATTATGCAACAATTTGTCATGTATATTGAGTGAAAGGTAAAAATGTGGTGAGTTATCATCATTTTGATCTTGGACATGACAGGTTAGATAAATAGCGAGATTCTCATCCTCAAGGTTCATTGAATCAGGAGCGAGAGGAGGCTGCAGCAGACTCTTAAGAGATTCTTTATATGCAGTTTTTTTTTAATAATTCCAATAGTGGAACTGGAATTTTGATTTTATTCAATTCAAATTTGAAACTGAAATAAATTGGAACTAATTCCTTATTTTCTACAGTAATTTTAAAAATTGGGGCAGAATTTTGAGGTGGAGGAACCTCATTTACCTTGGTCTTCTATTTAGCATATTGTTTATGTGAATCTAATTTTTTTTTAGGCTACTGAACAGGACCTTTGGACCTCAAAGGGTAGTTTCTGTTTTGGACTTCCTATTTTTTCTGATCATTCTGTGCATAAATTTGAACATTCATATCATCAAAAAACAAAAACATTCTTGATCTATGTTCATATTCCTACAATGTCAAACATGTTGACTATGAAGTTTTTCCCACATGGTTTATTTCTTCATTTTATTCCGCATTTCCTTGTTTTTCTTCTTCAACAAAATTATTCAAAGGAGGCTGAACATTTTGATCATCAGCATTCCTCCTTGGGTGCTATAGGATTTGTTGAGGCTGAAAAGGCCTCCTAAAGGGAGCCTGATTTAAATTAGCTTTATTTTGATTGACTCTAGCAGTTGGTTTATTTTCTACCTCTAATTTTGACATCTTAGACGTAAGTTCCTTGATCAAATTGGACATTTGATTGATCTTTTATTTTGCTAAAAGAGACTTGGACAAAGAAGGCTTTTCTTCTTTCATCTTATTTTTATCTTTTTCTGCTTTTTCTTCCTCCATTTTTAATTTATTTGAAGCCATGAGATTAGACTGCACTCCAATTGTAGCCTCTTACATAGTTGTTAGTGTCTATTATTTTTCAACCCTCAACCATAAGGAAAACTTAGAATCTAAATATTTTTCAAAATTTATCATAGCTGTGGTTTTAGTTGGTTTAATTCTTTAGGAAATTTCTGATAAATATTATTAAACCTCTTAGTAAAATCAGCTAATGACTCATCTGCCTTATTCTTCAGAGTTCCAAATTCTGTAAGATAATAGAAATAATATTTCCTATCACCCCAATGCTTCACAAATATCTCTTCTAATTCATCAATTCTTGTTATTGAATTTGGAGCCAAACTTCTAAAACATTTTCGAGCTTTAGCATCCAAGCTTTGAATAAAGAGTCTTGTCCGGACATCTTCATGTTCAATATTTTGATTGTCATCATTAGAGCCACTAAATGTTCTTCAGTGGAAACTCCTTCTCCCTCCCCATTGCATTTTGGAATATATTTCAAGTAATCTCCTTGGGGAAGTGTATGCAATGGTTGAGGGAGGACAAGTGGTGCATATCTCACATCCACTATCTGTTGCATCCGTGTAAGGGAAGGTTGGGCCATATTTTGCCGATGTATAACTGATGTAGTTGTTTCAGAAATAAGAATTACAATTGGTGAATTCTGATTCTGATTTAGGATAGCAGAAAATTGGGGGTCTTGAGCTGATTTTTCAGGCTTTGGAACTAAGAAGAGTGGGTTTTCAAAATGATGAACAGAGGATGTCTTGACTTCTCCTTCAGTATAATAATCATAATCTAAAGTTGTATCTTGAGGGGAGGGAGTTAATTCAACGTTATTTTGTTGAGAAAAAAAATCAGATAAGTTAAAAGTAAGACCTTCAGGTACAGACTCTTCAAAAGGTTGAGAGGAAGATGACTCAATAGCTGGATTTGGAGAAAAAGGTATATACTCTTGTCGAGGGGTAATAAGAGACTGGTATTGAGGATGAGCCTGAAGGAAATTTAAAATATTCTTGAAGTCTTCTTCAGTCAAAAACATCCTTGTCAAGGAAAGGTGAAATAACCAATACTTGTTCTAAGTCCCCTTCATTTAGCACAAACTCTTCTGACTTGTTAACAACATCCACTTTATCTTCTATGGGAGTAGCTTCAATTTGATATTTTTCAACAAAATATTTTGAAACTAAAACTTCTTTAGATTAAAATTAGATAGAGGTACATTTTTCTTTGGAACGTACTTTTTGTGTACCTTCTTCACTAACTGAGATGTGGCTTCAACTGATCTCTATTTTCCTTTAGCATCTTTGATGATTTTCTCTGGGTCAGCAACTAGAGTCACTGTTGGAGATCTCTGATTCCTCCTTGTAGAAGGAGGTCTTGAAACCCCTCTTCCTCTTTTTGGAGTCATCAAGTGAACGAATTTGCAGTCTTCTTCAAGTCACCAATTCTTGTTCACCATCAAGAACTAATTATTAGCAATTCATAACAATAGACTCAGGAAAATACTTTATTACAAGGCCTTCGTCTCCCGACAGACACACCAAAAGATGTTGGCACTGGAATCAACACTTGGACTGTAGCAAGCACTTAACCAGACACATCTTAAAAAGGAAATTTTAATGTTTTGTTTTATGGGATTGGAAGATGGTATAAACTTTGATTCACTGAAGAGAGATTTTAGTCAAATCCACAATTCTACTAAAGAGGGTATTGTAACTTGATGTGGTAGAAAGGTGTAATTTTGTAATCTATGAGGATATGAAATTGTAATATGAGAGGAAACCATAGGTCTGTGAAACAAAAATCTACTGCATTTAGTAGAAATTCACAAAAATGGTAGTTTGAAAATATTCCATTGAAAAAAAGCTATTTATAGTCTAACAATATTCTCACTGAAATATCATGAAGAATAACTATCATGATTGATGCTCTTCCATTGTTATAACATATATTTTATCAAGAATGCTCATTGTTTGAGACTAACAAAAACTAATAAAACACATAACATGCTTAAGAGACTAATACAAACACATAATAGTATGATGATTTGCAAACTGGAACTGGAAGAAAGGAGATATGGAAACACAAGTAAAGTAGACAATACACACAACAAATTGGTAATAAGTCCTTAGTAGTATCATTCCATTTCATTCACAAAAAATAATACAGATCGTATGAGTCAAAATTCTATAACCACCAACCAACCTTGACTTCATATTAGTTTGGCATATATATACAAAATATGATACTATCATCTTCCACAAAAAAAGGTGAATGTGTTTCCAAAATTTATTATGATCTCGTGCAAGAGATGAGGCTTATCCTTTAATCTTAATTACAAAGTGCTATGAAATAATGGAAATAAAAACATTAAGGCTAACCATTTGAAGTGGTTTTTATGATGTGGCAGTTTTATGGGAAGACTCCTCTTTCGTTCTGGTGCAACCAACACCATAAAAAGTGGAAACAACAGTGAAAATGGTGTGTGGTTGTTCATTGAATGCTACTCGCTGCTTGGTAAAAATGTGCTGGTATTGAGAGTAGTCGTAGAAACCTGTTTGAGAGAAACTATGTCGCTATTCCACTGTTCCTTTCCCCTTTTTTTGGTTAAAAACCCTTTGTAATGGCGGAAAACCCAAAACTTTTGGATAGAATGACAGAGGTTCATTTTATGAGAAATTACAAAGAAACCCTTCGAAATAGGTTTAATTGATAGACGAGATATGGAAAAGAATGAATGATAAGCAAGGGGGTGATGACATGGCGAAGAAGTGGGACCAATTTCAGATCATGCATCAGAATTTTATTATGAAATGTGGTAGTTAAATGTTGAAAATGGCAAAGTGCGATGTGCGATGAAAGCGGAGCTAACATGGAAGAGAAATGGGACCGATCGCAGATCATGCATCGAAAATTTTATAAACATACATACGTGTGAAATCAACATCGATCACTTTATAGGAACTTTAAACAAAACCACAATTTCTCCCAAACAATATGCATTCATGTGAAATTGTGGATCTAGGGCCCCACAACCTGGTGACCAATCAGAAGGCATCGCACATCGCAACTTTGTGTATTATCACAAATTAGTCGTCCACAAATTTAACTATACATTGACAATGGCTAAACCATAAAATCTGAGATTTGCGAAATTGTGTTGGTGTGCTACGCTGAAAAGTGCCCCTTGCCTCATCGCATCTAAAATCACTTAACATGCCACGTGATTTCCTTAATGGTAAACTTTTAAAAATTCAATTTGTGAAATCGCTCCATCTACGCTTTAATCTCATTTGTTGGTTTCTTCCCTTTCAGATCTGTGATTGGATCATGGCCACCCACTCATCCTGCACATGGTTCTTCTTTGTCGCTACATTCCTTAGTCTAATTCCTGGCGAGCTTCTTTTAATAATTCTCTATTTCTCTTCTTTGGATCTCCCTCTCTGTTGGTCAATCTATTTTCTTCAGGTCACAGTTTTCTTTTATAGAACTTTAGTTGCAATGTTGTCCACGAAGCCTTAAACTGGCTGCTTTGAAAACTGGTTACCTATTTACCTATAGGATATTTTCTGAGATAACCAAAATATCAGTGAAATATCTGCGCTTTTCACTACGTGCAATATATGACTTTTATTTCTGAGAAATAGTTGCCTTTTACTGCATTACTATTTTGACAATGAATTTGCAACAAAGGTATCTATTATTCCATACCAGATGGCTGCAACTTTATTAACCAAACATCGACTAAACTTCAACACTAACATAAGTAAGAATAGATATTTTAACTTATTTTAGGACTCTAAAACACTATGACACCTATTCACTTATAAATACCTTGATGTTGGGACTCGTTTTAAATTTTATTGGAAATGACTCAAACTTTGGACATGAACTAGGACACAATAAAAATTTGAAAACAATGATACAATGGTGATTACACCATTAAAATTTTCAGTGCTAACACACTCATTATCAGAAGAAGGGACATCTCATTGACCAATGTTGGACACTGCATCTAACAACTCATCCAAAGCATTTGAAGCAAGTGGAGAAAAATATTGACGAGAATGGAATAGGATATTATGTCATTGATGTGAGTCAAGTTGATTCACAAGAAGAGGATTTTAAATAGGAAAATTTTCCATTGAAGTGGTTTGGTAAGAAATGGCTCGATTTCTTGACCAAGGCATGCATTTTCTTTGTACATAGATGCAAATTTCAGCCTTATGTATGCATGAATTTCTGTTGAAAGTATGACAAGTTGCAGCAGATTATTAAAACTTGTATGATGCAAGATTGCATGGGAATGTTGTTAGATTGAAGGCATTTCTATTTGTTGCAAAATTTCACCAATATGGTGTAAAATATGGGTATGTCACTCATTTATGTTGCAGCTATTTGTCATTCAATTCAACTCTTACGATCACTCATATGTTTTGGGTTTTTGTACTTGTTTGCACTTGAAAGAGAGAGTTAAAGTGTGTACATATGCATGAGATTTTGTATATGTAAATAGAGGACTTGTGATAAGTTCATCATAAATAGATGCATGCATGAATGTTTTCAATATGTATCATGGAATGTCGACTTGTGTCGATTGTACTGCACATATGTTTGTCAATTGTGTCGATTATGTTGCACACATTTCATATTGATTTATGTCGATTGTGTCGCACACATTTCATATCAATTTGTGTCGATTTTGTTGTACATATGTTTATCGACTTGTGTCGATTGTGTCGCACACATTTCATATCGATTTATGTTGATTGTGTTGCATATTTCATGTCGACTTGTGTTGTTGATGTTGCATGCTTTTTGTCGACTATGTTTGTCGATTATGTTGGTCGAATTATGTTTTAATCGATGGTGTTTGTCGATTGTGAGTCGATATTCGATACACCAATGTGAAAGAATATAGCCATGTACTTGATGTTACAGGAGGTGACAGTCATTTCTTTGAAGGAGAAAAAAATAGGTGGTCGTCATTTCAATTATTTCATCATGTTTTCCTTTCAGGATTGATTGTGTGTTCTTGTGACAAGATGTCGCAGGAAGTTTGAATTCCATTCAATGATAAGTGAACAAGATGAAAAGTGTTTTGCAACCATTGAAGAACAAGTTGGTTTCTTGTGTTGACACCAAGATTTCACTCATATTTCAAGCTTAATTTGGATAAGAGGATTTCCAAAAAGAAGCTTGTATGCATTTGTTGCAAGAGGGACTTCATTCTCAATGGGAAGGCTAACAGTTTGCCAAGCACATAGAGATCGATGTGGTATAGTAGGATATGTATCAGTCAACAGCCAAAGAAGTGGTTTGAAAACATCCAAAAAGCAGTGGTTGAGAGACATAGCTAGTTGCAATGCAAGGCATGTTAAGATGATTGTCGAAAAGACTTGTTAAGTAAAATCAGTTGATATAACTTGAAAGCAGAAGGGTGTTGAAGCTCAAGAATAAAATTATCAGTTTTTGTTGGTCCAAAATCCCGTCAATGGTAAGGTGTGATCAGAATTCGGATCAGGGCCTAAAATTAGCTAAATTTTCAAAGTGCTCAAAATTTCTTCAAACCTAAGAGACCAGATAGAGTTCGTCTCCAGGATTCCAGCGCAACTAATTTCATAAAAATCCAAGTTCGTATGACTGATTTATCATCTACTGTTCATTTTCCAAAATAGGCAAAAAAGAGCAGAACAGGTACAGTGATGATGTTGCAGGTACAGTAAGCATTGCGATAAATATTATCCAGATTGCAGCCAATGGCATTATGACAAGTGCCATCTTTAGATTCGTCAGATGGTTTTATGAAGAGATAAATTTTCCAATGACCTCCAATAATTCTTCCTAAGTTGGAATTTGAATTTTTTTTAAGGTTGGAGTATAACCCAACCAGAGGGCACCACATGTCCTCTCTAGTGGGCCATCGCCTAACCCTAGTGTCGAATGTCAAATTACATTAAGGTTTGGACATTAGTATGGTGGTATTATTTTAATATATAAATATATATATATATATATATATATATATATATATATATATATATATATATATATATATATATATATATATATATATATATAAACCCACCTTCTCGATAGACTCAACTAGAATTGGAGGAGCTCCAACTAAACCAATGGAGGCCAAATCTGGTAGAGTTGGAAAATTTGGAGGAGGAGCTTTATTACAAATTTGTGTAAAATTATTGTGGCGAAGTGGGGTCGAACTCCTGACCTCACGCCCGCCAACCGCGCGTCTTACCATCTCCTCTACCCAATGGATCTTACCCTCTATGTTCACCACACAAATTTAAATTAATATCGCCCGACAGTTGGGGATTGGAGGGGGCCATCCCCCTCCCCATGTGACCGCAGACCCAAAACCAGGTGCTAAGATAGCTGAATGGAAAGATTTTTAAATGTGATTACAAAACCTGGTGCAGACCCAAAACCAGGTGCTAATGACATTAAACTATCATTAGCTCTTAAAACACGCTTATCACTAAACCTTGTTTATTCGCATGTAAAATGTGCTTAGTGCTAATTAAACCTGAAGCTTAAGTTGGCAGGATTTTCGAAGGGCACGCCAATTCTGGTAGACTTCTAATTTTAGAATGTTAATTGGTAGTTCCTCCAGTTTTAGAGGAGAGATTAGGGAAAAAATAGTTTTGGTCATAACTCACTCAATTTTTGACCAAATTGAGCTCAGAAAGAGGCATTCCAGGCTAATTGGCATGTTGGGAACTCAACGAAGCAGGTTGCAGAGGTAGATAAGGTAATCTATAGGTTTTTTAGTGCATTTGAATATTTTTGAAGGCTAGGGCCACTAGGTGTTGGGGTCATTTCTAGAGCATCCAGAGTCCAAATTCAGCAAAAAATGTTGAACCCTTAGTTAAACTGAGAGGGGGGTGAATTAGTTTAACACAGTCATGGACTTTTAAAACTTTCTTTTAAACTTATTTACACCTCCATTTCATGATCAACTTATTATATAATGAAACCACAATCTTAATAAGTGAACAGCAAGTATTAAGAAGATTTAAATGTAGAATATCTACACATAATCATCATACACATAGACAAAAGATATAAGTGGAAACCCATAAGGGAGAAAACCACATCTTATTATTGTTGTGATGCAAAGGCAAGCTCCAACTCCCTCTCACCACAGATTTTTGTAGACACCAACCTACAAGAGGCCACTACCTCAACTCTGCAAGCTACAACTTGCAAGGAAGCTCCAACTCCCATCTATTTTATGCAGGCTACAACCTATAGGAGGCTCCTACCTCAGCCAGCTACAACTGGACATCTGTCAAGCTACAACTTGATATGGAAGCACCAAATTCCTCACACTACAATGAAAACACATGTTGATTACCTGGATATCATCTCTTTTATATTCCTTCTTCACTGTTGTCCTCTAGCCTTCATATCTCCCTTATATCATCTTTGAATCTTCACAGCTTCTCTATCTGCTCCTCCTTCTTCTTACACTCTCTAACCTCCTGCAGCTCTCTTACATTCTTCTTCCTCTCTCATCCATTCTGCAGTTCTCTAACCTCTCTCTTTCCACTGATACTACATCTCTTATACAGATAACTCCTCACTGATTGCATTCTACATGGAATATGAAGTGAACAGGCCTGACCCTATGCCTTCTGCCCATTTGATTCCTCATTCTTCAGTTCAAGTTATTACATGAGAAATAATCATTACAACACTCATGGAGTTTTTCCTATGCCTAAGGAGACTTGCCTTTGCATCACATACAATAAAAATAATTAATGAATTTACATTTGCAGTTACAATACTATTTCAATTCAACCCTTTCAGCCTCTTGAGTTTCCATTTATTTTGTCTTCTCTGCCTGTTGTCCCTTTATCTTCTCTACTTGTTGTTATATTTCTAACTATTCTGCACAATTGTCTTTTTTTTACTTGACCCATGCCTGTACGTTTTACACAGCCTCTGTCTCTTGCATATCTTACCTGTATCATTCCATGCTCTTCTCTTTTTGTTGGGTCACTTATACTCCCGAGTACTACCTTCGCGTTTAGACCTTCCCTCTTAACTCACAGTTGCAACTGCATCACACTGTTCTGCATGGGATTGGGTCCTTTTAACTACGTGAGCCTTTCCTTACCGTGTTCAACCTTTTCTTTTGTTACCCGAGTTGACCTCTTCTTCCACTATTTTCTTCATAAAAAATGCAAAGCCTCAGACTTGAAATACTTCAAATTTTAACTTCGAACTGTATCGCATCCGGTATCATATCATATTTTGGAATATCAAGGTTTTACGTTATACTCCCCTTTTTCACCTCCTATGTGATTTAACACTGGAAAGGCTTTACATCCAGATTTGAAATCCTTTGAATAATAGTTCTGAGTTGCATCGCATCTGACCCCTTTATCACACTTCGGCGTTTATGAGTGTTATCTCTTCTAAGTTTTGCGATCTGCGATATGCGATGAACTTCGCACCGCCGATTCGCATCTCCACTTCATACTTCCTATGACCACTCTGTTTGTGTGATTTTTCTCCTGCCTCGATTTCGATATGCGATGGTAATATCGCATAGCAATATTGACTATTGCAATATCATTTACCACACCGTGGAAACTCATATCATATGCCATATGCGATATGCGATCGCATCGCATCGCCTATTAAAACAACTATGTTATGACTTTCGATTTCAATCTCCGCCGATGTGATTGTCACCGTTGATCTTCCTAGATCTATAGTCCTTGCTACTGCTGGCACTTCCGATTGGTTTCTACCCTGCTTATCTTGCGATGAATCTTATCCATTCATTTCTTTCCTTTGCTATTGTGATCTAATCGTGATTTTCCATTCACCTCACCTGGAATTATATTCGATATTCACTCTGACTTGGGATTCTTTCGCTTGCTGCATGCCTTTGTTGCTTCTCTATTGCCTTTCCTACCTTTGCTACTTTGTTAGCTGCATTCTATCTGTTTTAGGTTATGCTTCTATTGATTCTCTTTTGCCTCTATGGTGATACTCCTTTCTACTCCTTTGCCATCAATGACAATATTTCCAACAGTCCCCCCCTTTGGAATTGATGGCAATACTCCAATGCTTCCTCCAGGACTTCCTCTGCTTGCTTTTCAGAAGACCCTTTCTTCTTTTGATTTCTTTTCCTCCCCCTTTGATATCAATGAAAAAGGGTTACATGTTTCCCAATGTAGTTTCTATATTTTCATTTCCTCTGATCTTGAGGACCTGTTCCATGCACTGCTCCATTGTTCTAGCTCTTTGATGACAATTTATCGACTGCTCTCCCCTTGGAATGATGCTTTCTTATCTGATATTGACTATCACTTGTCTTCTGCACTAATCATGTTTCTTGTATGCAGCCCCCCCCCTTTTTTTTTTGATCATGTTAGAGAGTAACAACTGCAGACACTACCCCTAGCTTGTCTCTTAGATATTCGAATGGTTCTTTAGCAAGAGGTTTTGTGAATATGTCTGTTGTTTGTTCCTTAGTTGGTACATATTCCAACTTCACTAATTTATGTGGTACTTGTTCTCTGAGGAAGTGGTACTTCATTAGGATGTGCTTTTTTTTTTTAATGAAGTACGAGATTTTTTTGATATACTTATTGCACTTGTATTGTCACATTTGGTAGAAATGGGTTCATCAATGCTTACCTTCATGTCTTGGAGAGTTTATTTCATCCACATTACTTGTGTGCAACATGCTACTGCTACTATGTATTCTGCTTCTGCTATAGATAGAGAGATAGAATTTTGCTTCTTGCTTAGCCATGCTACCAAATTTTTTCCCAAATAAAATGCACCTCCACTTGTGCTTTTCCTGTCATCCATGCAGCTAGCCCAATCTGCATCTGTGTATGTTGTCAAAGTGAAGCTTTTTATTTTTGGATACCATAGGCCATAATGTGAAGTTCCTTGCAGATATATGAATATTCTCTTGATTGCTAGTAAGTGATTTTGTTTTGGTGCTGCTTGATATCTCGCCACAAGTCCTATTGCCAACATAATGTCTGGTCTAGAGGTAGTTGGGTATAGCATAATTCCTACCATGGATCTGTAAAGTCTTTGATCTACATCTACAGATCCATCATTAGCACATAGTTTGCATCCAGTGATCATGGGAGTTGACACAGGTTTGCAGTCTTCCATTTGAAACCTTTTCAACATCTCTCTTAAGTATTTTTCTTGCGAGATGAATGTTCCTGTGTTCTTTTGTAGAGTTTGAAGTCCTAAATAGAAGGTGAGCTCTCCAATCATAGACATCTCAAATTTTGATGTCTTTTCTTTGGCAAATCCTTTTGTTAGCTCATCTTTGTTGCTACCAAACGTGATGTCATCTACATATACTACTATAATTAAGAGTTCATTTTCATTAGCCTTTATGTACAGATTGTTGTCGACTCCTCCTTTCTTGAACCCTTGTTTTTGCAAGTATTTTTCTAGCCTTGAATACCATGCAAGAGGAGCTTGTTTCAGACCATATAAGGCTTTCTTTAATTTGCACACATAGTCATGTTTATCTATTAATGAGAATCCTTCAGGTTTTCCATGTAGACTTCTTCCTCTAGATATCCATTCAGGAAGGCAGACTTTACATCCATTTGATATACCTTGAAATCATGATAGCATGCAAAGGCCAAAAACATTATGATTGCTTCCATTCTAGCCACAGGGGAAAAAGTTTCATCATAATCAAGTGCTTCAATTTGAGTATATTCCTTACATACAAGTCTGGATTTATTTCTGATTACCTTCCCTTGTTCATTCATCTTATTCTTGAATATCCATTTTGTGCCAATGACATTTTTCCCATTGGGTCTTGCAATTAATTCCTAGGTATTGTTCTTCTCATTTTGTTCTAGTTCTTCATTCATAGCATTTACCCAGTTTTTGTCTTTGCTGGCTTCTTCATTTGGCTCTATTTTAGATAGCATGGCTAGATATACTTCTTCTGTCTGTTCAGCAAGTTGTCTTCTTGTCTGGACTCCCACACTCTTGTCCCCAATGATTTGATCTTCTGGATGGTTCTTTTGAGTGTATCTTGAGGGACCTTTTGAGTTTAATTCAGTATCTTCTATTTTCTTGCTATGTTCATCATTATCTTGGTTCTCAGCCTCATGATCATCTGGAGGATTGGCGCAGCTTGTGTTTCTTGTTCTGTTTTGTAGATCTTCGTCAACTCTTACATCAATGTTTTCCACAATTTTGTGTAGTCTTTTGTTGTAACACCTGTAACCCTTACTCTTGGATGCATATCCTAAAAATATTCCTTCATCAGCTCTTGCATCAAACTTCCCCAGTTTTTCATCATTAATTTTTGTGAAACACTTGCTTCCAAAGACTCTAAAGTTCTTGATTGATGCTGATTTACCATGCCATAATTTGTAAGGAGTCTTATCACAATTTGGTCTTAGATGAGCTTTGTTGAGAATGTGAACAGTTGTGTGTAGTGCTTTTTCCCAATAGGTTTGGGGAATGTTACTTTCTTGCATCATGGCTCTGGAAATCTGTTGTACTGACCTGTTTTGCCTCTTTGCCACTCCATTTTGTTGAGGTGTACCAGCAATTGCAAATTGGTGTTTTATCCCATGTTCATTACATAGGTCTGCAAAATCATAGTCTTTGAATTCACCTCCTCTGTCTGATCTGATGCACTTTAGCTTGCATCCTGTTTTATTTTTTTCCAATGCCTTGAATATTTTGAATTTCTCATGTGCTTCCGATTTATATTTGAGAAATTCTACCCACGTCATTCTAGTAAAATCGTCTATTATCATCATGAAATAAGATTCTCTTCTTGGTGCTTTAGTTCTTGAAGGTCCACACAGGTCCATGTGTACAAGCTGAAGAGGTTGAATTGTAGATAGTATCTATTTGGTCTTGAAAGATATGCGGGTCTGCTGCCCAGTTGGCAGGATTTACATATGGTATTTGAAGGCTTCTTTATTGCTGGCATATCTCTGACTGCGTTCTTCTTGCTCAGACTAATGATGTGGTCAAAGTTTAGGTGTCCCAATATTCTATGCCATAACCATGATTCATCAAGTTTTCTTATGTGGCATGCTTCATTCTCTTCTTTCACTATATAGACATTACTTTCTGTTCGAACACCTTTGATCAAGGTCTTTCCTGTGGTGCTCGATCTTACTTCATAGTCTTGGGCTCTAAAAAGGACATCACAGCCTTTATCACACATTTGACTGACACTTAGAAAAATGGCTTTCAGCCCATCCACAAATAGTACATATTGAGCCTTTCCTCTTCCATTATTCAAACTGACTAAACCTTTTCCTTTGATTTTCCCTGCTTTATCATTGTCGAATGTTACATTCCCAGATTTCTTTTCATCAAAGGTTACATACTTGCTTCGATCTCCAGTCATATGCTTTGAACATCCATTGTCCAAATACCATTGGATTTTCTGATCTTGAGCTATTAGAGCCAGGTCACACTTATTCAACTTCTTTTTCCACTGCATGCATCCTTCTATTTGGTACCTTTCCTAAGAAGATGGACCACATTCTCTAAGAGGACATTTGTGACACGTGTGCCCGATTTGATGCTAGTCAAAGCATTTGATTATGTTTCTGAATGGATTAAGTACACGAGTGAGTTCTCCATTGTTCATAAATATCCTTGAGTTTTCATACATCAGTATTTTTCCATTCGCTCTGCACTCCATGGCTTTATGGTCGTACCCCTTACAATAAAAACAATACCCATAGAAACGATTAGTGTACCTAGTGTAGGGTTGTCCTCTCCATTTGTTTGCTTGAGGTATTCTTCTCATTTTCTGCATCCTTTGCTGGTTGGAATCGATTCTCTTTGTCTAAAAGTATGCAGCAATATATCCTAGTTTGTGGCAGGCAAAAAAAGTGACATTTCTCATAGGAGGAAAGAATCTCCTTTGACGGCTTCCGAATTTTCCATATTTAGGAGTGTAAGATATTTTTCCAGCTGACTGTTTATTGATTTCATTCTTTGTTATTTGAGATTCCTTCTTGTTTCTGTTTACTTCATTGCAGGTCATGTTCTTGATGGCTTCTACTTCTGTAGGAACCTTTTAAGGTGCTTCATTATCCTGTACAGCTTTTACAAAAATGATATTCTGGTTATCTTCTACCTTGGGTTTGTTGGTTTCTCCTTCGTAACCTATCATGGTTTGTATGAGAGGAAATCTTTGAGAATTTAGTATTGTATTCAGCTATTCGGAGCTTGTCATTTGAGGAGTGTTCATTGACAATTTCCTTTGGGTGTTTTCTAATTTATTTCTCAAACATACTACTTCTTCTTTCAATTTCTCTTGCTTCTGAATTTTATCCTCAATTTGCTTTAGTAGAGTGTCTTCCACCTTCTTAGCTTCTTCAATTTTTACTTTCAACTGACTGAGGTCTTCTGAAGTTGTTTCTTCTTTTACATATTTGAGGAGAATGTCTTTCTGTTTTCTGCACTTGAGTTTAAGTATGTCTATTTCCTCCAGGGAACTTCTTAGCTCCCCCTCAAGATCTACCTCACCTTCTTCCTCATCTTCTAGAAGGAATCCTTCAGACTCTTCCTTGGCCATTAACACAAATTTAGAGGTTCCTTCTTCATTTGAGGTTTCATTTGAGTTTTCAGATGCATTGTTATCTTGCTGAGAATAAAATGATTTTCTATTGAATCTTTTCCCTTTCTGCCAGTTATTTGTTTTGGTTTTCTCTGTCTCTCGAATCTGATTCTTTGTTTTCGTATGAGGACACTTAGATGCATAGTGCCCAACTCTTCCACATTCAAAGCATTTAAATGGAAGTTACCTTTATACTTGCCTGAGCCTCTATCCAATCTTCTGACAAATTTGGCCTCTTCTTCATCAGAGCAGGAGCATGTATATTCCTTTTCTTCTTTGCTCTTCTCAGCCTTAAAGGATACCTCCCTCACATTTGACTTCCTCTGTGAAAGTCTCATCTCGTAGGCTGTTAAGTTTCCAAGTAATTGGTTCATGGTCAATGTTTCCCAATCAGCTATTTCTTCTATGGCAGAAACCTTGGGGTTAAAAATGGATGGTAAATATCTCAATATCTTTTGAACAATTACACATTCTCTAATGGTTTCTGCTAGAGGTTTCATGTTATTCAAAATTTTTTCAACCCTTAAGAATAAGCTGGAAAGATCTTCTTCTTCACTCATTTTTATATTTTCAAATTGAGCTCGATAGACTTATAGTTTGGCCATCTTCACCTTTTTATCTCCCTCATGGATACTTTCTAATGTATCCCATATTTCTTTGGCAGTCTTGTTGTGCATTACTTTGATAAATTCTACCTCACACAGGCCACTTAAGAGAGCATTCATGTCTTTGGTATTAGCTATAAAATCTTGTTTGGATTCTTTCTCTGTGTCAAAATCCTTTGGGGCATATCCCAAATCCACAACAGCCCAAACTTCTATTCCTAGAGACATTATGTACGTCCTCATTCTTATTTTCCAAAAGGTATAGTTAGTGCTAGTAAACAAAGGGGCTTTATTTGTTGAGCATCCTTCTAGAATAGCCATCTTGGGGACCTAGGATCTCCTTCCAGTTGTTAAATTGATACAGAAGGAGCTGGATTTGATACCAATTGTTGAACCCTTAGCTAAACTAAGACGGGGGGTGAATAAGTTTAACACATTCATGGAATTTTAAAACTTTCTTTTAAACTTATTTACACCTCCATTTCATGATCAACTTATTATATAATGAAACCAAAATGTTAATAAGTGAGCAGCAAGTATTAAGCAGATTTAAATACAGAATATCTACACATAATCATCATACACATAGCCAACATATATAAGGGGAAACCCATAAGGGAGAAAACCACATCTTATTATTGTTGTGATGTAAAGGCAAGCTCCAGATCCCTCTCACCACAGATTTTTGTAGACACCAATCTACAGGAGGCCACTACCTCAATTCTGCAAGCTACAACTTGTAAGGAAGCTCCAACTCCCTTATATTTTCTGCAGGCTACAACCTACAGGAGACTCCTACCTCAGCCAGCTACAACTGGACATCTATCGAGCTACAACTTGATATGGAAGCACCAAATTCCTCACACTACAATGAAAACACATGTTGATTACCTGGATATCAGCTATTTTATGTTCCTTCTTCATTGTTGTCCTCTAGCCTTCATATCTTCCCTATATCATCTTTGAATCTTCACAACTTCTCTATCTACTCCTCCTTCTTCTTACACTCTCTAACCTCCTGCAGCTCTCTTATGTTATTCTTCCTCTCTCATCCATTCTGTAGTTCTCTAACCTCTCTCTTTCCACTGATATTACATCTCTTATACAGACAACTCCTGATTGATTACATTCTATAGGGAATATGAAGTGAACAGGCCTGACCCTATGCTTTCCACCCATTCGATTCCTCATTCTTTAGTTCAAGTTATTACATGAGAAATAATCATTACAACACTCATGGAGTTTTTCCTATGCCTACGGAGACTTGCCTTTGCATCACATACAATAAAAATAATCAATGAATTTACATTTTCAGTTACAACACTATTTCAATTCAACCCTTTCAGCCTCTTGCTTTTTCGTTTATTTTGTCTTCTCTGCCTGTTGTCTCTTTATCTTCTCTACCTATTGTTATATTTATAATTGTTCTACACAACCGTCTTTTTCTGACTTGACCCATGCCTTTACGTTTTACACAGCCTCCGCCTCTTGCATATCTTACCTGCATCATTCCATGCTCTTCTCTTTGCGTTGGGTCACTTATACTCCCGAGTACTACCTTCGCGTTTATACCTTCCCTCTTAACTCACAGCCGCAACTGCATCACACTATTCTGCACAGGATCGGGTCCTTTTAACTACGCGAGAATTTCCTTGCTGTGTTCAACCTTTTCTTTTGTTACCCGAGTCGACCTCTGCTTCCACTATTTTCTTCATAAACAACGCAGATCCTCGGACTTGAAATACTTCAAATTTTAACTTCGAACTGTATCACGTCTGGTATCATATCGTATTTTGGAATATCAAGGTTTTACATTATACTCCCCTTTTTCACCTCCTATGCAATTTAACACTGGAAAGGCTTTACATCTGGATTTGAAATCCTTTGAATAATAGTTTTGAGCGGCATCGCATCCGACCCGTTTATCGTACTTCGACTTTTATGAGTGCTATCTCTTCTGAGTTTTGCGATCTGCGATATACGATGAACTTTGCATCGCCAATTCGCATCGCCACTTCGCACTTTCTATGACCACTGTGTTTATGCGATTTTTCGCCTACCCTGATTTCGATATGTGATGGTAATATATCATTGCAATATCAACTATTACAATATCATTTACCACACCGTGCAAACTCATATCATATGCGATATGCGATATGCGATATGCGATCGCATCACATCGCATCACATATTAAAACAATTACCTTGTGACTTGTGATTTTTATCGCTGTCGATGTGATCATCACCGTTGATCTTCCCAGATCTATGGTCCTTGCTGCTGTTGTCACTTTCGATTGGTTTCTACCCTGCTTATCTTGCGATGAATTTTATCCATTCATTTCTTACCTTTTCTGTTGTGATCTAATCATGACCGCCCGTTCACCTCACTTGGAATTCTATTCGTTATTCACTCCAACTTGGGATTCTTTCGCTTGCTGCACGCCTTTGTTGCTTCTTTGTTGCCTTTGCTGCCTTTGCTACTCTGTTAGCTGCATTCTCTCTATTTTAGGTTATGCTTCTATTGATGCTCTTTTTCCTCTATGGTGATACTCATTTTTGCTCCTTTGCCATCAATGACAATATTTCCAAAAAAAATAGTCATTTTTGGGAGATTATGATGTTTTAAACTCATTGGAATAGGTTCTAAGAGGTTCTGAATCTTGTAACAACAATTTGAGCACACTTGAAGCTAATACAAAGGCCCACACTATGAATCTGGACCAAGGAGATTTAGCCCGGGAGGGGTGAACTCATTTATCAAAATTATGTGTGTTAAGCTCTGTTATGTGTGTTTATTGTGTTTAATATAACTTTTGTTCTATCATTTAAATTATGCTTTCTAAGCTTATGACAAACTCATAATTTCACCAAGTTCAATGATTTAACAATCACATGCTCATAAAAAAACCTATGAAGGATAAGTAAAACAAAGCAAAGAAAAGTTTATATTTTAAATGAAACTAGCAAAACAATAAATAGCATTCATTTCAGATCATTATACTCTTAGAATCACTAAAAGTACCAAACCAAGAATCTCAACCATAACTACTTTTCACAGTGGAAAATATAAATCATTAAATCACATATTCAAAAGTATACACAATTTTTAACAAAATTGTACGATAATGTACAACCCAATCTTTATTATAGTAAACCAAATATGAACAATACAACAGTCTATGGTATACAATATACAATGACAATATTTATTGAAGCTTCTATGTTGTATCTCGTTATGTCAATCCTTCACTTATGTACTTCTTACTTGCTGCCCCTTAGTCCTTTAAATGACAAAACATTGAGACTCCAGGAGGGATGCCACCTAACACTAATGCAAGCCACTTCTACTTGGTGTACATGGGTTGATCCAATATACTCTCTAGGCTGGAAAATCTTTGAGCTCCAATATTCTAGGATAGAAATCACATTTTTCCATCAAATCACTGCACTTCGATACCAATATTCACCCAACCTTTAGCTCCTCTTCGTCACTTCAAGTTAGCTTGTCTAGGGCTACTTTGGGTATCCAACACACTTCCTTCCACGAGATCAATGGCACCCAATACTACACTGCAATATTTGCACTTATGGAGGCTTTCCATCACCCAATCAAACCTCCAAATTGGCTCCCACATGATGCTATCAAAATTTATCCAATTCTAGTACAAAATCATGGACCCAACACACATCCAAATACTGCTCCAAGTATGTGTTTGTTGTGGTTCCTTACTGTGACTGGTTAGGGCACCCACATGCTACAACAACCCTTAAACCATTCACCAAACAACCCTCAATTGACTATGGCACACCTTCATGAGAAAAATCCTTTTGTACATTGTTGTTTTGGGCATATATGAGCCCTTAATCCACCCTACGCATACCCTAATTGTGGATTTAAGGCTTGTGGCCTAGCACACAGTCCAACTGTAGCATATGACCTATTGGGGTTCCTATGTTTTGGTAGATTTGGTAATACCAAAAGATAGGACAACATCAAACCACTTTCAGACCTTAGTATCTAGCCCTCCTAGGTCCAGAGAGGGATCTCTCCAATCAAACAAAGAATGATATATCTTTGATGCTCGATTTGAGGTATTAGGCTAGGTATGAAGCACAAGGGGTTTTGAATGATTTGGTTAGTTGGTTACTGGGTTGGTCATGAGATCATAGACTGAGAAAGCAATGGAAGGAAAGGAAAAGAGCAGCAGGATGTTTCAACAAAGAGGATAGGTCAAGAAAGTGCCATCCATTGGGCTATGGAGTCATGAAAGGTAATTACATGCAACAACTAGCCAAGGCTTTCAAAGGGAAATTCATCTACACTAAAGGATCCTTTAGATATATGGTGGAATGAAACATTAAGGAAAGAAGGTAAAAGAAGGAAAGACAACCAATTTCTGTCTATAGATCAGGTCAGAGGTCATTTAACTCCAGACCTGCTTGGACATACTCAAGGGCAGCTCTCAAAGGAGGGACAAAGGGGCAGCTTATAGATCGGACCAGAGGTCATTTAACTCCAGGTCAGCTTTAGCATGCTCCTAGGGAAAAAAAGAGACAAGTTTAATAGAGAGATCTTAGAAAGGCCAGCTGGTCGCACAAGGATCCTAGTGGATAGGGATAACTCTAATCCCCAGTGTTCCAAAATCTTCCAGCTTAAACCAAACAACACCATCTAAGAACTGATACATTCAATTCATGCATCAGAGAGCAGGCAATAACATCCACTACACTGGTTAAATTGACTGAAATCAATCCTCAGATACACATATAGCAGAAAACATTGAAGGCAAGGAGAGCAGGAACATAGGGCACCTAACAAGGGTGAATCCTATGCCAATCTTCTAATGTGAGCTAGTAGAAAATGAAACAGCATGTAAATGAAATAAACAGAGTTAGAAAAACATCACCAATAGTAATAGACCAGGATCCTGTGAAATGTGCTTTGATTAATTGATGCAAAACCAGTCATGTACACTGAGCTCAATGGCTAATACAGTTCAGAATTCTCCTCCTAGCCTACTACATAAGAACTACTCTGCTACTCCCTCCCAAAAATATTCTAACAATCAGAATGAATCCCTTCTAACTGCAACAGCCGCAGCTGAACAACAACCAACAACCAACCCCCTCTTACAATATGTTTTTAGGGATTCATATAGGAGAAGAGAATAACAGCGGTAGATAAAAATTAAATGAGTCTCATTAAGACAGAATGGTGGAGGAGGCCGAGCCCATTCTGCTTAATGGCATTCTGCTGTACCCTGTAGACTGTTTGGATATCTCTGTCAGGTCGAGATTGACCTCTAATACATTCTTTAAGTCCTTACGGCGATCTAGAACTCTGCACTTCCTTCTGGAATAAATGACATGGATAAAAATCTACAGGGCCGCTCCATACCTCCATAACTGCTGCCTGACTGTCTTAAATGAGCTTCAGTCAGTGTAATTAATCGTTTCAGGGCTCGAGGAGGCATGGAGATTTCTTGTAGGAAGGTGTTCTGTCTGGAGAAGAGTACTTTGCTGATATTAACACAGATAAGACTTTGACAGTGTGCTTAAATCTTCAAAATGCGCCCTTTCCTTTGAATGTGGGGTTAAACATTAATTATTTCAATAACAAGAATTAACCCCCTATTAATTTCTTCTGCTGGTCCGCTAGTATGTGCTGAGATGGCCTCTTTGTGCTATATGCATAGTAAAATAAACCTGTTACAAACCGGGCAGTGGTGTAGAAATGCTGCGGAGGCTGGGGGAGTAGTGACGGAGTAGTGGAGAAACAATGAAAAGTGGCAGAGGAATGATATCATAGTGTAAAACCCAAAGATTTACATTTGGGTGAAGTACAAAGGAAAATACGAAAAAACAATGAATGGGGCCGTTGGATGTGGGACCCAGTCATGGCGGAGGGTGATAGATTAGGACCGTCGGATCTTATGTGAGATCGATAGCGGAGATGGGGTCGGGGGGATCGCAATCGCAAATTGCAATCTGGAGATGGAGCATGGCGGAGTGGGGCAGCCCAAAACTTCTAATGCGATGGGGTGTGAAAGCCTTTATATAAATAAAACAAATGAAACTCAGAATTTTACATAGGAAAACGGGATTTTATAAGGAATGGGCGGAAGAATTAAATGGTGGGACCAGGGATCTAATCGCAATCGCAAATCGCATTCGAGAGATGGAGCAGGGAGATAATCGCAACGCGGAGCAAAGAACGGTGATGCGATCGGGTGGATTGGAGTGGCGACGCGATCAATCGCATCGCAAATATTTGCGACGCGATCAATCGCATCGCAAATATTTGCGACGGATGATTGGAACATTTAAAATGCAGCATGCGATAGAGATATTGCGATCGGGCGGGGTTGCGATGCGATGATCGGAGGGATTTGCGATTTGCGATTAGCGCCTTAAGGGGTAGCGTTCAGTCATAGCGCTCGGTTACATAGGGAAATAGCTAAAGGAGCTGGCGGAAAGGGGGCTGAGCCCTATTATAAAGTGGAGAGTGGGTTTGGGCCCATTTTAATGCATTTTAAGGCCAAGGAAGAGTAACAATAGAGGGAATAAGGGTGAATTAGACCGAACAAGGGATAGGGGTAGAACTTAAAGGGGATTTTGGGATGATTTGGAGGGTTAGAAGGGAAATTGAAGGGGAGACAAGGGGATGAAATCAGAGGTTTAGAAGGGATGATATAAGAGGGAAAAGGAGGCCTTTGGGCATTTCTTCACAATCAAAGAGGCTTAATCACTGGGAACAACAGAGGGAATTTTATCAAAGGAAAAAATCACAAGGAGGCTTCAAGGATGATGTGTTTTCAAGGGGAAATGCATTCCTTGAAGGCTCAAAAAAAATTTAGCCCCCTATTTGCTTATCAAAAAATTTATAGGGGGCTAACATGACCAACATCACACTTGTATTTTGTCCCTGAAACAGTGCCCAAACAGACCTTCATTTGAGGTCTCCCAACTTGGCCTTCCCAGCAAGCCACCTCAGCCTCCTTCCAGCAGCTCAGTCCCCTGTTTAGCCCTAAAAATGGTCCCTTATCTCCTCACTTCACTAGAATCTTCTTGTTGTAGCTTCCATAGAGAATTATCCCCCCCTCTAATATCTCCTTTTCTTCTTTTGTGTTGCACCAAATGGATGAGGATCAGAGTCCTCCATCACCTCTTATTTATACACATAAGAGGGCTCCTAAAACATCACACAATAGGGCTTGAAAATTTGTCACATGTCCTCTTTACACCAAGTTGACCTAGACTCCTCATGTGAAAACCCATTAATTAAATTTAAAAACTCATATCTCATTAAGGAAAAATCGTAATTAAACGATTCTTGAAGAATTGGATTCTCATTTTTTCCCTCTATCATCTCATTCCATCACATGTCCAAAGTGCTCCATCTAAACTCCCCAAAACATGATTGGTGCAAAACCCCATGCTTGGGTTCCAAGCCCACAAGTGACTCTTGTGGTGATTTTCCCTCCAATCCCCAAACCCTAGGGCTTTGAGTACCTCCCAAGATACTAAAAAATCAATACACCATAGCTGAGAGTACTTCATGGATCCCCAACACCACTCATTGATTGCTCATGTTCCACTTTATGGGTGAGGATAATGCACCTGGTTCGCCATGCCCAGTCAACTCCACACTTGCACCATACACTTGGCACATGTTCCAGGGTCCATAGGATGCCTCTCAGTGCAAATGGAGAGCTTCTATCATCATCATAGCCATTACATGTGGTCTACATGAATTTTTTATCCACTTGGAGACACATGAGGATGATATTATGCCCCCACACCCAGGTAGGAGCACCACAGGTTCTTGCTTCAAAAACAAGGTTCCATCCCCTTTTCCACTATGTTTGGAGACCATTTCTTCATCATGGCACCCCTTGGACTTTATTAGGCCTCCTAAAATGCCCAACGACTCATTTTATTGATCATTTGACTCTCTTGAGACACTTATTCTTTTATTATTGAGCTATTTGGTGGGCTTATCACCAAAAGTATTGTTATCATGCCCATTATTTTATTCTAGGAGAATTATTAGTAAAACTTAGGCCATTCGAATCTCCAGAGGATTGTATAAATAGAATATAGGCATTCTCTCTCATCATCATCACTTGGATTAGGTTATTTTCTCTAGTGATATGTTTCTCTATCCCTTTGGGAGGACGAGTTTGGATGATATGGATGAATTTCTGTGTTTGGATTTCTCCCTCTTATATTGGAGCTACATTATTCGAATAATATGATAATTGTATGTGCTCTTTTAGACATGTAAGTGTTGATATTATGGGTAGCATTGGAAGTTCTCTAGCTCTGAAAATTTTTGGAGGGGCTAGAACACATGAGATCTCCAAGACCTAGAAATCGTTTGAGGAAATTCCACCTGGTGTAAAATTTAGTAAAATAATCAATTTTTTTAATGGGGACCCTAAGTCTAACATAGGGAAATTGAAAATTTAAAGTGAATTAATTTACAAATATGGTGAGAATGTTCTAAGTGATGTGGATCAAGAATTTTCTAATCTGAGCCGTTGATTAAAGATTAGATCACGGTCGTTGATTTCTCAACGAGAAAATTATTAAAGGAAGGCTTGGGGCCAGTTGGACAATACACACATCGCAGTAGCACTTGAGCTAAGTCAAATTCTGTGTGCGTCTTGCTAATAATTTATGAGTGAGATTGTATTATTGGTGAGGGGAATATCTACGAGGGATTAAATTGATCTGAGGCCAATAATACATAAATCAGAGAGCAGAGCCATACCAGGCACCACAAAGGCTAGCAGGATGGATGCAGTCTAGCCAGGTTGATGTGGAGGCACCACAGGGGCTGATGCAGAGGCTAGAGGGTGACGCAGAGCCCAGAAGGGTGACATAAGGGCAGCCTATGTTGCGTAGAGGAAACAATGGGCAGGAGAGGTTGACGCAGAGGCTAGAGGGACAACGATGGGGTTCCAGTGGGCCAGAAAGGGTTCGTGTTGAATAATTCCCTTGAGGGTTTGAATCAGCCATATTTTTTGTCTCTGAGTGATCAAGTACAACTATCATGAAATTATTTGTCAGGAAAACCACTATTGGTGCCCTTTATGTATTCAAATTCTGCTTAATAATAAAACTCTCAAAGAGTTGTTTCACCAGTTTTCTTGCATTGAGTTTTTCTGGGGACATTTGTCTAAAAAATCATGTGTGTCCTTTGTCATATGTGTGCTATGTTTCAGTAAATGATTTGCATATGTGTAGGCTACATATTGTGTTTGTTTTTATATTTTTCTGAATATTCAATTAAATAAATTGTTAATTAAATCAAACAAGTAGGATAAGTAAATAAATATGTTGCAGTATGGTTTCTATGTTTAGAAATATTCACATGGTATTAGAGTTATTGCAGATCAAGTTGAAGCCATCAGCAAGAGGCTAGAGAATTTTTTGATAAGGGAAGGAAGCTTAATCTCACAGATCAAGGAAGAGGACAACACGAACATAGTAGAAGGGTGACGCAGAGCGAGTCTTATAACACAAAGTTGATGCAGAGACTGATGCAAGCCCTGTTGGGTGATCTAGATCCTGTCAAGGTCACGCTGAGCTGACACAGGCCCTAGAGGGTGATGCATTCCAAGTAGGAGAGATTTTTTTTCTGTTTTCAAGGCTAGAAGTGTAGTTTCTGATCTTCAAATTTTTTGGTGGGGCATTGGTTCTCTCAGTGCAAAACATTTCCTAGAAAATTTGAAAAAGTAAAGGGAAATAGTCCCTCAACAGATTTTCTTGCCAAGAAAAATGAGATTCTATCAGGAGGAGTGATCCTAGAGGGCTAATTCGGCAAAATTGGTGAAGGATTTCTAGGAGGGAATTCATTTTTCAGAGGGAGAAACTCTCTAGATGGTTTTTATCACCAATAAACCTAGATCCAGTCTATTGTTGAGTGTAGCAATAGTAGAAAGGAGAAGAGCACTTGCTTCAATAGTTTGAGCAGAGATGGCCCCATATGGACTGAGAGATCAGGATAGGTTAGATGGTGTATCTAACTTTTCTATCTGGAAATTCAGAATCCTGATAGTCCTTGAGGAGTATGGCATCAGATACCATGTTGAGAATGTCCTGGATATGCCAACTGATTTTGATGCCTTGAAGAAGTTCAATGAAAATCATGTGCAGGCTAAACGCTTGATCATGGATGGAATGAAATATCACATGGTCCCACATATTGCTGAAAAGAAGGCAGAAAAAGAGTGTGGACATCATTGACCATGTTGTATCAAGTTAGCTCTGTCTAGAGGAAGATGCTTTTGGAGAATCAGATGTGGATGTTACAGATACACAAGGGAGAGGAGATCGATCCCTTCCTCTTAAGATTGTAGACTATCTGAGACCAGTTGATTTCCATGGGGGAAACTCCTAATGATGGACTTACGGTGAGGACTGCCCTGAATGCAGTCACCAATGAATCAGAGACCTTTTTCCAAATAATCTTGGGTAGAGCACAACTCCCAAATTGGGGGGACATGTGGGTAATCCTTCATCAAGAGGAGACCACGAGGATAACCAAGAGGGAATTTAGTAGCAGAGGAGTCAAAATTAAGAAATAGGATGATAAAGAAGCAACCCTAGCATCTAAGGGACAATGACAGCAACGGAAGAACAAGAAGGACCTATACAAGGTCTGGTGCTTCATATGTGGCGAGTTGGGAAACTTTGCCAATACTTTTCCTAAGAAGAATGGAATGGAATATTCAGACTCCAAGGAAGTAGCATCAAAAGGGGATGATGGAAATGAAGATGATGTGGCCATGAGTGTTCATGTACCTTGAGAGAAGAGGTGGGATTACATAGATTTGTAGATTGAGCTACATATGGTGGTGGCGGGATCCTTGAGGTGCCCAAACTTTTGGATCATAAATGAGCTACGGGAGCCTTAAGGCAATAGCAAGATGACTAGATTTAGTGGATGTAGAAGATCATGGAAAGGCACAAGGCAACGCTTGAACGCTAAATATTTGAGCAGCGCATAGGAGAAGTAGCAGTAGCGTGGAAGCATCAACACAGAGGCTGATGGGATTACAACAATACAGAGAGGCAGTGCAGAGTAGCAGACAGCGCAGAGCTTCACAGAGACAATGCACAACATAAGAGGGTACTTCAGTGATGATATGCAACCAGACTAACTTATTTGTTAGTTGATTGGGTGATTGTCCTTCAGTTGCTTACTTCTCAACAACTGAGTTGCAATGCAACAATTAGCAGTGATAGTGATATAGGCATCATGATGCAGCAATTTGAGAGGGAGATGCAGTATAGATGTGGCAGTGACTATGTAAAATTCATGGGTAGTAGTACATAAATAAGCAACGTAGTGGATGGAGGGCAGCAAGCCAGCATCAGCAGTGCAGGGGACTATGTCAGAGATCAAGGTGATGCTTCAGTGGTGAAGTGTTGCTAGAGCACATTCCTCGCTAAGAGGGAGTGTTGATATTTTGGGTAGCATCGGATGTGCTCTAGCTTTGAAACTTTGTGGAGGGGATATAACACATGAGATATCCAAGACCCATAAATAGTTTGGGGAAATTGCACTTGGTGTAAAATTTATTCAAATAATTAAATTTTTTAATGGGAACCCTAAGTATAACTTAAGGAAATTGGAAAATTGAAGTGAATTAATTTACATATGTGGTGAGAATGTTCTAAGTGGCGTGGATCAAGCCTTTTCTAATATGATTCATTGATTAGAAATTAGATCATGGCCGTTGATTTCTCAACGAGAAAAGTATTAAAGGAAGGCTTGGGGTCAGTTGGAGAACACACACATTGCAGTAGCACTTGAGCTAAGTCAAAATTCTGGGGCACGGTTTGATGAGAATTTTCGAGTGAGATTTCAATGCTAGTGAGGGATTAGACTGATATGAGGTCGAAAATACATAAATGAGAGAGGCATATCCGTACCAGGCAATGCAAAGGCTAGCAGGAGGGATGTAGCCCAGCCAGGCTGACACAAAGGCTTCTGGGTGATACAGAGGTAGCGCAGAGCCCACAAGGGTGACACAGGGGCAACCTGTGCTGCACAGAGGCTACGTTGGGCAGGAGAGGCTGACGTAGAGGCTAGAAGGACAATGTTGGGGTTCCAGTGGGCCAGAAAGGGCTCGTATTCAATAATTCCCTTGAGGTTTTGAATCAGCCATATTTTCTGTCTCTGAGTGATAAGGTACAACTTCCATGAAATTATTTGTTGGGAAAACCACTGCTGGTGCCCTTGACGTATTCAAATTTTTATTAATAATAAAACACTCAAAGAGTTGTTGTGCCAATTTTCCCGCATTGGGGTTTTCTGGGGACATTTGTCCGAAAAATCATGTGTTTCCTCTTTCATATGTGCGCTATGTTTCAGTAAAGATCTGTACATGTGTAGGCTGCAGATTATGTTTTCTTTTATATTTTTTGAATATTTAGTTAAATAGCTTTTTAATTTAATCAAACAAGTAGGAGAAGTAAATCAATATGTTACAGTAGGGTTTCTGTGTTCAGAAAGCTTCATAGTAAGTGTTATTTTCATGCTTATTTTCATGCTCATTCTTGTCATTCACTTTTTTCGCATGAATGTTGTTGGTATTTTCGTTATGCAAGTCTGGAATTTATTGCTTTTATATACTAATTGGTGGAAATTGTGATCTTTTATAGTGTATCATCATGCCATGGGTCGTGCATGCATGAGTGAATGTTCCTATAGATAACTTATGTTAAATGCATCTTGACAAGTCATCAATTATTGAAAATATAAGTATAAATACCTTGAAGCAATTGATCTCATGCCTTAATTCCATGAAGAATTTGTTTTAAGGCCTCCTTGATTGGGTGAACTCTCTCCAAACCATAAATTATCCTTGACTCTATCTCTCCTAAGGGAAAAGGAACTAATCCCCCATAGGTGATCACTTTCAAAACTTATTTCTCTCACCTTCCCCTCCTTTTATAGGCCTAGCCTCCATAGGTCACCTAGGGAATCATGTTTCTCATGATTTATCCATAAAAATAATTTTATCTCTTACCCACAACTAGGCTAGTGTGTCCCCTAGAATCCCTCCAAATTTCATGAAATTCTGAAAATGGGATCTTGAGATACTTTAATCCCTATCTCAAAGATAGATTCTTGACCTTGGTTTCCCATTGGCTAGTGACCTTATTAGGATCATAGAATTAAATTACAAAATAATTATTATTATTTTATCCTCTTCCCTTCCTTAATTAGGCCAATTAAATTGTAATATCCCTTTTTAGGAATAGCTAGCAATCCATGGCTAGAAAATGATTTTTCTAGAAATGGAGGCAGCAGGATTTGATACCAAGACCTGGATCCCCTTAGACCAATATGTCTAAGACCGAAATCCAAGGATTGGGACCAAATATATCCTTCTAGGGTGGTGAGACAAGCCTCTCACACCTAGTTCCCTTCGGAAATTTCCCAAATAATGGGGCTACAACAATATCTAAGCATACAATGGATTCTCTGCATTATTTCTCTGAGCTTGCTTATGAGAAGAGGTAAATAGCCAAAATATGTGATTACATCAGTAAAAGGGATGCAATAACTTGAGGATTCAGTCATTCAACTAAAACAATACGAGCCTCTCATTACATGCATGATAAATGTGAAGCACACTGCTATAGATAAGGAACTGTAGGCTATGACTGCGATGTCTATACAAGGCAGTGCTGCATAAATGTCAGAAATACATAAATGTGGCAATATGAAGCTCAAATAAAGTGGTGGACCATGATATCAACCCCTGAAAATACAATACATCAATCCTCTAGAAGGATTGGTTGAAATAGAAGAAAAATGGCACTTCTGTAGAAATGTCGGAGTTGTTGGGCAGTAGCAACTCAAGAACTGGAAATAGATGGAGAAGGCTAAAATGGCTGCAACAAATGAATAACCCTCCTCCAATGGAAATCTGAAGTGAAAGGTTGATCCCTTCACTTAAGATCCCACCCTCCAACTATATGCTAATCCCTCACAGCAAATGCTCTCCAAGAATAATGATGTCTAAGAGAGGGACTACACTGCATATGATGGAAAGTGGTTGGCCTAGTGCCAAAGATGGTAGAATAAGATCATGAACCTCCCTTTTTTTTCTCCCAAAGGGATGGGAGCTCCCTCCTCTGAACAAATAGCTAAGGATGGTGTTGTAGAAAACCTCCCCAGCGACAATGCACAATCTCCAGCTGAAACTGTGCTGATGAAGAAGGATGATGCTTGACCTCAATGTTTGAATATAGGGAATGGAGTGCAATCCTCCAATAGATACTCAAGAAGTAGAGGAAATCCTAAACAGGAATTTCCCGGCAATTCTTGCTAAGTAGCAAAAAAGTGCAGCAAGTCCAAAGGACCAAAGATGAATAATACTCAAGATGATTTCCAATGGCTACCTACCCTCATTTTAAAAAATGTGAGCTCCCTCTCAATGGACCCCACTCATTAGGGTTTCCTTCCTCTATAATATTCCCTCCTTATCCAACTGCGCAGGCCCACAATGTGCTCTCCACCTCATGCTACTGCGCAGTTTGACTTGGTCAAACTTGACCTAGCCTTCTTGCAAAAGCCCCTTTTCACACATGGAGGTGTGAAATCCAACTCTATAAGTGATCCTCCTTCATACCAAGAGGATTTTTATTACTTATTCATGAAATTAATGGGTCTCCTACCCATTTTATTTATCTCCTACGTGGAAATGGAAAAAATTAATGTTCCATAAAAATTGGGAACATTACAGTCCTCCCCTCTCAAAGATTGCTTGTCCTCAAGCAAGTATAAGGATAGACTGATTTATTTCCCCTTAATTTCCCTATAGAATCCATGCATGATAAAGTCCCCGAGAAAAGGATGCCACATCATCAATCAAGTGTCCAAGTTGTTCCTCCAACATATGCAATCCAGCTTTTGGTGAACATCCCCAAATAGCTATCATGTAGAAACAAATATCCATGAAGGGAATAATGGGTTGTCTAAGGGCCTTCTTGAGGCATGATATCTGATATAAAATGGGACTCATAATCCCCATATGAATCTCCCATCCCCAAGCAATCATACATACAACATAAGTTTCCTCCCAACATGGCAACTCAGAGAAATCTCCCTCCACCTTGAGCTCCAGAAATGAAGGTGGGCTGCAAATCTGAATATGGAAAGCCTCATAGCTTGCCGCATGTTTTCCTCCTCTCCAATTATGATAAGTGTAGAGTGTGTTCTGGTCATGGGCTGCTAAATTATTTCCCTCAAGTGGCAAAATGAAGAGCAATCCTCCAAGGATCTCTCCTCCATCAATGATAATCTGGCTGGCCCAAGACATTTCATCCATGATGAGTAGGACATGATCATCATAGAATACCCTAATGACATTTTTGTTGTATTTTATACCATATTCAGTAAGGTACAAACATTGTATCATAGGGTTACAACGCAACCTCATCCATTGCAGCTGCAGAAAATAACATGGCAAGTACTGTACATAAAATATCACCTCTCCTATTGAATAGTAAATAGATGAGTGAATCAGTAATACAAGGTCAAATACATGCCCATATATATACAATGGATGGATATCATCATCAAATTCATGGCCCACCCCAAAAGAATGCAAATAGGTGGTTGTGGTGGGCATGTCTCCCCTCATGTTCCCACTAGAACATGCAATGCATAAACTATGGGAATCATCTCCCCTCAAAGACACATTCAACTCATGTGTCAATTCACCAATCATGATTCCAATAATAATATGGACAATATCAGCAAATTGAAACATTCTCCTCATCAAAATAGAGGAATTACTAATGGTTTTACATGATGCTTGATGGTACCAACAGTCTCCCAAGTAGCAACAACGCAGTTTTTCAAACTACTGCTTCAGAATTTTACATGGAAAAATGTTTCTTAATACATGGTCAAGTATATGAATTTGATGAACATACATGTACTGAGAAAATATTTTCCCAAGGCCACATAAAATATGGTTGTCTCCATCATATGGTTTGGCCCAACTTTTCTCATGGAGCAACATGAAAAATCTGCCCCTTTGAGGAACCATGCACTACCACATAATGATAAGAATATGTAAATCAGGAAATGTAAATATAATACTCTTACCATAGGCTAGAAGTAATATGATAGATGGATCCATGTATATGATCCTGCTCCCAAGTGTCAGCGCTATGAGCTTATGAAAAAAGGCTCTTGTCCATGCCAATCTTTGTCACTTGACATGCTTCTTCTTTCTGCTTCTCCTCCTTGGGGAGGCTCTTATTTGTCCTGAAAATAGATGAGATCAAGCTCATATTCTACATCATCCTCTTCTTCTTCTTTCTTGGGCTTGAAGGCCATAGGCTAAGCCAAGAAAGATGCTCTAATACCACTATAATATCCCTTTTTAGGAATAGCTAGCAATCCATGGCTGGAAAATGATTTTTATAGAAATGGAGGTAGCAGGATTTGATACCAAGACCTAGATCCCCTTAGAACAATATGTCTAAGACCGAAATCCAAGGATTGGGACCAAATATATCCTTCTAGGGTGGTGAGACAAGCCTCTCACACCTAGTTCCCTTCGAAAATTGCCCAAATAATGGGGTTGCAACAATATATGAGCATACAATGGATTCTCTGTATTATTTCTCTGAGCTTGCTTATGAGAAGAAGTAAATATCCAACATATATGATTACAGTAGTAAAAGGGATGCAATAACTTGAGGATTCATTCATTCAACTAATACAATACAAGCCTCTCATTACATGCATGATAAATGTGAAGCACACTGCTATAGATAAGAAACTGTAGGCTATGATTGTGTTGTCTATACAATGCAGTGTTGCATAAATGTCATAAATACATAAATGTGGCAATATGAAGCTCAAATAAAATGGGGGAGCATGATCTCAACCCCTGAAAATACAATACATCAATCCTCTAGAAGGATTGGCTGAAATACAAGCAAAATGGCACTTCTGCAGAAATGTCGAAGTTGCTGGGCAGCAACAACTCAAGAACTGGAAATAGATGGAGAAGGATGAAATGGCTGCAACATATAAATAACCCTCCTCCAATGGAAATCTGAACTGAAAGGCTAATCCCTTCACCTAAGATCTCACCCTCCAACTATCTGCTTATCCCTCACAATAAATGCTCTCCAAGACGTTGTCTAAGAGAGGGACTGCATTGCATATGATGGAAAGTGGTTGGACTGGTGCAAAATATGGTGGAATAAGCTCATGAACCTCCCTTTCTGATCTCCCAAAGGGATGGGAGCTCCCTCCTATGAAAAACTAGCCAAGGATGGTGTTGTAGAAAACCTCCCCAACAACACCTAGCAACAATGCACAATCTCCAGCTGAAACTGCGCTGATGAAGAAGGATGATGCTTGACCTCAATGTCTGAATATGGGGAATGGAGTGCAATCCTCCAAGAGCTACTCAAGAAGGAGAGGAAATCCTAAACAAGAATTTCCCAGCAATTCTTGCTAAGCAGCAAGAAAGTGCAGCAAGTCCCCATGCTACTGCACAGTTTGACTTGGTCAAACTTGACCTAGCCTTCTTACAAAAGCCCCTTTTCACACATGGAGGTGTGAAATCCAGCTCTATAAGTGATCCTCCTTCATACCAAGAGGATTTTTATTACCTATTCATGAAATTAATGGGTCTCCTAGCCATTTTATTTATCTCCTATGTGGAAATGGAAAAAATTAATGTTCCATAAAAATTGGGAACATTACATAAATCATTGGTTTATCAACTCCATATCCTTGACCTAAGTTTGGGTCCATTTGGCCTTTTGTGGTCCCACAACTTAACAATTCCAATTTAACAAAGATCACATACAATCCAAGTCATTATAAATATATCTAGGTATGGAACCATCCTAACAAAGCATACCCTAAAAACCTAGCCCTAAGGATATTATTTCCCCTTCGTAGAGAGCCCATCACCTTGCTTCCAAAGAAACCAAGCCATATAATTGAATTTCTTTTGTGATTAGACCTTGGGAATTGGCTTTCATCATTGACATATATGTTATCATGATTTCTCTCATAACATTTCTCCGCCCATCATTTAAATTTTGTAAAGAGTAGAGATTCTTAGCAGAGGTGACAATGGTATATCGCTCCATTGTTTCCCTTAACCTAGTAGTTGCTTCGTAGGATCCCCTCCTAAGGTCCTTGCTAGTTTGAGCGGTAAAATTTTTGGCGTCGTTGTCGGGGAGAAAGTAGGTCTACCTCCCTAGTGAATAATTGAGGAATTTATTCATAAACAAAAGTCTAATTATTCCTATGGTGACTCCACGACATCCTTGTTAGAATGGAGAGCCTTGAAACCATGACATGCCATCGAATAAAAAATGAAAACCTCGCACTCCATTCTTTGAGAAAAATATAAATAAAAGGAAGGAAAAGAATTATTTTTTCATTCCTTTAAACCTTTCAAACATGATTGGATGCATGTTTAGTTCTCCTCCTAAAGATCCTTATAGGCCAAAATTCACTAGAAATGAGGACCCCCAAGAGCACCTCTTAAATTTTGAATCTCAAACATGTGGTGCACCTTATAGTTAATTCACATGCATGACCCCCTTTGATTCGTTATTATTAGGGGATGCCCGAGTATGGTATCTATCATTACCCCCATCCTCCATTTCTTCGACCTAGGGATATTTCGTTGGCATATTTAAAAAGAAGTGGGTCCATGAGAAGGATGTAGTTGAATTATACAAGGGTCTCTTGTCTAGCAAGAAGGGTGATGATGAATCCATTGTTGAATTCAACCAAATATTTAACATTTTTATCCATTCAATTCCCAAAAATTTATCCCCCCCAAAGGAGGTGAACCTATCCGCATACTTCAATGCTTTCATAGGAAATATTGCCTTCGATGTGATGAATAAGAACCCTACTAACCTCCTCCAAGCTCAAGATATCAATTTTTATCTCGATCAATCCATGAGGCAAACCTCCATTAACATGGTGAAAATTTATGATCTTAACATTTCCATAAATAAATAATAACCATCCCTCCATGGTGACAAGAAGTTGCTAAAAAACAATAAAAAATAAAGTAACAATTACAAGAATAAATCTCATGACCTTGCTACCTTGAGACTTCCCCTAAGGCTAGCTTTGAACATGAAGGACCCCTTCTATATTTCCCTTTTCATAAATGGTCACACCTTAAGAAATTGTATTTTGAATTATGGTATTCCAATTCACATAATTTCCTTAAGTATAATGGAGAAAATTGGGCTTAATATTTATAGGTAATTCCCCAATATAATAATCCTAAATTGTTATGATTTTAGGGTATGTGTAATAGTGTAAGGAGAAAAGGGATTATTTCATACATGTCCCAAAAAATAATTAACCATAGAAATTTTCATAGTGGATATGAACCCTATCTAGGGGGTGATTGTGTCTAAGAAACTAGTTGAGGATCTAAACTTGTCCATAGTGAAGATAAATCCACAACATTCCTCCCTTGGAGAGAAAAATCCTATGCATCAATTCCTAGGCATGAATTTTCTACCCCATGATCATTTCCTCCCAAAATCCTAACAAATACGTAGAAGAAGAAAACATTGAGCTTGGGGAATGGAGGATTTTCAAGAATGAACACATCAAAGCTCCACCTCCTCTCAAGATTTGGATAATGTATTTTTTGGAGCTCACTCCAGATCTCACTCTAAATCAGGATCTGGGGCAGTTATTATCTTCATCTCTCCATCTGAGGAGTATTTGATGTTTTCCTTGAGACTCCAATTCACATGTACCAATAATGTGGTTGAATATGAAGCCTTAGTATAGGGACTTGAAGCCGCCCAATCAAGAAAAATTCAAGTATTGTTTATAATAAGGGAATTTGACCTGGTTGTTTCGCAAATAAGAGGAACTTTTGACACAAAGCATGAGAGGTTGAAACCCTATAGAGAAAGGATCATTCACATGATCAAGGGATTTAAAGAGGTGTCCTTTCAAGCTCTCGATTGGTCCCTCAGCTACATGGCTAATAACATAGTCATAGCCGCATATACTTCATTCATCATTGATAATGATATTTCCAAAATAGGGAGATGTGTAGTTAACACCATTTACCAACCTTCTATTCTTGACTATGAGGACAATTGGCCTATTTTTGAAAACGACAAGGATATAAATAACTTCCTCCAAAATCATGAACTTCCAAAATAGGAGGATTATTTTATCAATGATAAACATTTCAATAGGGATGATCATAACATAAAAAAAATTGATATGATATAGTTGACCTCAATCTCAAATCTAAGACCTCCCCTCAAATACTTAAGATTGGAAAGGGCTTGTCTAAAGGATAAAGGGGCGAGCTTGAATATTTTCTAAGGGAATTCAAGGGTGTGTTTTCTTGGTCTTATGACGACCTAAAATCATATAGCCCTGAAATTATTCAACATACCATTCCACTCAAGGAAGGGGCAAATCTTGTTAAGAAAAAAGTTAAGACAAATAAACCCTAAACTCACCCCATTAGTCAAATAAGAACTAAAAAATATGGTGGATGTTGGAATCATTTCTCCATATGATACTCATCTTGGGTATCTAACCCTATGATCACTCATAAGGAGATAGGAAACGTTAGGAGGTGCATTGATTTTAGGGATCTCAACAGAGAGTGTTTGAAGGATAATTACCCATTGCCTAACATGGAGAATCTATTGCAAAGAATAATTGGGTCCCAAATGATGTCATTTTTGGAAGAGTTTTCTAGGTACAACCAAGTCATTGTAAAAGAGGAAGATCTTCTGAAAAAATCTTTCACTACACCATGGGGAACATACATGTACCTCAGGATTCCATTTGGTCTACTCAATGCGGGATCCACCTTTCAAAGGGCCATGGATTTCAGCTTCAGGGAACTCATTGGGAAGATCATGGAAATCTATTAAGATGATATGATCGTGACTTCCAAGGAAATAAAATACCATTGTAAACACTTGAGTAGAGTATTCTATAAATGTAGACAATACAACATATCCATAAATTCTAATAAATCGGTCTTTGGTGTTGAAAAATGTAAATTTATTGGGAATTTAGTCTCCAAATATGGGATTAGCATTGACCTTGAAAGGAACCAAGTAATCCAAGATATTCATTCCCTAAAGGACCAAGGAGCCCTAAGGTCTTTATTCAGAAAAATCAACTTCATGAGAAGATTTATATCAAAATTTGCCACGATTGTAAGGCCTATGAATGACCTCCTGAAGAGATGCACTCCTTACCTATGGAAACATACAACGAATAGGGCCTTTTGTTAGCCCTAACTATTCCAAGTATTTCATCATATATTATTTTACCTCTAGAGATACTATTTTTGGTGTACTTATGCAAAAGGATGATGAAGGGAGAGAAAGGCCCATATATTTCTTAAGAAAACCACTTCATGATGCTCAAAAAATATACACAATATTTAAAAAACAAGCTTATTCCCTTGTCAAATATTTCAAGTTCTTTAGAGCGTTTATGGGATAAAACAAGATATATGCTTATCTCCCCTACCCTGTTCTAAGATATGTGTTGTAACAAACTAATTACCTAGGGTACAAAGGGAAGTGGGTGTCTAAAATACAGGAATAAGACCTTGATATCTGTCCCAAGAAAATCATCAAAGGTCAAGGCATGGCTAAGATGCTAACTGAAAGCAACGACGAAGCCATTAAAGAAGGGGAAGAAGGGTAGGTATGTGCCACTTATATTTAAAGAGGATGATTGGTATAAGGGAATTATCTATTATCGACGTAGCCTATCAACCCCTCCTCACCTAGTTGATCACAAAATAAGATCCTTGAGATTGAAGGCATCTAAGTTTTTCTTGACCCACGATGGCCTTGGTTGGATGAGTCCTGACAGAGTAATCCTTCAGTGTGTTAGTAAGAAAGAATCTAAAAAACTAGTGAGATATTTCCACGCTGGATTTTGTGGGGGACATTACACCACCCAAACCACTATTCACAATATCTTGAGGGCTGGTTACTATTGACCCACCATCTTTGTTGACACATTGAACTTTGTGAAGAGATGCAAACCATGCCAATTATTTACTGGAAAACAACAACTAACTACCATGCCTTTATGAAATGTTTTTGTTGATGGACCCTTCTAGCAATGGGGTTTGTATTTTATTGATGAGTTCAAAGATATTTCGAGCCATGGGTACAGGTGGATTCTCACGGCTACTGACTATTTTACAAAATTGGTTGAGGTTATACCAACTAAAATGGAAATTGATCAGGTAGTTATGAACTTAAGGACAAAATTATTACCAGGTTTGGTGTCCCCGCTAACATTATTACTGAAAATTCTAAGGCAATTGACTCCATGGCTTTAACATCAATGTGTAATAAATATGGAATTATATTGTCACATTCTTCTAACTTTTATCCTGAATGAAATGGCCAAGTTGAACCAAACAATAAAAACCTCGTAAATATAATCAAATGAACTATTTTGGAGCATAATATGGATTGGGATAGCAAGATTAAATATGATCTAGGGGAATGCTGAACAACTATGGATTCATCAACCAGATTTAGTCCATTTCAATTAGTATATGGTTCGGAGGAAAAATTTCCTATCTAAATCCAGTTTCCCACCCTCAAATTCCTAAAAAATTTCCCCAACTAGAAAGATGTAATAGAAGCCCAAATTGACCAAGTTGTTGAGGCCAATGAAAATAGAAGGAAACCCCTTGATCAAATTCGTCACAATTGTTGAGCCAAGAAGAAGGTATGTTTCATCCTATCTTTACCACAAATTTTTATGTACTTCTATGAATTTTCCCCTCATCTTAGCAATAAAGAAAAGGGAAATAATGTAAAGTCAAGACAAAATGAATTGATGATAAAAAGAATGTTTAAACAATGGAAAATTGACATGTTGTATCTTTATTGATAGGGAAGAAAAGTAGTTGAACTGTTGATAACTAAAATATAGTTGACAAGAGAGGCAAACGGGATCACGATGGCTCCCATGGGCCAACGAAAGATGGAAAGGCACATCCACGCTTGGAAGACTCAAACGACAACCATGATCAGCAGGATCCCGTATGGAAAGGACCCATTACCATTTTTGAATTCACCTTTAAAAGGCCAAATATGAACAAGATAGATAGATATGCATAGAGATTTTCCTCTACAATATATGTATCGAGACAAAATTGTTAAGTTTTATTAATGTATTAATCCCCAGCTTAATAAATATTTTAGCATTTTTGAATAGTAAATCTCTAAGTTTTCCTTAGCAGTAGACTTCTGGTAGCTTTGGACCCAGCCCTAGGAGTTCCTCTGCTACTTCTGTGCTATACATTTAATTACAGAACTTGCATTTCCAGTCATCTAATGCATTTCGTGAGATATCATTTAATTGGTTAATTGTCAACATAAGATGCCATTAGAATAATTCATCATTCATGCTTTCTTTCTTACAATCAATGTTTTCATAATTTTTTAGATGCTTTCATCATTTCCCAATGCTTTTATAATCATTTGATTAGTTTTAGCATGACTGTTGTTCAATTCTGCATATAGTTAAAGTTGGATCTTTTCATTATCATTGTGAGGCATATGGTTTCTGTTTGATTCATAGAGATGTTATTTATTAATTTAAAAGAGAATTCCATTGCAAAATTTAGATAAACAATTGTTTTTCAATTTATTAGAGTTGATGTTCAAATTATTAGGCTTGTTGTTCAATTCATCGCAGTACATTGTTCAATCTTAGTTTTCTCTTTTCAGCCAAAATAGTCATTTCTGCATATGCTTAGAACGAATTAGTCAAAATCATTCTACAATTCCCTTCCAATTTTATTTGATTGAACTTTGAGAATTAGATATTCTTCCTTTTGATAATTTAGAGTAGTTGTCCTTTAGTATCACTTGCATATATTGTGCTTACACTCTTGAAATAACAAGACTTGCCCTGGGTTGATAATTAAATGAGAAGCCTTGAAGCTTCCTGTAATAGTCATCTTTATGACCCAACAACAATCACAATAAAATGAAAGTTTATTTTGATAAACATGTCTGAAATAAATCCTTCAAACCAGATGACCTTGTGATTTTGTGGAATAAAAGGAGAGAGAAGCCTCCCATGCATAATAAATGGGATAACTTATGGATAGGTCCATACAGGATAGTTGATATAGCAAGCATAAACTCTTACCATATGGAGACCCTTGATGGGGAATCCATTCCTCTTTTTATGAATGGGAAACTCCTTAAACATTATTACACCGAGGGCACTTGACATTGTACCATATACATGTTAGAGGAGGATGCATTGCTTGCTCATATTCTCATTAGAACTAACATCATATGATATTTTCATGATAGATTAGTTACATCAAGATTAAACTTTCATTTTAATATATTGTTGATTTTATGACCTAATGCTAAGCATGGGTGATCATAATACACCACGAAAACATGTTTCCCCGTGTGCTTGTTCTTTGATATGTGAAGGTAACAGGTCTATGGTAATAATATATATTTGGTGTTCTCATGACCTCCCATTTGAGTAGCCTCGCTTACTTCCTAAGATAACATGTCCTGTTTGGAGCCAAATTTTACCCACCACCTATGGGTAGTGCATATAGGAGAATTTTTTTCTCCTAGATGGTCCTCAGTCGACAGCTAGTATCCCCTTCCAGCCACCAGATAGCTTGATTTTCCATTTTCTCTTCCACCTGAGCCAACCAAGTCATCCCTCAACCACTTGTCATGATTGTATGTTTGAAGGTGGGCCTCCTGACCCCAATTGTACGGATTTTCACTAGTATAGTTTAGTAATTTTTGTTACTTATCATGGGAACTCAGAAGGATTGGTGGGGGGATTCGACAGAAAGAGTGGGTTAGGTCTCTATTTTTTTCTCCACTGCCAAACTTCATGGCTACCCTTATATCCTAGTCACGTGGAATCTCCTTTACTGGCCATTATATTTAGGGTTGGCACTACATGGGAAACCATGATTTTGGTTGCATAGTCCCACTTCCCGAAACCACCTACAACACTCCCCTTCCACTCATTTTATCCCCATTTATCTCTTTTCCTGTCTAGGTCCACATGTGGCCAGTGTGTCCATATAGGGTTATCCTCCCCCTCCCCTTGTCCACACTGTGGGTCGAGCCTGGAAATATACCCTAGAATTTGATTCACTTAAAAATAAATGAAAAATATGGTCGAGAAATACAAATATAGCACGTCGGAAAAAGCAAAACGTGAGCTCTACCCCTTTCCATGGCCATCACCCTAGTTCATATGGGCCCTAAATGATCCCCCTCAATAATTAAGGAACCCATGATTCTCCCAACCCCTGGTGATCAGATGATCATGTCCAAGAGGAAAAAAATGCTCAAAATTGGAACTGCTCATAATTGGTTGCAAACTAAACGAATGGATAGGCCTCGTTGTTGCGATTTTGGGGCCGTGAACGAGACCCAAATCTGATGTCGTATGAGGAAGATATTGAAGTTTTAAAATGCCCAATAACCTTCAAAATAGGACCCTTCAACTCAAAAAATTTGTCTCTTCAGAAAAAATTATGGCAAAAATTTTCATTTTTAAGGTTTTTTGGTGGCCTATTAGAGGGTGCCACATGGCCCCAGGCCAAAGGTTTATGACTGTTTGAAAAACGGTGATGGTTGGCAACCGACCCGAGAGGAACGTGTTCGGGTCAGTTAGACTAGTGTATTAATTCACACCACTCATCACTAGTGTATTTGTCAATTAGACTAAATACAACTAGTTCAACTAAGTTAAACATAACACAACTCCACCAACTGTCTCATCAACTCCACCAAACTCTGCCACATGAGTTCTAACTGAAGTCAACCATGCAATAGCTCAACTAACCCCTAGGAATAGCGTAATTCCTTCTGTCAGCTGCATGTGCCACATCCAAGCATCAAACCGAAGTGCTCCAAGAGGATAAGATAATAGTCTAAATATTATTAAGGGTTAATAATATTTGACTGTTCTATTTTTAGCTTGGCAATCTAAAAATAGATTCCGCCCAATGTCTAAAAATAGAGGTCCATCTATTTTTACCAACATGACCAATCATCCATAAATAGCATCCTGCAACTCATAGACCATGATCCATATGTCTAAAAATGGACATAGTCTAAAAATAGACTTTGCGCCAAAAATAGCCTGCGGGCCCACTTAGTGAAGGCGACTTCTTTTCACTAAGCTCCATCATCTTGTTGCATTCTCAACACTCCCTCTCAACAAGATATGGATTATCTGAAACCCATATCCTGCCTCTGTGGAATTCGAATTTTCTCCTGGTGAGTGCCTTCGTCAAGATGTCAGCATCTTAATCCTCCGTGGGAATATATGAAAGTAACATGATTCTCCGCTGCACACAATCTCTGATATGATGGTACCTGATGTCTATTTGTTTGGATCTATCATGAAATACTGGATTAGTTGAGAGTTTAATGCAACTTTGGTTATCACAATAAATCACAGTAGGCTCCAAATGCGAGCCGAACAACCCGACCAGAATCTTCCTCATCCAAATAGCCTCGCATGCAGCCAAGCTTGTTGCCATATACTCGGCCTCTGTGGAACTGAGTGCCACGGATCTCTTCTTCCTGCTGTACCAGGAAACTATTGTCGACCCGATATTGAAGATCCCTCCAGATGTGCTCTTTCGGTCCGTTGGGCTCCCTGCCCAATCTGCATCCGTGAAGCCACATAGCTTCACTTCATCCTCCTGTCTGTACCACAGACCATATCCCGATGTGCCTCTAAGATAACGCAATACATGCTTGCCTGCCTTCTAGAAGATCTTGGTAGGCTTAACCATAGCTTGTGAAAGCTGGTTAACAGCATAGCATATATCGGGTCGTGTATTGACCAGATACATAAGCGACCCCACCAACTGTCGATAAACAGTGGCATCCACTACCTCCGCTGAAGTAGCATCCTCCTTCCTCCAACCTCCAGGAAGAGGAGTATCAACAGGCTTGCAGCCATGCATGTTGAACTTCTCCAGTATCTCCCAGGCATACTTACCCCGAGAAACAAACAGTCCATCACTGCGCTGCCAAATTTCCAATCCCAGGAAATAATGAAGGAGGCCCAAGTCCTTCATCTCAAACTCTCTAGCAAGATCCTCCTTGCATGAAATTATCAACAGCTCATCACCCGTCAAAATCAGATCATCTACATATAGTACAATGATCAGCAACTTCCCCTCCACCACAATCTGGTACAGGTTAGGATCCGCCTCACTCTTGGAGAATCCAAGTCCGGTGAAATAACCGTCTATCTCAGGTGTACCAAGCACGAGGTGCTTCGTTCACCCGCATGTTAGTTTCTCTTTGAGTCTGCACACATTTTACTCCTTTAATCAATCGCTAAAGATTAAAAACCTTCGGCCGCTCATACACCACCTCTCGCCAATGACTCCGTGGAGGAACGAAGTCTTCCCATCTCCGCGGGCTCGAGAGAGCTAGGATCGTCCATATGGAAGAGTACCTTGTGACAGGTGCAAAGGTCTCCTCATAATCGATCCCCTCGATCTGTGAGAAGCCACGGGCAACAAATCTTGCCTTGTACTTCTCTACACTCCCGTCAGCCGCCTGCTTCACTTTGTAGATCTATCGCGAACCCACCATTGATTTCCCTTCCGGTCGCAGGACAATCTCCCATGCACTGTTTCTGACAATAGAATCATACTCTTCCACCATGGCATCTACCCATGTGGGGTCCTCCACAGCTTCCTCGAAAGAGGATGGCTCTGTCACGACACATTTTCTCATAAGATCCATGTATCCAGTGTACCGGTCCGGTGATTGTCTCTGTCTGCACTGTGCTATAGGTGGTCCTACAACCTTCTCTGCATCTTGAGCCAGTCGCTCAGCTTCTATAGTGCGCTTGCGCCCTATGATGGTTGGCGCTGCATGAGTGGTCTCTTCCACTCCATGAACTTCCTCTTATGGTTGATCCACATTCGGAAGCTCATCCTTAGGAACTAATAGCTCCTCATCTGCATGCAAGTGTGGCTCCCTCTCAAGCGAACACTGCATGGCTTTCTCCTCCTGAAATCTAATATCCCGTCGCACAACAGTCTTGCGACTGTCTGGCAAATACACACGATATTTGTGGGGTGTATCAGTGTACTCCACAAATATTCCAACCTCTGTGGTCGAATCCAGCTTCTTTCTGGCATCCTTCATCACATGCATGTAGACAGGTGAACCAAAAATTCTCAAATGGGAAATATCAGGCCTCTTTCCAGAAAACGCCTCCTCTGGTGTACTCATGCCAAGTATCTTGTGAGGACAACGTTTCTTCACATATACTGCAGTATTGCATGCCTCCGCCCACAAGTGAAGGGGTAGGCCCTGATCATGAAACATCACCCGTGCAGCACCCACGATCATTTTGTTCTTCCACTCAGCAACCCCGTTCTACTGTGGGTTATGGGGTGTGATGAGCTCTCTCCGAATCCCTTTTGCGCTACAAAAGTCCTTGAATTCAGTAGAGATGAATTCACCACCATTGTCACTCCTAAGAGCCTTCGCATGCTTCCCTGATACCTTCTCAACCAGCGCCTTGAACTCACAGAACTTTGAGTATGTCTCGCTCTTCTTCTGCATGAAGAACATCCAGCACTTCCGAGAGAAATCATCAACAAAGATCACATATTACTTGTGCTTTGCTGTGGAAGCTATTGAGAAAGGTCCACACACGTCTGTGTGAATTATCTCAAGGTTCGTCGTGGCATGACTATCCTTCTCGTGAAAGGTGGCTTTCACAAATTTTCCCAAGGTACACCCCTTGCACTGATCTGACTGCGCAAGAGTGCCCTTAGGAAGCCCAGTATAAATCTGCTGTAGTATCTTCAAAGCTCCATGGTGAAGGTGGCCCAATCTCCAGTGCCACGGCTCGCCATCATCCTGGCTCACCACTCCTTCCACTTTGCATGCCATTGCCGCGCAGCCATCTACTTGCAACTGATAAAGGTTCTTGATTCGAACCCCTATCTTCCGGGTTTCTCCAGTTGTCTTACTGCGCAGGAAAGCCTTTCCCTCACTGAAGACAACATCATACCCCTTTTCTTCTAACATCGCCACAGAGATTAGATTCTTCTTCAATCCTGGAACATGCATCACTTCCTTCAATACGAAGGGTTTACCAGACTCCCTCTCAAAGGAAATGTTACCGATACCGGTCGCACTGTATCTACCGTCATCACCCATCTCGATGTGCACTCCAAGATCTTTCTCATCCAGATCTGAAAACATATCTCGATCTCCAATCATGTGAAAAGACACACCACTGTCCAAGAACCATACTGATCCCATCACACTTGAGACCAAGCATGCGATCAGTGAAAATTCCAGCTCAAACTGGGAGGCTAAGGCCTCTCCCGCTGCAGATCCAGCAGCATGCTTATTTTTCTTCTTCTGCGGACAATTTTTGGCATAATGTCTGTGTTGGTGACAGTGAAAGCACTTCACCTTGGACATGTCTTGCTTCTTGCCTTTCGCACCAGACTGAGAAGCTTTCTTGCTCTTCCCCTTCTTTTCTTTGGCAGCCAAAGCGCAATTTTCTTCATCAGATACCTTTGATGAACATCCATCCCTAGTAGTCCACCTTCTCTCCTCTTGCATGAGATCCGACCAAAGTCGCTCCCATCCCGGCAACTTCTCCCGACCATTGACAGATTCCTGATAGGAATGTAACCTCTTCGGAAGACCAAGGAGAGCTAGGTCCACCAAGTCCTCATCATGGACAGTCACCCCCACACTTCCCAGCTCATCTCTGCATTGAGTGAACTTCGTGAGGTACTTAGAGATACTGTCGCCTTTCTCCATCTTAATGTTTCTGAGTTTATCCTTGAGCGCCAACTTCCTCTGGTCGCTCTTGCTCTGAAATAGATCTGTCAATGCTTTCCACTTCAAGTATGGAGAAGCTTTTCCATGCAGGCTGGATACAATGTGATCCTTCACGCCCTCCAACAGAATCCTTCGACATTTCGCCATCTTCTTTTGCCACGCCTCAACTTGAGCAGCATCAGTAGGCTTTGGGATCTCAACGTCTATGAACTCCTTTAGCCCGTTATCATCTAATAGCGCCTCCATTCTGTCCTTCCATGAAACATAATTCAAACTGCCCTCAAGGGCATATTCCAGTCGCAAACCGTTGAAAGACATTTCAACTCCGGCACCAAGAAAACAAACTGCTGCAAAATTCGAATTCCAAGCTCAAAACTCAACTGCTTCTAGATCTATGAGAACAAATTATTTCTAGCACAGAGATCGACTGTAGGGGCATTTACTGGATATATCACCTTTCAAAGAAAGGATGGATCTAGAGGCTACCTGGCCCGTTACAGACTCTGTCTACCGAAATAATTGTAATCATTGTAATAGATCCAATGATCAATTTTTTTACTCGATACCATGTAGAAATTTGAATAATAGTTTAATTATTCACCGAGATTATCCTGATTACACACTATTTAAGCTTCATGCATAATACATAACCTCTTCTACAATTGAGCATCAATAAGCAGAAATATAAAGCAGTCAAATGCGCTCATTAAAACATAATCAAGCACACATATCAACACAGTATGTAATGGGGAAAGAAATAGCTGAAAACCACCAACTATGTGTATATTATAATGATAGAGAACATGTAAAAATACATAGCACAAAGCTCTCACAGCTCTCAGCACTATCTCAATGCTACACACAAAACTAGCTCAGATTTGAACAAGTCACAGGTTCAAATCTCCTCCATTGTTTGCCTGCGTCTACTGCGCAATCCAAGATGAGAATGAATGAGATCCAAGTTCGAATCCCACTGGCTTGTACTGCGCAATCCTCATCGGAAATCTCCATCAATGTGTGTGCAAATCTCATGCACAAGTATAGTCACAACTGATAGCCACACTCACCCTTTCACCCACCTCTAACATTGGTCTCCACTGAACTGTCCAAGCATTGCAGTTAACTGACGTATTCTTTAGTTGATTTATGAGTTAATAATTAGTGAATTAATTAATAATTAATTCACACCACTCATCACTAGTGTATTTGTCAGTTAGACTAAATACAACTAGTTCAACTAAGTTAAATCGAACACACCTCCGTCAACTGTCTCATCAACTCCACCAAACTCTGCCACATGAGTTTTAACTAAATTCAACCATGCAATAGCTCAACTAAACCCTAGGAATAGCATAATTCCTTCTATCAGCTACATGTGCCACATCCATAGCTTGAACTGAAGTGCTGCAAGAGGATAAGATAATTTTTATAGTCCAAATATTATTAAGAGCTAATAATATTTGGTTGTTCTATTTTTAGCCGGCGGTCTAAAAATAGAAACATAAATGTCTAAAATAGAGTCCATATATTTTTACCAACTTGACCAATCATCCATAAATAGCATCCTGCAACTCATAGACCATGATCCATATGTCTAAAAATAGACTTTGCGCCAAAAATAGCCTATGGGCCCACTTAGTGAAGGCGACTTCATTTCACTAAGCTCTATCATCTTGTTGCATTTTCAACAAATTTTACCTCCTAAAAGGGAGTTTTAGCATGAAATCCATTTACATCAAGATTGTCCTATTCCTAACATAGGAAAGTACCACATGTCTATCATGGAGAATGCTGAAATCAAGAGGCAAATTAAAGACTTGTTGGACAAAGGATTCATAAGACCAAGCACTTTGCCATGTGGGTCACCGATAGTGTTGATTCCAAAGAAAGATGGAACTTGGTGCATGTGTGTGGACTTCAGGGCATTGAACAAGATAACGGTAAAGAATCGTTACCCACTCCCAAGGATAGATGATTTGTTAGATCAGCTGAAAGATGCTAAATATTTCACTAAGTTAGACTTATGTAGTGGTTATCATCAAGTTAGAATTGCAGAAAGTGACATTTGGAAGACAACATTTAAAACCAAACAAGGACTCTTTGAGTGGCTTGATATGTCATTTGGTTTATGCAATGCACCTGCAACTTTCATGCGGGTAATGGATGATGTCTTACGTCCTTTTCTTGATGATTTCGTTATTGTCTACTTAGATGACATCTTAATTTTCAGCAAGACTAGAGAAAAGCATGTCATGCATGTTAAGAAAGTACTTGATATTTTGAAGAAAAATCAGTTGTTTCTTAAAATGTCAAAGTGTGAATTTGGAAAGACTTATTTGGTTTATTTGGGACACATAGTAGGAGGAGGTGCTTTGAGAATTGATCCTTCTAAGGTAGAAGCCATTGTGAATTGGCCTACTCCCAAATCCATTACAGAGGTAAGAATTTTTTTGGGTGCAGCTCAGTATTGGAGGAAGTTTATTTCTAACTTCTCTGCCATAGCAGCTCCTATGCATGCAGTGACAAGTGTGAAGTGTGCTTTCCAATGGGGAGGCAAGCAACAAGAATCTTTTGATTCTTTGAAAGAGAAGATAAGTTCAGCTCCAGTCCTTGCATTACCGGACTTGAGACAGCCATTCGAGATTCATACCGATGCTAGTGATTATGCCATGGGTGCAATTCTCTTACAACATGATAAGCCTATCGCATTTTTGTTGTGTAACCAACTCCAAAAATAGAATAAAAGAGATATCAACACCTTATAAATAAACCACTTCGAGGGGGCAACCTCCAATACATTACACGAATGAACAATTCTTGGATGATACAATTTACAAAACCTCCTTTCTATATATAGGAGTCCATGTGGCCATAATGTAATCCTAGCCGACCTAACAATAATAATTTAAGGGCACAATAATAACAAAATGGGGGTTACAAGGGTACAATAATAACAATAAAGGGGTTACACTAATAACAATAAGGGACTATACTAGTAATATAGGGACCTAACATGCCCCTCTCCTTCAAAAAAGTGTTGTCCTCAATGCTTGAGTAGCTTTGGGTGCTTTTGTATAAACTTCTCATCCTCCCATGTAGAATCTTCAATGGGTAAGTTCTTCCACTTGATGAGATACTCTAAAATTGATCGATTAGATATCGAGTTCTCATCACCATGACGAAAACGAGTTCCTCCTTCTTTCCTTCCTCATCAAGTTACGCAATATTGTTTGAAGCTGGAATATTTTCCTACCTATAACCTTTTAAGCATGAAACATGAAGAAACTGCGGGCACTTACGAAAGAGCGGGAGGTCGAGATTTGTATACCATAGTATGACCAATCATCTCAACACCTTGCAGGACCATAGTACTTTGTGTGATAATTTATTATCCTTCTTGAAACATGAGGGACATTTGTTTGTATGGTTTTAGCCGTAAAAATACCTAATCTCCTACATCAAAACTTCTCTCACTGCAATGTTGATTTGCCTGTTGTTTCATTCGATTTTGTGACAAATTTAGGTTATCCTTTAAGAGTTGGAGAACTTCTTGTTGATGCTCGATGTGATATTCCACTGCTTGAACCTTTGAATTTTCCTTTAAAGATGATGTGATAGATGGTGGATGATATCCATAAAGTGCCATAAATGGGGTCATCTTTGCTGCAGTATGGAAGGAAGTGTTATACCACCATTCAGCGAGAGGTAACCACTTGACCCATTGTGCTTGTTTATCGGATACAAAACAACAAAGATATCCTTCCAAACATTTATTTACTATCTCAGTTTGACCATCAGATTGAGGATGATAAGATGAGCTATGAGCTAATTGAGTACCCAAACAAGAAAATAACTCCGTCCAAAAATTTCCGGTAAAAATGGGATCTCTGTCGCTCACAATAACCCTTGGGCTTCCATGTAGCTTTTGAATTCTGTCCATAAATGTAGTAGCAACTGTACTTGCTTTAAATGGATGAGATAATGCACAAAAGTGTGCATACTTGGTAAGTCTATCAACTACCACCATGATGTCATTCTTTCCTTCGGACTTAGGTAAACCTGTGATAAAATCCATTGAAATCTCCTCCCAACGTTGACTTGGAATGAATAAAGGTTGTAGAAGTCCCGGGGTCTTAATTGTCTCCACTTTATTCTGCTGGCAAACCAAACATTCCGCCACAAACTTTTGAATATCAGATTTAAGGCCATCCCAAAAAAAATCTTTCTTCACCATGTGGTAAGTTTTTAAAAATCCTGAGTGTCCTCCTAAAGGAGAAGTGTGCAATTCCAGAAGAATCTTTTGTTTCAGTTGGGAATTCTTACAAAGATATAAGCGATCTTTGTACCATAAGGAATCATTTTTCCAACTAAATGTATCAGATGTACTAGGATCTTGCTGCAAATTTTGAATGAGTGCCCATACATCTTTGTCCTTCTTCCATTCATCTCTTGCTTCGGTTATCCAATCTGGTTGGATAATAGAAATGGCACAAAGCAATGCTTCCACCTCTTCATTCTTTCTTGAGAGTGCATCTGCAACAACATTAAGCTTTCCTTTTTGTATATTATTTCAAAGTCATAACCCAACATCTTTGTGACCCATTTTTGCTGCTCTTCTGAAGATAGTCTTTGTTCCAAAAAGTGTTTAAGACTATCATGATTAGTTTTTACCTTGAAGTGTCTTCCCATTAGGTAAGTTCGCCATTTCTTTAGTGCATGCAGTGTTGCTAACATTTCCTTCTCATAAATAGGTTTCTGTAAATACTTTCCTTTGATTGGACGACTTTCAAAAGCAATGGGTCTTCCTTCCTGCATTAAAACTGCAACAATTCCATTTCCTGAGGCATCACATTCCACAATAAAGGTTTTTGTGAAGTCTGGCGTAGCTAAGACCGGTGCTAGGCACATTGTCTCTTTAAGATGTTCAAAGGCCTTAGTTGCTTCAGGAGTCCATGAAAATGCATCTTTCTTCAATAATGTTGTTAGAGGTGCTGCTATTCTCCCATAATTCTTAACAAACTTGCGATAATAACCTGTTAACCCGAGAAATCCTCGCAACTTCTTTATGGTTGTGGGGACTTTCCATTCCTTAATGGCTTTAATTTTGTTAGGGTCTACTTTAACACCCTCGTGAGATACAATATGACCCAGATATTCCACCTCTTGTACTCGAAAGAAAAATTTGGATTTTTTTGCATATAATTGTTTCTCCTGCAATAGTTTGAGCACCCTGTCAACATGTTCTACATGATCCTTCCAAGACCTACTGTAGATTAGTATATCATCAAAAAATACTAGCACAAATTTTCTAAGGAAGGGTTTGAAAATGGAATTCATCAACCCTTGAAATGTAGAAGGTGCATTGGTAAGGCCAAAGGCATGACCAAAAATTCATAATGACCCTCATGAGTTCGAAATGTTGTTTTTGGAATATCTTCAGTCTTCATTCTAATTTGATGATATCCTGAACGAAGATCCAACTTGGTAAAATAATTGCTCCATGTAATTCATCCAATAATTCATCAATCACAAGAATGGGAAATTTATCTTTAATGGTGAGCTTATTGAGCTCCCTATAATCTAGACACATTCGCCATGATCCATCATTCTTGTGTAACAATACTATAGGAGCATAGAAATAACTTTGACTAGGTTGAATTATACCCGCCTCTAACATTTCTGCAATCATACGTTCAATTTCTCTCTTTTGGACGTAAGGATATATATAAGGCTTGATGTTTGGAGGAACACTTCTGGAATCAAATGAATAGCATGATTATGATCACGAATAGGTGGGAGTCCTTTGGGAGTTTCAAACACCTTGGAATGATTGTCCAAGACTTGTTGGAGATCTGCAGAAATAGATAATTTTGATGTTGGAACTTCTAGTGAGCATAATTGTGCAATTACGCCTCGCTGTTATTTCTTTAGAAGCTTTGTCATGACATTAGAGCTTATTATCCTTCCTGGCTTCCCCGCAATACCCCGTAATTCGACTTCCTTTCCTTCTGAAAAAAATTCCAAGAAAAGTTCTTGAAAATTAAAAGCTACCGTCCCCAAAGATTGTAACCATTGTACTCCTAGTACAACATCAGCACCTCCCATAGGAATGGAAAGCATTGGACTAGTCAATACATATTCCCCCATGGTCAGCTTGATATTATGGCATTTTCCAGAGAAATTAATAGTTCCTCCATTTTCCACCATCACTTGACATTCTGGTGTTGGGTATAGGAAGCAATTTAATTCCTTGGCTACCTTGCAATGAATAAAATTATGGGTGCTACCCGAATCAATCAACACTATTACCTTTTTCTTCTTGATATGTCCTTCTATATTGAGAGTTTGAGGAGTGGTAATGCCTGCCAGTGCATTACACGATATGGTCGGATTCATTTCTTCCTCTTATAGGGTTGGTTCCTGGTGTATATCCTCTTCTTTTTCATTTTCTTCTTCTTCTTCACAATATATGTAAAATAATTTCTTCTCAGCACACTTATGACCTTTAGTGTATTTGATATCACAACTATAGCAAAGCCCTTTTGCTCTTTTTTCTTCCAATTGTTGTGGTGTCAACCTTGTAGGTTGTGGAAATCTAGGTGTAGAAACACTTCCTTCTTTATAGAATTGAGTGGTAGGCTTCCTTGTCGCCATAATTTTACATTCAACTTTTCTTGCCAACCTGAATGCCTTCTCCAATGAATCAGGTTCCAAAACGCAAAATTCATGTTGGATGTTATCCTTTAAAGTGCCTATGAAGAGATCAATCCTGTGTTCCTCTGGAATATCAGTTACCCTTATATTCAATTTTTGGAAGTCCTCAATGTGCTCCCCACTAAACCCTTTTGTTTGAGATTTATCAATTGGCTAAAGAAGGTGTTTCTCTTTGTATCCTCATAATGTGCTATCATTTCCTCCGTAAAAATTGACCAAGTGACAATTTTTTTACGGGAGCAAAGCCATCGATACCATACAAATGTATTTTGTTCTAAATGTAAAGTTACAATGCATACCTTTTGTGTGTTTTGCACGTTATGGAGATCAAAATATTGCTCCATCTGTAGTATCCATGTTACAGGATCCTTTCCATCAAACTTCCTCATATCCATTTTTGGAATATGGTGGTTCTTCCCGCCAACATTATAGTTTATGAAATCACGATTAACATTTATTTTGTTCTCATCATGAGTTTCCTCTACTATCTTTTCACCATTAGGAAACATTTCTTGTATCAACTTTGTCAAACCTTCTATGTCTGCTTTTAGATAATTCTTCATGTTTTCCATTTTAGATTCCATGCCAGCTTCCATGTCATCTATCTTAGATTCCACGTCTTTCTTCAAACCATCCATATTATTCTTCACACCATTCATCTTTGCTTCCATGCCTTTCTTCAAAAATTCCATTTCATTTTTTGCTGCTCTTTGTAAGAGAGAAATTTGGTGCATTTTCTCTTGTAATTTTGATAGATCATGTTGCAATTCTTCATCTTCATGAGTCATAGTAGAGCCTTCTGAAGGCTTAATGGGTGTTGAATTATTTTTACGGGGCATTTTTTAGAACCCAACACTGATATCTATTCTACAATATTCCCTTGGAATCAATTCAAATTGATTTTTCAAACAAGACTTATGCAATTCGGAAAAAAATACACACCTTTTTCTTGCTTTTGAGGAGCTCGATATTGAAATTTGATTATCTATGTGATTTCAGCTCTTCAATATCTGAAATTTAGCATTGAAGTAGCCCTATGAATTCTATTTTGAATTCCATAGGTCTGACCTGATTTGGATTCTCCAAGACAAAGTTATGTCCAATCTCCCACAATGACCTAATTATGGACTAGTTCAGTAGAGTGAACTTATATGACTTGCCACGTGTCACTGTTTCATCCTTCACCTCTGAAATTGATAGCCAAGAAACTGAAATTCGTGTACTTGCAACCATTTTTTACGGTACTCCAATCCGATGCTCAGAGAGAGAGTTATTGAACTTTTCCCACGATCACCTCTTTGAGATGAAATTCAAGAGCCTGAAAAAGCACCACCTTCCACAGATCATATCTCCAAAAATGTTTCGAATCAGGATCTGAAATTTTTTGACGAGTTTCCTCAGGATTTCAGCTTCGCACCCTAAAAATTTCAAATTCTGATCCTTCGTAGAAAAAACGTTATAGCGCAAATTCCACAATGACCTATTTAGGATCCTAAAAAAAAGACCTAACTTCCACAAATCATATCTCCGAAAATATTATGAACCAAGCTCTGAAATTTTTAGACGATCTTCCTCAGGATTTTTTCTTCGCTCCCTAAAAATTTTAGCTTTTGATACTTCGTACAGAAAACGTTATAGCGAAAATTCCACAATGACCTGTTTGGAGCAGCGAAACCCTAGAATCCAAACCTCTAATACCAAATGCTGTGTAACCAGCTCCAAAAATAGAACAAAAGAGATATCAACGCCTTAGAAATAAGCCACTTCGAGGGGGAAACCTCCAATACATTACATGAATGAAAAATTCTTGGATGATACAATTTACAAAACCTCCTTTCTATATATAGGAGTCCATGTGGCCATAGTGTAAACCTAGTCGACCTAACAATAATAATTTAAGGGCACAATAATAACAAAATGGGGGTTACAAGGGTACAATAATAACAATAAAGGGGTTACACTAATAAAAATAAGGGACTATACTGGTAATATAGGGACCTAACAATTTCATTCTAAGACATTTAATGGTGTTTTTGTAAATTATCATACATATGATAAGGAGTTGTATGCATTGGTACAAAGCGTCAAAAAGTGGAAACATTATTTGATGGGAAAATAAACATTTGTTCACACCGACCATCAGCCTTTACATTACTTGCAGTCGCAAAGTAAATTGCAGCAGTCACGACATTTCAGATGGATGGGCTTCCTACAAAAATTTCACTTGGTAATAAGGTATAAGAAAGGTATTTCCAATAAATTTGTTGATATGCTTTCAAGGCCTATTATTAGTGCTACTACTTTACTTAAGAATGATTCTATTGTACATGAGAGCTACATAGAATAGTATGCATCAGATTTTGATTTTAAGGATGTGTATGCTAACTTGAGTGAAGGGAATCATGTTGAGGAGAATGATTATCATTTGCATAATAATTTTTTGTTTCATATGGGCAAGTTATTTATACCACAGGGGGAGAGACTAAGCATCATGAGAGAAGCTCATTCTTCTCTTATTTTTGGACATTTCAGGGTAAGCAAAATGGTGGCACATTTACAGGGGTATTGTTATTGGCCTCGCATGGTAGATAGTGTTTCACGTTTCATTACAGGTTTTTCATTATGTGCTACAATCAAGCCTAGCAATAGGAAGCTTGGTTTATATACGCCATTGATGGTACCTTCTAGACCATGGAGAGTGTTTCTATGGATTTTGTTGGAGGTCTACAATTATCTAGAAAGCAGCATGATTATCTTTATGTAGTAGTCGATAGATTCAGCAAGATGTGTATTCTTATGCCATGTAAGAAATCTATAACTTTTGAACAAACTATTGATTTACATTTTCAACATGTATGGGTGCATTATGGCTTGCCTACTTCTATTGTGAGTGACAGGGATACCAAATTTGTTGGGACTTTTTGGTCCAATCTATGGAAGATGATGGACACCAAGTTGAAGAAGAGCACTGCTTTCCATCCGCAAACAGATGGACAAACATAGGTAGTGAATAGAACCATTGTACATATTTTGATAGGTTATTGTAGCAAGCATCCCAAGCTTTGGCATAAGCACTTGCATTACATTCAGCGTACTTACAACCGGACCAAGCACTCTTCTACAAATACTTCACCTTTTGAAGCTTGCTTTGGGTATTTGCCTAAGTCACCTTTAGATTTCATTCTTGAGAAGGATGTGGTCATTGATGGGCATAGTGACATTGACAAAGCTCGCATTTTCATTGAAAGAATTCAGCTCATACATTAGCAGGTTCAAGAATAGCTTAAAAAAATTCAAGGAAAGTACAAGGAGCGGCATGATAAACACATAGTTGATCATAAGTTTCAAGAAGGAGATGAGGTATGGCTACATATTAGTAAGGAAAGAATGCAAGGAGAAGGAAAAAATCTGAAGCCTATTAATTATGGTCCATTCAAGATCCTTAAACAAGTTGGAAATAATGCTTTTCAACTAGATTTTTCTTCATATATGCAAATGTATTCCATTGTGAATGTGGAAAATTTATGTTTGTATGAACCTCCTTTAATTTTTTATTGTGAAAGTGACATTCAGTAGCCATCAATAGAAGATTTCTCGCCAAAATTTTTGGATAAGATGAAAGAGGATGCTATCCTTGACAGAAGAACACGCACTTCAAGGAGGGGAAATGTTGATTATGTTCGGGTTGGTCTTAAAGATAGAAAACTGAGTAAGGCAAAGTGGATTGAGGTGGAAAAGGTGAGGGATATGTACCCTCATCTTCTTAATAGGCAATTGAAGGCTTTTGGGGTCCAAAGCTTCCCAATGGGGAGGTGTGATCAGGTGAACATGTCCAAGAGGAAAAAAATGCTCAAAATTGTAATTTCTTAGAATTGGTTGCAAACTAAATGTTGGCAATACTGGGGGGGGTGAATCAATATTCCTTTCAATTAGAGAATTAGTTAATCTTAAATTATTATCAGTGTTTGTACAATGATAGCAGAAAATAAGAGGAACACAAATGCACACAGTTTTTAAGGTGGAAACCCACTCCGAGACAAAAACCACCTAATGCTTTTCTAATAATTCTTTAATATTCAACTCCAATTAAAAATAAAGCTCCAACTTCCTAGAATCTAGAAAAGCATTCTTCTCCAGCTCCCACTGGATGGATGCTCCAATGCCCGAGATTCTTCAGTAGTCAACTAAATGGATGCCCCAACACCCAATGAGCTACAACTCACCCTAGCACCACCCTACCACCCTATAGAAGAATAAAAGAAGAATGGACTCCCGTACTAGGGAAAATGGTCCACTTTACAATGATATAGAATGATGTAGAAGAAAAAGATATACTAGACCATAACCCCAACTTTGACACAACCACCTAATGATGATCCTAGACCTCCCAACACTGCCTCTTCAACCCTTGGCAGATAGACACTAGTACAATTTTTACAATGATGTATTTACAATGACTTAGTACAAAGATACATTTACAATGATTGTATGCAGTGCTGCCCACTTGAAGACTTCATATGATGAACTTCTTGTTTCTTTTATGCACCTTGGTTGTTGCTCTTGTCATGCTACCCTCTGCTTCACCTTGCTTTGTTTTTTTGCCGTAGAAAGTCCGGTCCTTTGCAATCATTGACAACACATGATCCAGCTTTTTCTTGCCTTCTAAGAGCTCGATATTTAATCTGGTGTATCTCTGTTATTTCAGATCCTCAATATCTGATTTTTATTCTTATAGTAGTCCTCTGAGTTTTCTTTCCAATGCCACAAGTCTGACCCAATTTGGATTCTTCAAGAGAGATTTATACCCAATTTCTCACAATTCCTTAATTATGGACTATTTCAGCAGAGTGCACTTGTATGGCGTGCCACGTGTCAATTTTTCTTCATTTGGCTCTAAAATTGATAGAGAAAAAATTAAAGACTATGCACTATCTTCCATTTTTTATGGAATTCCAATCCGATACTCAGAGATAGATTTATGACGATTTTACCAAGGTCACTTCTTTGAGATGAATTTCAGGAGCCTGCAAAAACCTTGACTTCCACAGATCATATCTCCAAAAATATTGCGCACCTTGATCTGAAATTTTTACAGAAGCTTCCTCAAGATTTCGGCTTCGCCTCATAAAAATTTCAGCTTCTGAACCTTTGTAGAAATAAAGTTAGAGCGAAAATTCCACGATGACCTGTTTCAGATGGCCGAATCCCTTGCATAAAGAGGAAATGAGGATCACAATTTATATAAATTCTTAAGTTGAGAGGGGCTTCAACAAGTGAACGTGGGAGAGATTTTAGGAGCTTAAAAACTATTAATTATGACTTTTCAATGACCCATGCCCCAACCCCATGGGGTTTTAGCCCACTAACTGGGGGTACAAACTTCAAACATGAATATCTCTCAAACCATGAAGAATTACATGGTGTGCCATATATCAACAGAAACATCTCGACAAGTAGAAACCATAAAAAGCATTACTGACCCAGAATATATAAATTTTGTAGGTCAAAATTCCCATGAAATATTCGGTTAGCCCCTGGTGCTGCTTGGGTTGACATCAATGACAACCGATGATCAACAATCTCCCCCTTTGGCATTGATGGCAACACAAGTACTCCCCATGCGATCATGACACCTCTTCCTACAACATTCTCTCCCCTTTGACATCAATGGAAAAGGGTAACTCCCCCTGAAGCACAACCATCCTGCGGACCTGTACACACTTCCACTCCCCCTAAAAAACAACCGTCCTGCAGACCTGTAATCTACTTCCACTCCCCCTTTATATTCTGAAAAAGGAAAATCTAATGAGAACTTGGGGGAATCCTAAGCTTCTGGCAAAGATATTCAAATGCTAGCGAATATTTAATATGTGATTTTTTTGGTGTTGCTTGGAATCTTTATACTTGTCTAACTGCTTGCATAACATCTGGTCGGGAGGTTGTTACATATAGAAGACTACTAATCATAGATCTGTGCAACCTTTGATTCACATCCTTAGATGAGTCGTATATGCTCAATTTGCAACCTGTTACCATTGGAGTAAGGATGGGTTTGCAATCTTCCATTTTAAATTTCTTGAGCATTTCCTTGATGTACTTGGCTTGACATATAAATATTCTTTTCTCTTGCTGAGATATTTGAAGCCCTAAGAAGTATGTTAGCTCACCAAGTAAAGACATCTTGAAATCACTTTGCACCTTTGTAGCAACCTTCTTACTTAGTCGATCATCATTGCTACCAATTATTGTATCATCCTCTTTAGCTAATAGACATGCTTTAGTTGCTTCATCCATAACATATATGTCATTTGGAGCTTGACTTGCTGTAGCCACAATTTCACCAAACACGCCTTTCCTGATTTCACATTTTGTGGAGTTGAATAGTATTGTGCGTCCTTGATCACACATTTGTCCAACACTGAGCAGACTGTGATTCATGTTTTCAACCAATAGAACATTCTTGGCTAGAGCATCTTTGCTTTCGAGAGTGATAGTACCTGATCCTATAACATTTGAAGATCCATCATTTCCAAAGGACACGGTTCCATCCTTCTTCTCGTTCAAAGATACAAATTTATTTCTATCTCCAGTCATATGCGTTGAGCAACCGCTATCAACATACCACACATCTTTGATCTTTTTAGCCTTGAAAGCGAGAGCACAATTATCATTCTTCTTCTTCTTCCATGTTTGTTCGTTCTGTGGCTTCGAAGATTTTTCTGGAGGATTTTCAAGTCTGCAGTCTTTGTCTATGTGTCCAAAGTTTCGACATTTTTAACATTCAATATTATTTCTTAAATGTTCAAATCTATTGATGTTTCGTTGAGCCCTGGGAGGTTCATATTTGACAGATCTCTTGGAATTGTATTCATTCCTAGGGTACGTGCAACATTCTACAGCTTTATGACCAAATTTTCCACATGAATAACAGTAGCCATAAAACATATGTTGGTACCTGGATGGAAATTTTCATCGAGGAATTGTCTTCCAAGGCTGTTCTTGTGAATCTTGTCCAGTGAAGTCTACATGCATGTCAGATCTCATAGGTTCATTGTATTTTGTTGTAGAAGGTCCTGCTTCTTCTTCTTTGTAACCAATGCTAGTTTTGTCATTGTATGATCATTGATTGTTGATGAGTTCTTCCAATGCCCTTGAGCTGTTGGCATAGTTTTGGATAGTTTTTCCTTTCTTCACTTCCTCACGCAGCGAGACTACTTTGGCTTCTAATTCTTCCCTTTCATGGTTGCTTTCTTCCAACTTCTTTTGAAGTGACTCTTCAATTCATTTGTGTTCTTCAACTTCAATTTTGAGACCTTGAACTTGTTCTTCAAGAGTATTGGAACGGATCTTCTTTGCCTTGAGGTCTTTTATAAGCTTGATTGCTTCCTCATAAAATTCTTCTATGGTCCATCCTTCTTCTTCGTTGTTTGATACCTCTTGTTTATTGTGCTTGCATTTATTGTGCTTGGCCATAAACAATACTCTCTCATTGGCTTCTTCTTTGCTATCACTTTCTTCATCGGATGACGAGCTATCTTCTTTAGAGAGAAAGTTCCTTTTGGATCCTTGCTTGTTGAATTTCTTAAATCCTTTCTTTCCTTTTGAGTTTCCATCACTTCTGTTTGGACATTTTTTTGCAAAATGCCCAACCTCATTACAGCTGAAACATATCAGTGGATGTTTACCTTTGAATTTTCCCTTACCAATTTTTAGTTTTCTCGTGAAGTAAGCATATTCTTCATCTCAAAGACCTTCTTCATCATCTCCCTTTTCTTCACACTTGCAGGTGCATGTCTTTTCAATTGAAGGTTGTTTATCCTTATTGGTTTTCTTAGATGAAACGAACGCAGTTTCTAGATGCGAAGTACCCTCTTCTTCATCAAGTCTCATTTCATATGCTATGAGAACTCCATGTAATTCCTCTTTGCTGAGTTTGTCCAGATTTGCACTGTATTCTAAGACCGATACCTTTGGGTTGAATATCCCTGGTAACGTTCTAATAATCTTCTGTATAATATTCTTCTCGACAAATGGCTCTCCCAATCCTTCTAGAGTATTGGTTATTTCATCAACGTATTGGAAGTATGCAGCAATGTTGCAATATTCTTTCATTCTGAATTGCTCAAATTTTTCTCTATAGATTTGAAGCTTTGCTTCTTTGACATTTGAGTCACCTGCATATATATTCTCAAGCTTGTCCCATAAAGTTTTGGCAGTTTTACAACCCAACACCTTATGATAAGTAGATTCAATAAGTCCATTGATAATAATATTCTTTTATTTTGCATAATTTACCAAATTCTTCTTACCTTCTTGATCCATGGTCGATGTAAATCCATTTTGAACAATGTCCCATACTTCTTAACCTTGTGCCAAGAGATAGACCTCCATTCTTCCTTTCCAGAGTGCATAATTATTTTCATTGAATAGAGGTACACCATTCTTGGCATGCTCCATGACCTCCTTCCAGTTGTTAAACTGCTATTGAAGGAACCAAGCTCTGATACCAATTGTTGGAAATACTGAGAGGGGGTGGGGGGTGAATCAATATTCCTTTCAATTAGAGCATTAGTTAATCTTCAATTATTATCAGTGTTTGTACAATGATAGCAGCAAAAAAGAGGAACACAAATGCACACAATTTTTAAGGTGGAAACCCACTCCGGGACAAAAACCACCTAATGCTTTTCTAATAATTATTTAATATTCAACTCTAATTGAAAATAAAGCTCCAACTTCCTAGAATCTAGAAAATCATTCTTCTCCAGCTCCCACTGGATGGATGCTCCAATGCTTGAGATTCTTCAGTAGTCAACTGAATGGATGCCCCAACACCCAATGAGTTACAACTCACCCTAGCACCACCCTACCACCCTATAGAAGAATAAAAGAAGAATGGACTCCCATACCAGGGAAAATGGTCCACTTTACAATGATATAGAATGATGCAGAAGAAGAAGATATACTAGACCATAACCCCAACTTTGACACAACCACCTAATGATGATCCTAGACCTCCCAACACTGCCTCTTCAACCCTTGGCAAATAAACACTAGTACAATTTTTACAATAATGTATTTACAATGACTTAGCACAGAGATACCTCTATAATGATTGTATGCAGTGCTGCCCACTTGAAGACTTCATATGATAAACTTCTTGCTGCTGTTATGCACCTTGGTTGTTGATCTTTTCATGCTACCCTCTTATGCACCTTGATTTGCTTTTCTGCCATAGAAAATCTGGTCCTTTGCAACCCTTGACAACACATGATCTATTTTTTTCTTGCCTTCTAGGAGCTCGATATTGAATCTGGTGTATCTCTGTTATTTCAGACCCTTAATATCTGATTTTCAGTCTTGTAGTAGCCCTCTAAGTCATATTTCTAATTCCACGGGTCTGACCCAATTTGGATTCTTCAAGAGAGAGTTATACCCAATTTCTCATAATGCCTTAATTATGGACTGTTTTAGCAGAACGCACTTGTACGACATGACACGTGTCACTGTTTCTTCATTTCGCTATGAAATTGATAGAGGGAAAACTACAGACTGTGCACTATCTGCCACTTTTTACGAAATTCAAATCCAATACTCAGAGAGAGAGTTATGATGATTTCACCAAGGTCACTTATTTGAGATGAATTTCAGGAGCCTGCAAAAACCTTGACTTCCACAGATCATATCTCCAAAAATATTACTCACCTTGATCTGAAATTTTTACAATAGCTTCCTCAGGATTTCAGATTTTCCTTGTAAACATTTCACCTTCTAAACCTTCGTAGAAACAAAGTTATAGTGAAAATTCCACGATGACATGTTTCAGATGGCCAAATCCCTTACATAAGGAGGAAATGAGGATCACAATTTATATAAATGCTTAAGTTGAGAGGGGCTTCAACAAGTGGATGTGGGAGGGATTTTAGGAGCTCAAAAAATATTAATTATTACTTTTCAATGACCCATGCCCCAACCCCATGAGGTTTTAGCCCACTAACTGGTGGTACAAACTTCAAACATGAATATCTCTCAAACCATGAAGAATTACATGGTGTGCCATATATCAATGGAAACATCTCGACAAGTAGAAACCATCAAAACAATTATTGACCTAGAATATATTAATTTTGTAGGTCAAAATTCCCATGCAATATTTGGTTAGCCCTTGGTGCTGCTTGGGTTGACATCAATGACAACCGATGATCAACACTAAACGACCGGATAGGCCTTGTCGCTGCGATTCTGGTGCCACGAACAAGACCCAAATCCGATGTCGTATGAGGAAGATATTGAAGTTTTAAAATGCCCAATAATTTAAACAGGACCTTTGAACTCAGAAAAATTTTCATCTTCAGAAAATAATTTATGGCAAAAAAAACCATTTTTTAAGTTCTTTTGGTGGCCTATTAGAGGGTGCCACGTGGACTGCCCAAAGGCTGCCATGTGGCCCCAAGCCAAAGGTTTATGACTGTTTGAAAAATGGTGATGGTTGGCAACCGACCCAAGTTGAACGTGTTCAGGTCAGTCAGGGACGACCCGACCCGAACGTTCATGCGTCATCATGTAGCGGGCTCATGCAGAGCTGAACACGAATAGAAGATGGGCAGAGGTCGACTCGACCTACACGCGAAAGGGTCAGCAGTAGGGTCTACGTTGTGTGTTGAACGATGGAGCGGAGTTTGGATAAGCCCTCAAGGCTAAAGAAATAATGTGACTGTCTTGTAGAAACCATGGCCTAAGCTCGATTGACCAGCGGAAAAACAGGGTTTAGCCCTCAGTGCTTAAGGTTGCGGGTCTTGTGACCACGCGCTGTGACCAGGAGTGGGGCTAAATCCATTAACCGCCCTTGTAACTAACCATCTGATCTTTCTGCATATGAACACACACTCAAACTGACAGTCAAATTAAATTTCTCCACCATTTTTAGCGCGCAGTTCCAACATTTGCGGAGATTCTACATTTTTGGTGGAGCTAACTAGAAGTTAGCTAATTTTAGTGGAGGATTTCTACTGCCATTGGGCAAAATACAGTTTGGATCATAACTTTCACCATATTCGACCAAATTAGACAAAATTTTAGTCAATTTTAAGCATTATGAGAATTTTGGAGCCATTGGAATAGGTTGCAGGGCCAACATAGGTGTTTTTTAGCCTTTTTTTTTTTCAGGGAAGCTTGGAGAGCCATCAGGTCCATGAGGGAAATGGAGCTGCATTGGGCTACACTTCACTGTTTGAAATGAAATAAAAGCCATACTTAGCTTATTTATGTCTTTTGAATTCATTTCCACAGCTTTTTCTACCTATTTAGGATTATTTCTCAATGTAAAACCAATTTTAGCATCATAATATATCAAGGACATGCCCATTGGGAGCCTTAGACTCGGCAAATGTAGCCCAAGAGGGGTGAACTGCCTCATCATGTTGTTGTGTGTTTATGGTGAAGTTATTCTACTGTGTATTTTAGATTCAAGATGTTAAACATTAAATTTAATTATCATTCCCTTACACTTAAACTCATAAACAGTTACCAAGAACACTTAGTTTTACTTGCAAGACATTACAAACACTTTGCACACTTAATTTAATGGAAATGAATACTTTGAACAGCAATGCAAATACTTTCATTTTCAGATCACCTGGTGGGTGATGAACTTCCCCACTTTAAGGGGTATCCACTTCTACATATTACGCATCTTTCTCTCATCCCCTGGAGCCCCAAGCAGTTATGAAGAAAAATCAAACGCAAAATGAATATGAAGAAAGGTAGGTGCAGACTTCCCTTACTATAACTACCCTTGTACCATGACATGTGGTATATTGGATGATTCCCTTGATTCCCACTTCATTCCATTACGATATCATGTGCCACCTATCACTTGAGGGATGTACCATGGACATGCCACCCCCTTTAAAGGTTGAAACCAGCTAATAGGATCCTTGATTATCCACCTTATTAAAGTTTGAGACACTTATACTAGCCAAAGCCCACTATGGAAGGGCGTGCCCCCATGAAGTGCCCCATCAGTTCCATGAATTGTAAGCTCTTTCAATTGATTATTCTAATTATTTGTTGCATTCGAGGGAAATGAGACGCAATGGATCTTATGCGATATTGTAGGTGGGTCTCCATTTGGGGCTTAATCTCCCTATATTGGTTCCTATCCCTCCATAGGACCACATTGGAACTTATGGGGTGAGATTTGAGAGCCATGAGCCTCCACCATAGCATATAATACTTCATGAATCCCAAAAAACACTCATTTAATACTCGTGCTCCACCTTTTGGATAAGGATGGTGCACTTGGTTCACAATTCCCAACCAGGTCCACACTTGCACCATACACTTGGCAGATGTTACAGGGTCCAGATGATGTCTCTTACTGCATAGGGAGGGCTTATATCATCATCCTAGCCCTTATAAATGGTTTTCATGCATTTTCAATCCACTTGGAGACTGATGAGGATGTCCTTATGCCCCCACACCCACTCGGGAGAACCACAGGTTCTTGCTTGGAAAACAAGGGATCAACCCTTTGTTGACTAAGTTTGGAGTCCATTTCTTCATCATGGCACCCCTTGGACTTCATTAGGCCTCCTCAAAGGCCCAACCACTCACTTTAATTATCATTTAACCCCCTTGAGAGTCTTATTCTTATGTTATTGAGCTATTTGGTGGGCTTGTCACCAAAAGTACTGTTATTACGCACATTATTTTATTCTAGGGGAATTATTAGTCCAAATTATGCCATTAGAGTCCCTTATAGGATTGTATAAATAGAATAGAGGCATTCTCTCTCATTCATAATCACTTGAATTGGGTTATTAGCTCTTGTGAGATATTCAATATCCCATGGAGATGAGTTTGGATGATATGTATGAATTTTTATGTTTGTATTTCTCTCCTTTATCTTAGAGCATCATTATTGGCATAATATTATGGTTGGATATATTCTTTTATACATGTAAGTGTTATTTTCATGCATATTCTTATCATTTACTTTTGTAACATCAATGTTGTTGGGATTTTCGTTATGCAAGTCCGAAATTTATTGCTTTTATACATGAATTGGTGGAAATTGTGATATTTTATAGTGTTGCATCATTTCATGGGACATGTATGAATGGGTGAATGTTCCTAAAGACAATTTACGTTAAATTCACCAATTATTTCAAATCGAAGTATAAAGACCTTGAAGCAATTGATCTCATGCCTTAATGCCATGTGAATTTGTTTGCCTCCTTTATTGGGTGAACTCTCTATAAACCATAAATTATCTTTGATTCCATCTCTCCCAAGGGACAAGGCACTAATCCTCCATAGGTGATCACTTTCAAAGTTTATTTGTCTCACCTTCCCCTCCTTTTCTAGTCATAACCTCCATAGGTCACCTAGGGCATCACCTTTCTCTCGATTTAGTCATCAAAATAATTTGATATCTTTCCCACAATTGTGCTAGTGTCTCCCCTAGAATCCCTCCAATTTTCATGAAATTCTGACAATGAGATCTTGAGATATTTCAAGACCTAGATCGAAGATCGATTCTTACCCTATGTTTCCTATTAGCTAGTGTCCTTATTTGGATCATAGAATTAAATTATAAAATAGTATTATTTATTTGATAATCTTCCCTTATCTAATTAGGTCAAGTATATCCTTGGTTGATCAACTCCATATCATTGACCTAATTCTGGTTCCACTTGGCCTTTTGTGGTCCCACAACTTGTTGATTCTAATTTCACGAATATCAAATAAATTTCAAATCTCTATAAATATATCTAGGTATAGAAACCATTAACAAAGCATACCTTTAAAACCCAACCCTAAGGATCTTATTGGCCCTTCCGAGAGAGCCCATCACCTTGCTTTCAAAGCAACCAAGCCATACAATTGAGTCTCTCTCGTGAATAGGCCTTCTGGGAATCACCTTTCCTCATTTACATATCCATTATCATGATTCCTCTCATATTGGGTCTCTTCCCATCTAGGAAAGTCTGTAAATAGCATGGAGCCTTAGCTGAGGTGAAAGTGGGATATCGCTCCTTTTTTTTTCCCTTAACCTAGTAGTTTATCCATAGGATCCCCTCCTAGGGTCCCTACTAGTTTGAGCGGTAAAGAGGCCTCAGTGAAGGGTGTCCACCAAATTGTCAAGAGATTTTCGATACCTAAAGGAATAACAATGGACTTACAATTAACAAAGGTCAACATTCCACTAATCAAGCTATCTCAATTGTGCATATCCATAACAAACCATCTCTCATGCTACAACCCATATTAGACCATATAGGGGTTGAACATACACCATGCACTATAAATATCATGAAGTCCCTCCAAATGTGTTATAAATACTATTAAAGTAACCAAAAATACATCAAGTAAGCGATGCTAGTTTTTGTTAGCAGAGAAAAAGCGTTCTAGTCTCTATGGTGTCTATGAGGCTAAGGAACACATTTTTTCCAATACTCAGAAAAGGTTTCACAAGAAACACCTCAATTAGATTAATTAGCCCATTATTAATTACTTTAAGTATAACTTAGGAAAATTGGTTAATTAAATCAGATTAATTGAGGAAAACTTATTTTTCTCTAGAGACTTCTAGAAAATTCACTTGATGTGGAAAATATTATCTTAGTCTTTAATTGTGATTAGATCATGTTTGTTGGCTACTCAACGAGATATTATAAGAGATACTTGATGGGACTAGAGATCATTCAAGCAATTCGACTTACCCAGTTGTAGTGATTAGCAAGGGCGTAGTTGAAGCAGAGGGATACCAACATCAAGGGTTTCAGCAGGAAGAAATAAGGAGTGGTTATAGGATGAATCCTTCATGAGATTCCAACATTCTGAGAGAAGGGAATAGAGATTGAATTATTCTGCAAAGAGATCACACTAGCAATTTTGAGTTAGCCAATGTGCATTACTAGGCAATGTTCGATTTACAGTTGCCGAAAATAGTTGCAGAGAGGAAGACAAAATAACTCAGTCGAGTTGTGGGTGGAAGGAGGAGTTGCACGAACGATTTCTTGAGGAAGTGTGAATTCTTGGATGGTAATACACACTTCCATATTTTTCCATTGCAAGTTGCAAGGAGTGTCAAGTAGGATGCCGATTTGATTTTGCGAAAGGAAACTTGGTGTTTCTAGATTATTTTTCCAGTGAATAAATTTACCGAATATTTTCCATTTTCAGGAAATCAATTGATGTATTCTTTAATTTGCAAAAGAATTAATAATAAACCCTCATCTATTAAACTATTTTTCCCCACATTAGTGTTTTTCCAGGGACTATTGTCAAAAACTACCAATGTCAAATTTTCATGTGACTGCATTATTTTCTTAGTTCCTGAATTTTATTTATGAAGATTAAAGTATTCAATTAATCTTTAATTATTGTAATAATTTCTAAAGACAAATAAACTACATAAGTTAGAATATTAATTTCTGAGTTTTTGCAATTAAGAAAAATTCACATGATATCAAAGAAAATCTAGGCGCAAAGGGTTTGAAGGATTAAATCAGTGCAGGGCATGGGAAGAGAAAGACGAGGGTTGAAACCTAGATTAATTTTTAATCCATTTTGATTTATTCATTGATTTCTCTAGTTATTTGAGTTTCGTAAATTTCCAAAGATAGTCGCAGCAGGATTTAGAGATGATGGCAGGTTGTATGGAGCCTCCAACTTTAGCATTTGGAAGGCCAAAATGTCATTCCTTTTAGATGAGTATGGTCTGATGGAGTTTGTGAAGAACGTTGTTATCATATCGATAGATCCTCAGCATTTTCTTACCAATAAGAAAGAGAATTCCAAAATGAAGAGCATGATCCTTGATTGAGTCAAGGGCCACATCATTCCACACTTCGCAAAGAAAGGGATAGCGAAGGAAATTTTGGATTTCATCGTCAAAATATTCCAAGATCCTTTTGAAAACAGGAAGAAGATTCTAAAGGAAAGGCTAAGGACCATCAATATGCATAAGGGTGAATACATGACTTCTTATCTCACTAAAGTTCGACTTGTCAAGGATGAATTGGCTGCAGTAGCGTACAAGCCAAGTGACGACGAGCTAGTGTGCATAACACTGAATGGGTTCTCAAAGGAATGGAGTATGTTCATCCAAGTGATTTATGGGTAAATAAAACTTCCATATTGGGATCTCCTATGGATTTATTTCGCTCAAGAGGTGTTGAGGCTCATCTTGGTCAATTGCACCAGTAGTGGTGAAAAGGCACCGAAGGTGGAAAAGGAGCAAGAAAAATTTTCCCTAAAATAAAATGGAAAAGTGAAGATAGGTCCCAGCAAGGGACAAGGCTGAAAAGGAGAGAAGAATAAGGACCTATCAAAGGAAAAAAAAAATTTGTATTCAACATGATCACTATGTCATCCAATGTACTAACCGAAAGAAGGAAAAGAATGGGAAGCAAACAACAACTTTAGCGGACATTAAGTGTTTGTTTTCAAGGTTGGAAGATTAATTCACTCCCATAAATTTCCTCTCTAGATCCACATCCACAGGTCTCCAGTACATAGATAGTGGAGTGTCATCACATATGACTGGCGTTAGAGACTACTTCTCCAGTTACAAGGAGGATGATATTGACTTCCAGATCCAAATGTGAAACAAGATGAACTGTACTCTAGTTTGGAGAGGCACCATCAACATTCATAGGGAGTCAGGCAAGAACACTAGTGTTACAAATGTGTTGCATGTTTCAAGTTTGGGTATGAACTACAAGATAAGGGGTATGATGTATACTTCATGGGGATGAAGGTGCTCATTAAACGCCAAAGCTAGAATAAGGTCAAACAGTGTAGGTTTTAACCCTATATGGAAATTATCTGCAAATGAATATTAAAAACAAATAATAAACAATAGCGAGAGAATAAAACATAAAAAAAGATATACACAGATATTTTCCCTTGGATCCTAAATTGGGACCACCAGCTTGATTTTTCATTATATTCCTTTTAGTGTTACAACACATATATATACATACCGAAGCATTCATAAACCCCAATCAATTAACCCTGTATTAGAACATAACTGTAGTTCCCTTGACCAAATCTACAAAATACCAAGGGCTGAAAACCATCATGCCCCAAAACCGTGTGCAAACCCATGCACAAAACCATGGGCAGCTCCACCCACTGAAAAATAGGGTCCAAATTTTTTTTCCCGGGGCACTTCCCCGGACCCCAAACAGGGGGGGCTGCCGCCCCCCTGTGGCCCCCCTGCTGTGCCCAACACAAATTATAGGATGGGTTGTCACCCCTTATGACCCCCCCCCCCCTGCCCCCATGCATGCGACTAATCGTGGAAATAATATAACACATACCCTGTAGAAATTTATAGTTTCCCACCCCGGTTTTCAGTTTTCACCTTATTACTCCAAAATAATTAAATGCCCTTTCCCATATCCATACATTTAATAACTGGAAAATAAATTTTGCTGAAAACACAAATTCTGGAAATTTTTTCAGAATGCTGTAAATGCAGAAATAAAATAACAGCAGTAACAAACAATCATTCAACACATCATAACTCAGTATTTTTGGTCAAGGTGACCCTGGAAAAACCCCCTACAACTCTTGGGGAAAACCAAATCGTAGCTTTCATTATTTCTCGAAAAATGCTTTTTAACAGCACACACAAAATACAAGAAACACAAAAAAATCACTTATCTTGACTTTTCGTGCCACCCTCCACTCGAAAAACGTGCCAAAACAACAGAAAGAGAAATTTTTGGGAGAAATTACACATTAAATGCTATCTAGCTTCGAAAGCGCACAGAATGACCGTACGGACCGTACGGATTCCGTACGATGGGACAAAGCAGCCTTTCTCATTTCTGCCCGTGTAACCGCTGAAAATCGTGCTCCTTGTTGCTGCTCAGCTTCTCGAAACAAGGTTTCTCTCTCGAAAACCGTGCAAATGGTGTACCCTTCGCCGCTAAGCACGTGCCAATGAATCACTGTACGGATTTTTTCAAATTTCTTTGGGAAGTGTGCCTCTGTCAGCACGGACTTGTCAGGCCGCCTTGTCGCTCTCCCTCTCGCTCTTCGTGTAACCGCCCTCTGGGCCCCTCTCCTTCTCCCAATCTGCTCATGAAAGAATGAATGACCTTTTCCTCCTTTTCCTCCTTTAACCTAACCCTAAGTGACTTTTGGGGAACCCCTAAATCCAATGGCTGAGATAGATTGAGATCTAGGGCTGAGATTAAATGCTCATTTAAATCTCACTTTTCATTTTTTAATTCACCCCACTTTAATAAAGACCCACTTAGTCTTTTATTTCCAAAGTCACTTTTTCCTTTCTAATTTTATATTGACTTTATTTAAAGTCACTTTCACTTTAGTAACTTTATCACTTAAAGTCACTTTAAAATTAGATTTGACTTTATAACTTTATAAAGTCACTTTAGTAACTTTATCACTTAAGTCACTTTTAAATTAGATTTAACTTTATAAAAAATTATAAAGTTACTTTAGGAGAAAAATTAAATTCTTTTGGACATTTTTCCCTAGGCCAAAGATCAAAGCCTTAGGGAACCACCTGTCCTCCGGTACCAAATTTCAACACTCCCTCTTACCGAGGAAGGTGTCCCTCACCACACCCATCTTGTCTCTGAAGTAGACATGCTTGCCCCGTGGTAAGGCTTTGGTAAGAATATCTGCAACCTGCTCATCAGTGGGAATATACTCAAGCTTCACAGCTCCTTTCTGAACATAGTCTCTGATGAAGTGATATTTGATCCCGATATGCTTTGACCTGTCATGAAATACTCGATTCTCCGTGAGTTTAATGCAACTCTGATTATCACAGTAAATCACTGAAGGTCTCAACGGCTGACCAAATAAGCCAAACAACATCTTGCGAAGCCAGATGGCCTCACAACTAGCTAGACTGGCTGCCATATACTCTGCTTCCGCTGAAATCAATGCTACTGACTGCTGCTTCCGGCTGAACCATGACACCACTATCGAACCCAACCCAAAACAACACCCTGAAGTGCTCTTCCTATCAGAAGCACAACCTGCCCAATCAGAATCAGTGTAACCTGCCAATCTCACTCCATCCCCCTGCCAGTAGTCCAGACCATAATCCACTGTCCCCTGCAAGTACCGCAAAATGTGTTTTGCAGCCACCCAGTGAACCTTTCTAGGCTCACACATAAACTGACTCATCGTGTTGACTGCAAAACTGATATCTGGTCTAGTGTTGACCAAATACATCAAGGAACCAATCAGCTGTCTGTACAATGTGGGATCCACCAACTCGGAATCCGAAGCATGAAGCTTCTTCCAGTTGGTGATCATCGGTGTCGATATGGGTCTACAATCCTCCATGTGGAATCTGCCAAGGATGTCCACAATATACTTCCCCTGTCCCAGGAAGAAATGCCCCTCCTCCTGCCACACCTCCAAACCCAAAAGTAATGCATCAAGCCGATGTCCTTCATCTCAAACTCCGCCGCAAGATCTCTCTTGCAGTGCTCTATGAGTCTCTCTGCACCTGTAATGACTAAGTCATCCACATACAGCACCAGAATGAGAGGCTTCTCACCTATCACAATATAGTAAAGGTTCGGATCTGCCTCACTCTTTGTGAAACCCATCTCCTGCAAGTATGTATCTATCCTGGAGTACCAAGCTCTGGGAGCTTGCTTCAGGCCATAAAGGGCCTTCTTCAGTCTGCACACATGGGACTCCTTCCCATGCACCTCAAAGCCCTGTGGCTGCTCAATGTACACCTCCTCCCGTATGAAGCCATTGAGAAATGCGGTCTTCACATCCATCTGGTGGATCTTCCAACCCATCTCTGCTGCTATCGATATAATGGAGCGGATCGAAGTATATCGAGCCACGGGAGCGAAGGTCTCCCCATAATCAACTCCCTCTACCTGGGAGAACCCTCTAGCCACAAACCTCGCTTTGAATTTCTCAATGCTGCCATCTGCAGCATGCTTTACCTTGTAAAGCCATCTGGAAGTAACCACGGATTTGCCCTCAGGCCTCGGCACCACCTTCCAAACATCATTCTTCATGATAGAAGAATACTCCTCCTGCATGGCCTCTCTCCAGACCTGCTGGCTAGCTGCCTCCTCATAGCTAGAAGGCTCAGAGTCAAGGATGTTGGTAGCCATTGCCATGTAGCTACAAAACCTCTCAGGTGGTCTGCTCTCTCTGACCGGCCTCTTAGGCTCAGCAACAGATGTGGCATCTCTCAAGGTGTCCTGAAGCCACTTGGGCTTCCTCTTCCCCGAGTGCACTTCTCCCGCCGGAGAATAAAACTCCTCCTCCTCAACATCAGGAGCCTGAACTCCTCGATCGTCTTTTCCATGCCCTCCCGCTCGCACTCGAACCTCCGCAGATGCCGAGGTCATAGAACCTCCGTCCATCGCCGGGACTTCGGGAACTGCCCCGTGGACTGCTCTGCGTGCTGCCCATAGCTACCCCTCCGACTCTGCGAGCCACTCCCCACTGACGGACCTGACATCGTCATAGATGTACCTCCGGATCCTCCTGATCCCTGCCCACTGGATCCCTGCGACTGACTCAACTGCTGCTGAGGGTCTGGCTGATCCAGATACTCTAACTCCTGTGACCTCCTAAAGGCCCTGTCCTCCTCGAACTTCACATCCCGTCTGACAACAACCTTCCTCTGCGCAGGAATGTAAATCCGAAAGGCCTTGGAGGTCTCACTGTAGCCCACAAAGATACCCTTCTCTGCGGTGGGCTCTAGTTTGGTCCTCTTCTCCTTGGGTATGTAGGAGTATGTCATGCACCCAAAGATACGAAGATGACCCATATCAGGCTTCTTCCCAGAAAAAGCCTCCTCCAGAGTCATGTGCCCCAAGGCACGATGCGGACTCCTGTTCTGCAAGTAAACAGCTGTGTTGCAGGCCTCTGCCCACAAAAACAATGGCAACCCCTGATCATGTAACATGGCTTTGGCAGCCCCTCCGATGGATCTGTTCTTCCTCTCCTCAACCCCGTTCTGCTGGGGGTTGTAAGGAACAGTGAGCTCCCTCCTAATGCCTGCCTCCGCACAATAGTCAACAAACTCTCCAAGGGTGTACTCTCCTCCATTGTCCGACCTTAGGGACTTGATCTTCCGACCTGTCTGTGTCTCCACAAGAGCTCTGAACTCCTGAAACCGCTTGAAGACCTCACTCTTGGTCTTCAAGAAATAAATCCAGGTCCTCCTGGAGTGATCATCAATGAATAAAACATAGTACTCATATCCACTCAAGGAAACATGAGACATCCGTCCGCTCACATCGGAATAAATCAAATCAAGTATCCCAGTCGCTCTGTTGTCACTGCTGGGAAAAGGGGATTTGGCAAACTTGCCCATCGCACATCCTCTACAAGTATCAAAGTGATCAGTACTGAAATCTGGCACACCTGTAGTGATCTCCCGCAAAGTCCTCAAGGCTCCATGATACATGTGCCCCATCTTGCGGTGCCAAATCTCACACAACTCAGAACTGCTAGCTCTGCTGTCGGTACTACTGCTCAATGCCAAAAGGGGCTGGAATGCAAACCTGTACACCTTTGCATGGCGTACACCTATCACTCTAGCTGAATCAGCTGGAGTGCCCCTGGGATACATCAACACTTGTCCTCCCCTGAACAGTACCTCATATCCTCTGTCCTCCAAAGCTGAGACAGATATGAGGTTCTTCCTCATCCCTGGCACATAAAGAACATCTAACACCTTCAAGGGAGGTTTGGACTCCCTCTGAAATGTCAATGTTCCCACACCGACTGCTCTAACAACTCTTTCATCACCGAGTACTACCTCTACATCAGTGCCACTCTCTGAAAGCTCTGACAAGTACTCACGGACTCTTGTCATGTGACGTGAAGCCCCACCGTCCACATACCAGATACCCGAAGATGCTCCGCTAATCGAGGGAACTGCATGCTCCCTTCCGAACCCTTATGTGATATCCACTAGAAGACTCACACGCAATGAACCCAAACTCCCGGTCAAAGCGATCTGCAAAGTCCTCAACCTCTGCTGAAGCTGCCATGCTCTGGTTCTTCCCCTTCTTCTTCTTCTTCTCCGTACACACAACTGCATAGTGTCCCATCTTCTGACAATTCCAACACTTCACTTTGGAATAGTCCTTCTGTGAGTTATCCTGTTTACCTTTACCTTTGCCTTTGCCCCCACCATTGCTTGTGGAACCCTGCTTCTTCCCTTTGCCTTTCTTGCGTCCTGCCAACAGTGCTACATCCTCATCCTGCTCAACTGGCTTGGCTGCCCCAAGCTGACCTTTCCTGATCTCTGTCTGAATGCAATCATCCCAAACCCTCTCCCATGTGGGAAGGGTCTCACGTGCACAAACCCCATCAGCAAAGTTCATCCATGAACGGGGGAGGCCATTCACTGCAATCCGCACCAACTCAGTGGGTGGAATGGCCTCTCCAATCGCCGCCAACTCATCTCTCACATTAGTAATCTTTGTGAGATATCCAGCTGCACTATCATTACCCATCTTAATGGTCTTCAGCTTCTCCTTCAGGACCATTTTCCGGTTCTCATTGGTACTCTGGTAGAGATTGAACAATGCTGTCCACATCTCATGAGCATTTCTCTTTCCTCTCACATGAGGAATGCAATGGTCTTTGATTCCGTCTAGAATCAGTCTCTTACCCTTGTTGTTCTTTCTGTTATATGCTGCCAACTGAACAGGATCAGTGGGCACATTAACAGGCTGCTGTGTGGTATGAACCATGATATCCCAGACTTCCGCCTCCTCAAAGATACTCTGCATTCTCTCCTTCCAAACACTGTAATTTGTATGCCCATCCAGCCTATCCTCCACCCTCAATCCCAAAGACATCCCGCTGTCCTAAAACTGAAAAATAACACTGCTGTAGTAAAGGTAAAAATCTGTTGTTTGTGAAAAATCAGCTTGCTGGAATTTTCTGAGTGAAAAATCAGCAAGCTGTAATTTTCTTCCTTGCTGTCCCAAACTGCTCTTTCAGCACTCAAGCTCTGATACCATGTAGAAAATTCTATTTCCCACCCCGGTTTTCAGTTTTCACCTTATTACTCCAAAATAATTAAATGCCCTTTCCCATATCCATACATTTAATAACCGGAAAATAAATTTTGCTGAAAACACAAATTCTGGAAATTTTTCAGAATGCTGTAAATGCAGAAATAAAATAACAGCAGTAACAAACAGTCATTCAACACATCATAACTCAGAAATTTTTGGTCAAGGTGACCCTGAAAAAACCCCTACAACTCTTGGGGAAAACCAGTCTGGAAGCTTCTCTTTTATTTCTGAAAAATGCTTTTACAGTGAGCAGTAATACACAGAAAATTACAGCAAACACAAAAATCACTTATCTTGACTTTCGTGCCACCCTCCACCTCGAAAAACGTGCCAAACAGCAAACAGAAATATTTCAGAGAAATTACAGCATTAAATGCTGTCTTAGCTGCCTCGAAAAACGTGCCAGAATGACCGTACGGACTGTACGGATTCCGTACGGATGGGACAGCAGCCCCCTTTCTCGATTTTCGTGCCCAGAAAAATCTGCCTTGAAAATCGTGCTCCTTGCTGCTGTTCCAGCTCTCGAAAACAGTGCTGCCCCTCTCTCGAAAACCGTGCAAATGCTGTAAGGACTTTCTGCCTTGGTTAATGTGCCAATGAACTCTGCTGTACGGATTTTTCAGCCTTGGGAAGTGTGCTCTCTTGCTGTACGGACTTGCTGTGCTGCCTTTGCTGCTCTCCCTCTGCTCAGAAATCACACTTCAGCTCCCTCTCCTCCTCTCTCAATCTGCTCATGAAATAATGAATGACCTTTTCCTCCTTTTCCTCCTTTAACCTAACCCTAAGTGACTTTTGGGGAATCCCTAAATCCAATGGCTGAGATAGATTGAGATCTAGGGCTGAGATTAAATGCTCATTTAAATCTCACTTTCCATTTTTTAATTCACCCCACTTTAATAAAGACCCACTTAGTCTTTATTTCCAAAGTCACTTTTTCCTTTCTAATTTTATATTGACTTTATTTAAAGTCACTTTAACTTTAGTAACTTTATCACTTAAAGTCACTTTAAAATTAGATTTGACTTTATAACTTTATAAAGTCACTTTAGTAACTTTATCACCTAAGTCACTTTTAAATTAGATTTAACTTTATAAAAAATTATAAAGTTACTTTAGGAGAAAAATTAAATTCTTTTGGACACTTTTCCCTAGGCCAAAGATCAAAGCCTTAGGGAACCACTTGTCCTCCGGTACCAAATTTCAACATACCCAACATTCCACCACTTATTGTCTTCTTTCCGCAGGGGGCCACAGGATAGCTTAGTCATTAGTCCATCTCTGCAACACCCATTTTTTCTCTACACTAAGAGAACTTCTGAGTGCTCACAGACTTCGTTAGTGCATCTGCAACATTCTTTAAAGTGTCGGCCTTTACCAACAACACCCTTTTATCCTGAACCATATCTCTCACAAAGTGATATTGAACATCAATGTGATTTGTCTTTGAATGAGAAGCAGGGTTCTTAGCTAAGAAAATTGCACTTTGGCTATCACAGTATATCCTTATAGCTCGTTGCACCAACCCCATACTTGAACATAGTCTCTACAACCAAACTGCTTCCTTACTTGCATGAGTGGCTGCCATGTATTATGCCTATGTAGTTGAAAGAGCCACTATAGACTATCTTTTACTCATCCAACTTACTACACCCCAAAATAGGCTAAACACATACCCACTTGTATATCTTCTTTGGTCCATATCTCCAGCCCAGTCTGCATCAACAAAACCACGGATGTTCAAAACTCTATCCAAACCTAGTCTTCCCTGGTAGCACAAACCATAATCACTAGTGCCACACAAATATCTAAAAACTCGCTTCACTACTATCTAATGCTCCTTCCCTTGTTTTGACATAAACCTGCTCAATACTCCCACTGCATGTGCAATGTCTAGTCTAGTGCAAATCATTTCATACATCAAGCTAACCACTTCACTTGCATATGCAACACGAGACATATCCTCCTCTTCTTCTTGTGTCTTGGAACACTATTCAGCAGATATATTTACACCTACAGGAATAGGAAACTTCACCGGTTTACTATCCTACATATTGAACCTATGCATTATTATCTTGACATACTTCCTCTGGTTGAACCAGAGCTTCCTCTTTGCTCGATCTCTCTTAATTTCCATTCCCAAAATATAGTTTGCAGCACCAATATCCTTCATGTTGAATTTGGAGAACAATTGGGTCTTCAAATCCTGGATAATTTCTTTTTCATTTCCAATCAGCAACATATCATGCACATACAAGAACAAATAAATAACATGGTCACCAATTAATTTAAAATATACACAGTGATCCTCTTTGCTTCCGGTGTAGCCAAGTCCCTATATATAGGTATCAAATTTCTGATACCACATCCTTGGTGACTGTTTTAACCCATACAAAGACTTTGTTAACCTTCATACCATTTCTTTCTTACCCTTCACCATAAAGCCTTCAGGTTGCTTCATGTAGATCTCCTCTTCCAGATCCCTGAAGAAATGATGTCTTCACATCCATCTATTATACCTACAAATCAAAGGCAACAACAACAAATAAAAGTAATCTTATAGAAGTAACCTTGGAAACAGGAGAAAAAATATCACCAAAATCAATTCTTGGCACCTGGGAATAATCTTTTTCTACCAATCAAACTTTGTATTGCTCCACCTTGGCTTCTACATTCATATTCTTCTTAAACACCCATTTTCTCTTGATGGGCTTCATTCCAATCGACAACTCCACCAAATCCCTTGCCTCATTTTTGTGCAAGGATGCCATTTCATCAACCATGGCATCCTTTCAGAGCTTTCCATCCTCTGAATCCACTGCCTCCCTGACAGTTCTAGGATCATCATTAGTGATAGTTAAAGAAAAATTTGAACAGAAATTAGATGGAATATACCTTTCTAGTTTCCTTCTTTCTCGAACTGATCTTCTCACAGCTGGATTTTGTGGCTCTTCCTCTTCTAAATTCGCTTCTGTCGTAGGGTCTAATTCATCCTCCTTTAGCTCAGACTCTATCTTCTCAGGTTCCTTTGGTAGGATTTGATGTTTAAAAACATATTTCACCTCTCTAAACACCACATGTCGGTTTTACACAACCTTCCTTGTTTCTGGGTTCCAAAGCTTGTAACCTTTTAAACCATCGTTATACCCAATAAATATGCACCTTTCAGATTTATTATCCAACTTGGTCCTTCTCTCTTTTTAGAACATGTACATATGAATCACATCCAAATACCCTCAGATGTGAAAGAGCGGGTTTCTTACCAGGCCATACCTCATGTGGAGTCTTATCCCCCAATGCTGATGAAGGTGATCTATTAACCAGATTGGAACCCCCAATATATTAACCCTATATTAGCACATAACCATAGTTCCCTTGACTAGATCTATGAAATTCCAAATGCTGAAAACCATCATGCCCCAAAACCATGTGCAAACCCATGCACAAAACCATGGGTAGGTCAACCCACCGAAAAATGGGGTCCAAAAAATATAACACATGGTGGAAATAATATAACGCATACCCAACAAACATATTGGGGCTGCAAACAACAACGTATACAAGTTGTAGTTTGATTTTCCAAAGGAACTGGTTAGCAACAATAGTAGCAACGGCAGAGATTTGGGAGGGTTGTGTCATAATAGGATGGGACACTTACACCATGGAGAATTGAAATTACTTAGAAATATTGTAACAAGGGTTCCATAATTTAGCATGGAACATGATGACACGTTCAGAGGTTGCGGACTTTGGAATTTTGCAAAGGAATTATTCCCAAGAAGTGATAATGGAGACAATGGTATGTTGTCAATTATTACACTCAGAAATTTGTGGCCCGATGTTCACCAAATCTCTCAGAGGGTACAATTATTTTTTGACCTTCACAAATGACTTCTCCACGAAGACCTGAATATATTTTCTGAAAACGAAGGACGAGGTCTTCATCCGCTTCCAATAGTTTAAGGCTCTTGTGGATAATATTACAATCAAAAGGATCAAGGTGATTTATGCATGCAATTTAGGCGAGTTCACAAATAAGGACTTCACAGGGTTCTTTGCAAAGGAGGGCATCAGGAGAGAGAGTGGAAAACTCCATAAAATCCACAACATAATGGAGTAGCGGAGCAGGCGAACAGTACGATTTTTGGGGCAGTAAAGGTGATCTTATATGATCAGGATATTCTCAAGTTTCTATGGGCAGAGGTATGTAGTATGACAGTGTAAATATATAACAAGGTTCCTTAGAGATATTTGGGGAAGATAACATCAGAGGATATCTTCACAAGGAAGAAGCCATAGGTTGGGAACCTCGGGATCTTTGGTAGAATATCATATTGTCATATGTCATATGAAAAATGCACCAAACTAGATCAGACTGCAGAGAAGGGCTACTTCGTTGGTTACAACAAAACATCCAAGGCATACAGGATCTATATTCCTAGTAGTAAGAGGATCATCGTAAGATGGTTTGTGAAGTTCTGTTATGAATCTAATTCATAACTAAAGTAATAAATATAGTTATTAATAGAATAAAATAGAATAAATGTAATTACTAACTGATCAGTTAGGATTATGTTAAAATAGTCATTAGGTTAATGAAAAGGCATGTCTAAAAGACATGCCCATTCGTGAAAAGGTGCCTGCATGGGTATAAAAGCGGGACCTCATTGTAATCATTCAATCATGTCATATCTTATCAATAAAATATTATTATTATAAATACCTCTTGTGTATTTTTATAATTAAAGCTATTTATGCTATTCAAGTCAACAAGCATACAAGCCTTCTGCTACAGTATTCAAAATTACGAATTTCGCTGCTACAGTGGTATCGGAGCCATCTTGAAGCCAAGTTAGGGACAAGTTGAAGCAATGGCACATAACATTGTTGTACAAGTCTTGCTACTACAGTAACCAAATCTACAGCTTCCGCTGTTACAGTGGTATCAGAGCCAGGTTTAATATATATATAAATTATAAAAAGACAATTATTAATTTAATTAATTAAAATTACTATTTAATTAATTAAATTAATGAAAAAATAAAAATAAAAAGGAAGGACTTAAAAATTCATATATACATATATACATCAATATCTAGAAGTACAAATTCAAACGAAAGGAAGAGGTACTTTATAAAAAAAAAAAGAGAAGATAAATTATATATATATTAAGGAGTTAAATACTATATATATATATATATATATATATATATATATATATATATATATATATTCAAGTTCCATTTCAAGATAGCATTATGGGAGGAGTATACATGCCAAGGTACCAGTAATGAATGACATGTCTAGCAGATAATCCCATGTGAAGCAAATTGTCGAAAGGTTAAGCTTTGAGGACAAAGCTTTTCGAAGAAGGAGGCAATGTTATGAATCTAATTCATAACTAAATTAATCAATATAGTTATTAATAGAATAAAATAGAATAAATGTAATTACTAACTAATCAGTTAGGATTATGTTAAATAGTCATTAGGTTAATGAAAAGGCATGTCTAAAAGACATGCCCATTCGTGAAAAGGTGCCTGCATGGGTATAAAAGCAGGACCTCATTGTAATCATTCAATCATGTCATATCTTATCAATAAAATATTATTATTATAAATACCTCTTGTGTATTTTTATAATTAAAGCTATTTCTGCTATTCAAGTCAACAAGCATACAAGCCTTCTGCTACAGTATTCAAAATTACGAATTCCGCTGCTACAAGTTCTAGGAGGATAAAGCCTTTAATAGATCTTGTGAGTTTCCATTATATGATCAAACTGGGCCAGAAGCAACTTGAATGGTTGAGTAGTAGCTGCAAGAATATCAGAGCACTAGTACAGCTATGAGTATGAGAACTAACTCAAGTGCAGGAGGTCCTGCAAGTTCACAGTAGATGAAGCAACAGAGATATTATGAGAAGCTTGAAGCTCCAACCACCACCAATGGAAGAAGTAGAGATATGCTTCAAACATTGAGGGATGCACAGGAGTTTGTGGGAACTCCTATATCAAGCACCAAAGAGCGCAGAAAGCCAGACAAGTACAAGGCATTTCTAACAGAGGTTGTTGACAAGGAGACTTCTATTTATGATGATGCTACATAACATCAGGTGTAGTAGGATTCCATCATGGAGGATTACAACTCCATCATGACCAACGATGTATGGGAGGTCGTGTCTATACCAGTGGACAAGGTAGTAGTCAACTCCAGATGGATATATTAGATCAAATATGTTGTAGGTGGAAATGTAAATAAGTATAAGGAAAGGTTCACGACCAAGGGGTATAATCAAAAGGAAATTATATATTATCAGGAGACCTTCACTCCAGTGGAAAGATATACCTCTATCCAGGAAATGATATCATAAGTAGTGTGGATGGGATGGAAGATTCACCAAATGCACGTCAAGACTGCTTTCTTAAATATAATGATAAACAAGTAGGTATATATTGAAAATCCAGAGGATTTGAAATGCATGAGAGATATATGCATGTATTGGGGTTGAATAGGGCACTATATGGGCTCAAAAAAGTTCCCAGGTCATGGTATGGTTGGATAAACATCTACTTACAGCAGATGGCCCTCGTGAAGAGTGAAGTAGATTCCAACCTCTATTATTTTATGGTAGGAGGTGAGCCACTCATATGGGTTTTATATGTGTATGATCTCTTCTTGATAGGGTTGTTAACACTGGAAAATCATACAAGAAAAATACATTATAAAATGTCAAGCAGTAGGTACAAATAAGGATTTACAAGGAAGGAATACATTACAGGAGCTAAAAAATTTATCTTTTCCTAAGGTCAAGTAGGAAAATTGATTGAACTGCACACAGGAAACACTGATCTCAGACGATCTTTTGGGATTTTTCTTTGATATTCATGAATATCATCATGGCTATCCCTCCAAGAGTTGTGCAGTCCTGAGTATGCAGAAAGTCACCATCTGGGACCACTTGGCACACTTGGAGAAAAATATTCTCACTCAAGCTAGCCAAGTACAGCCGCCTTGGAGCCACCTTAAGGCCTTAGTGTAGCACACAAAGGAATCATCCTCCCACTATTGTGTCTTCTTGTACCAAGAGAGGGAGGGAAAAATTGAAATTTATCTATAAAAGCCAGCGATGGGAAGAGAAACAGGAGAACACATTATTATGTTGGCCATATTGCTTGAGAGAAAACTAGCTTGTGTTGTCCATCATCAAGAGGATTGGAAGGATTCAATTATTGGCCATCCAACACCTAAATCCAAGAGAAGAAGTTCACCACATGTCCATTAATCTACCATCCGTTGAGAGGGAAGAGAGGCCTATCGAAAGCTTGAGGGGAAGAGACCCCCTTATCTTGGATATTATAGCTCCATAGCTCTAAGGATCCATTACAAGTGATTTATCATCCTATTCTCTTATACCACTAGCACCTAATAAAGGGAGAGAGTTCTCCATTTAATTTATTAGTGTATTTGACTCAATTGAGATTTTTATTGTACATGTTATTTTTGTTTGTTATTTCTTCATTGATGTAGTATGATATGTTTCTATCTTACTTAGTTTACGACATGTTATTTTGTTCCACTAACGATTTAACAAACCAATTGACCTATGACTTGCTTGTAGGAAATAAGCCTCAATATTAATCATAGTGTATTTCGTTCGCCCATGCATCGAATATCACTACAACAGGAGTGGAGACTCCACTAGATTGTTTCTTTTGAGCTAATGGTTGTTGATGCAGGTCCTCTCTCCTGCTCAGACTTGCCGAAAAATCACTCCTACTTCCTCTCAGCACTTTTCATTCAACCTCAGTAAGAAATTTGGCTCAGAGAAGGTGGAGTTTTTCAGTCCTTGTAATCCACGTGTGTTCAACCCGGACAAACGCGCGATCTTCGTGCCTATGTGAAGATAAGCCGCGCGGTAGGCAATGAGCTCATTTTTCACTATTTTTTCTCAATTTTTTGCAGTTGTAAGGTGTTTTCAACCCATAAGAAATTTTCCATCACTGTGCTCTAGTGTTTCATGACTGGTTATGATACTTTTTCTAGAGTTTATCTTAGCAAATAGTTTGTTTTAATTTTAGTTTTTATCATTGCAAATCACGCATAGTTTAAATAGGGAAAAGTAAGTGGCCTTCAATCCACAAATTCTATCTGAACAAATGATTTGTTGGTAAAATATACCAAACACATAGAATAATTAGCGGAAAATTAAGTGACCCATGCATCCACACATATTTAGCTAATTTCTTGTTTTTTAATTTTTTTCATTAGTTTAGTTCAATTTTTGCATTAGGATCTGGAACCAGGACCAAATTATCGAAAATAATGCAAGTAATCTCTGCCACCCTTGCACCTCTTGGTGAGCCTGGGTATGCATATGAACGCTTTCTTATCATAATTTTCCATCTCCCTATAGTGAAAAACTTAGTCTAACTAGGTAAGGTTTAAGCAGCCCATCATCCACACTGTTTATTTCTTGCAAGGAACAATCACACATAGCGTAATTAGAGAAGGATTGTAAAGGATCACCACATATCCACATCTCATAACACTTTTGATTGTACACTCCAAAGCACACACGAAGCATCGTTAAGAATTGGACCAAAAGACACATAGTACGTTGGGACCTTTGTCCTCTCCTTATAGTTACTTCACCAAGGCTCACCCTAAGAAAATTAAGACTCTATAAAAATAAACACTAATCAAACTCACTAAATTCTCCCCACAACGGCCACAAAAGAAATTGTAGTTCAATTTAGGACTATCGGGGGTAGGCATCCAATAAGCCATCGTGGTCATTCTACATTTTGAAACATATATGTTGACTTCTTAGGGGCTTAAAATCCCTCTATCTTCCCACGGAATAGAATACCTAAGTGTTACATAGACCCGTTTCATAGGAGGTTAAGCTTAGGCCCAGTGCGTATAGTACTTTTTGGGACTACATGACCCATCTAGTGCTCGGTACTAGTAGTTGAATACCAATAAGCTCAATATGTGAACGCTCATGTGGGGCGACGGTACTTTAGTGGAAAAATCTAGGGCATCCTTCCCTATAGGTGACAATGTAGGAAGCACTAGATCCTCTTACCTTTACCTTGGTCGATTTTTCAGCTGCTGGAAGGCGTCACCAGTTCTTCCAAGACATTAGCCCCAATACCCATCAAAAGATACCTTCGCAAGACTCGATTAAATTTGAGAGTATGAGGACGATTAGGTATTTTTAGGATTTTGAGTATCATACACAAAACAACCAAACCATTTTTTTTTTCTTTCTTGATCACATAGCATTAATGTAAAGTAAAACTTACCTTTTATTTTTTTCTCTTTGTTTTATGTATGTGATCATATTTGCTTTGATAATAATCTTCTTTCTCTCAGTAAACCAAAAATATTTCCAAGATTAAGCTAGTCGACACCATAAGGAACCCAATGGGACCTTGTCGACCTAGGATTTTTTTGGAACTCCCCCAATTAGAGGGAGGAGTGCCAAGTATTTCGCCATTTAGGCATCAAAGACGACACACCACCACCATTATCGGTTCATCCTTTATCATGGCATATTTAGTTGGAAACCCCCAAGGGTCACCCAACACCACACCAGTGGAAACCCCATCAAGGTCACCACACTCAACTCCTCCCACAACCCCCAGAGGGTAGAGGAGTGCTACCCCTTAGGGGAGTCAGTAGAGCACACAACAGGGTACATCATAGGGTAATATTCCCCAGGAACCCCCCATACATCATTACACTCAGACACCTATTTTTCCACAGTACATAATGGAATTCAATACTTAGTTACCCTTTTTAGCTTCATTAAACATTCTAGATCTATCAAAGCTAAATAATTACCACATTGCACACAACCCCAATTGGCCCTCCATGCCCATGAAGCTCCCCTCGTACATACAAAAATTCGAGGGGAAGCAAGTGGAAGACCCTGGAAATCATATTATGACTTTCCACCTATGGTGTTCGTCCAATATTATTATTGATGATACTATTCAACTGAGACTATTTCCATGCACCCTAGTTGGGCCTACTGCGAAATGGTATGTGGAGCAGCCTTCTAATTCACATGGAACCTTTAGCACCCTCGCTACTGAATTCCTCACTTATTTTCATCTACCCATCCACCATGATTCGGGGATGGAATTTTTGACTCATTTTAGGCAAATGCCAGTTGTCCATATCTCGGACCATCTCCACAAATGGTGGCAATGTCGCAGTTTGTGCAAAGCCAAACTCGACGATAGAGTTTTACTGAACCTTTTTTTTTAACTCTCACAATGGAGATCTCAAAATATGTGGCGACACAAGGACCTATCTCCAAGGAGAACTCCATTTGCAAATCCCAACAGCTTAAACTCATGTATACCCAGTCAGGATATATCTACAATGTCTTGCCAAATGCCCCATGCCTGCAAACTTACAGAGAATTTCTAAGCGCGTTTAATACCACAAACGGATTGATCGGTTCATTGACCCAAGGTCACCTAGGCAACAGTATCCAAAACCCAGGATATTTGTATGATTTTACCTAGAACATGATGCAACCTGGCTACCACCAAAATTAATACGCACCTCTGCAGAATTTGACAAATAGGGTGTCATCATATCACCAACAGCAGGGAGGCTCATACCCTCCCTCACAAGGAACTATGTACTCAACTAGGAATGTTGATGGTAGAGATTCCCCCCAGCAACCATACACCAACCATGGACAGGGAAACTAATATTCTCCTTTCCCCGCACAAAATCCACCACCGCAGAACAATGCAGTGGTGAACTTAGTGCAACCTTATTAGGCTTTGTAGTGCCAGTATTATGACCGGGAGAACTGTAATAATCCTCCTAACACTTCAATAAAGAATCCTAAGAATAAAAAAAGGGAGACTGTGGACAGGGGGGAAATAACTAGCAATGCCCCCCGCGATCTCAATCTGGGGGAAACCACAACCGAAATAAAAATTAGGAGCCAAACAACAACTCCCAAGGGCAAAAGAAGAGGTCTAGTCTAAGGATAAACCATTCTTGTGCCATATGTGGTGAGTATGGCCATTACACCCACCACTGTCCTGAACTCCCTGAACTGAAAAATTCAGAGTAACCGTGGACAAGGAGGGCCTACACAATAAACCGCTATAATGGAGGAGCCCTTCCCCCACCAAGGAGTGGTTAAAACACAACAACAACAACCATCCCAAAATGACACCAAGGGCGATAGCCATGAAATTTACATGGATGGAAAAGAAATTTTCTTCCAAACAAGGAATAACAACTATGACACCCCCCGGGACACTAATCCATCAAGTATGAGAACAAGTGCACCTACTGCACTGTTGACTATATCCAAAGTAACTATTGAGCCCCTTAAAAATGGCTAAGGGGCCAACCAGGCTTGTAGGAAACCACTCGAAAGCTACCCATAACTACATCATAGTGGATGATTTAGCACAATCACCTGCTGCCATGTCAGCCTTAGAAGTCCTACAATCATGCCCAAATAGAAGAAATCATTACTTTCTGCAATAAGTGCAATCAACCCCTTTGATTCACGCCTAATGGCTTTTAACCTAGAAAAATCCACCCCCAATCTTCCTTCTTTGGTCGCCTTCTAGATACCAGTGTCAGTCCAAAATATCACGATACACAGATGTATCATTGACGAAGGTGCATCTACATGCATCATGTCCAAATCCGTTTGGCAGAAGCTTGAATCACCTGAACTAAAACCATATGAAATCATGCTTAGAGCATACGATGGTCGACCTTCAACTCCCATCAGTCTATATCAAAATGTCCCTATAAACTTGGCCGGAAAGATGGTACTTATAGACATTGAATTCTTGGATGCATAGCTTGAATACAATTTACTCCTCGAGCGGAGTTATATGTATGCCATGACTGTCATAGCATCCTATGTATTTCGGGTGATGATGTTCCCCCATGAATATAGAATCATAACCGTTGACCAACTTACATACTATGATAAGAAACCCATGACAACTCTCGATGTTGTTCTACCTTACATAGACACAACTATGGAATCGATCATGCAATACCAAGAATTTGGTCTCGGTCAATTTATAGAAGCTATACAAACAATATGTATAGCAATGGATTCAATCCAATCATGCGATATGCTAAATCAAGATAAGGAATCCTTCTAAAAATTAATTGCAGAAAATAAACATGATCGCATAATCACACCAAGTAAAAGAAAGAAGAAATTTAATCCACAACATGGATATTTTTCCTGGGGAAAGCTTGTTGCTCAAAACCCCTCTATCTTCTATTGTATATTCAACCAAGGAATCATGAAACAATACAATGCAATCTTCTCACAAGAGTCTGCTCCACTCTACCAACTGTCTCACACTGATCCAGACAAAACCAACCAAAACTTAGCCAATTTCGTACCTCTACTCAGCTTTCCTTTCTTGCGCAATTCCTGTAGAATTAAATCCCTATTATTTAGGAATTTAAGTCTTCCAAAGTTTCACAGTGCTCATGGGAAATCCTATGGGTGTATTACTACATGCGGACAGTTTTCTAATAAAAAAACTGATAGATAACATCACTTTAACCTCTGTCTCAACTGGGTCTTCATTAGAACTGAAACGCATGTAGTTATTAATAGTAAATAATTAGTTACTTCACATATCACTGCATGTGAATTAAATATGATTTAATTCACTTGACCTCTCACTAGTGCAACGATTAGTTACAACTACTTAAACTGATTTTAACTCAATTAATTGAGTTAATTGATTTCTAATGCATTAAACTAATACACTAACTGCAAATTGGACTCTGAAAGAAATAGGATCACTCTACATGCCTCACCAACCACCCTCAACTCAAATTTCATAAGCTAACTGAGTCTATCACACTCAGTTAACTATTACAAGTGATTATGAGATAATATTACAATTTATTGTCCAATTTAATTAAGGGATAATTAAATTAGACACACATTTCTTGTTGAATTTTCAACACTCCCTCTCAACAAGAAAGGGATTAGAAATATTTTTTTGGGATTCACTACGTTAAGTAAGTCATTCATGTATGACCATTTCCATGAGAGGTAGTCGTAACTGACTAATTTCTCATGATTTTTAAATAGTCCATTGAGCACTCATTACATCGAGTGATGCTCATAGGGGTTAAGAAGTGGGATTGAAACTAGTAAAATGAATCACATAGCCTCAATCATCACTTCCGAGGCTTGCACCTGGTAACAGGACTTTTCGAGAGGTCACCCATCCCAGAACTCCTCTAGCTCAAGCACACTTACCTATGGATTTTTCCCCACAATAAAGCCCACTTAGCTATTATCATCTGCCCCTATCTTGCCTCTTTGGTATTCGAATTTTAACTTGGCGAGCGCCTTCGTCAGAATATTTGCACCCTGATCCTCCATGAGAATGTACTGAACTAACATAATGTGTCTCTGAACACAATCTCGAAGATGGTGGTATAGGATGTCTATATGCTTGGACCTGTCATGGAATACTAGATTAACGGAGAGTTTCATGCAACTTTGGTTATCACAATGTATCATTATCGGATCCATATGACGGTCAAAAAAACCAACAAGTATCTTCCTCATCCAGATGGCCTCACATCCTGCATGACTAGCTGCCATGTACTCTGCCTCGGCAGAACTAAGTGAAATTGATCTCTGCTTCTTGTTGTGCCAAGAAATTTTTGTCGATCCTATGTTGAAGATCCCTTCTGATGTGCTCTTTCTATCTGATGCACTGCCTGCCCAATCTACATCGATGAAGCCTTGAAGCTTCACTCCCTATGTCCATTTGTACCATAATCCATACTTTGTAGTGCCCCTACGATATCTCAAGACATGCTTCCCCACCATCCAAAAGAGCTTGGTTGGATTAACCATAGCCTGACTAAGCTAGTTAACTCTGGATAATATGTTTGGTCATGTGTTCACCAAGTACATGAGCGAACCCACAAGTTGTCTGTAAATAGTAGCGTCCACTACCTCACCTGAAGTAGCATCCTCCTTCCTCCAGTTTCCTAGAAGAGGAGTCCCCATGGGTTTACAGCTCTCCATGTGGAACTTCCTCAGAATATCTTTGGTATACTTTCCTTGAGAAACAAAAAGCTCCCCATCCTGCTACCATATCTCCAAACCAAGGAAATAGTGAAGGAGTCCTATGTCCTCCATCTCAAACTCTCTTTCAAGATCCTCTTTGCAAGAAGTTGTGAGTTTCTCATCACCTATCAAAACAATATCATCAACATAAAGTGCAATAATAAAAATCTTACCATCAACCATAATCTAGTACAGGTTAGCATCCGCTTCACTCTTCGTGAAGCCCAACCTAGTTAAACAGATGTCAATCCTGGTGTACCAAGTATGAGGTGATTGCTTCAACCCATACAGGGTTGTCTTGTGTCTGCACACATGCGACTCACTATCAAAGGTCTAAAAAACTTCTAGTTGCTCAATGTACACTTCTTCCTCAATAACACCATTGATAAATGCAGTCTTCACATCCATCTAATGTATCTGCCACCTCATATGCACTGAGAGTGTAAGGATAGATCTAATCAATGAGTACATTTCAACTGGTGCAAAAGTATCCTCATATTCAATCCCCTCAATTTTTGAGAATCCCTGAGATACAAATCTAGCCTTGTACTTCTCCACACTCCCAACTGCTGCTTGCCCCACCTTATAGATCCATCTAGATCCAACCACTGACTTCTCAACTGGTCTTGGGACAACTTCCCATGCATTGTTCCTAACGATGGATTCATAATGCTCAACCATGGTGTCAACCCAAAATGGTTGTTGCATTGATTCCTCAAAAGAGGATGGTTCTATCACAATACACTTTCTCATAAGATCCATGTATCCAGTAAACCTGTCTGGTGATTATCTCAATCTACACAATGATGTAGGCGATCCTACATGTTCTACCACATCAAGTCTCAATATGTCAAGCTTCTGTGGTGCGCCTCCTACCATGTCTGGTGGATGGCTCTGCATGAGTGGTTTTTCCACTCCATGATCCTCCGCATGTGGTTCCTTCACATCTTGAGGTTCATCCTTTGGAACAAATAGTTCCTCATAATGCATGCAAATCAAGCTCCCTCTCAAGGGATAATCGTATGGCTTTCTCCTCATCAAATTTTACATCTTGTCTGACAACTGTCATCCTTCTCTTCAGAAATACACCCAATAGTTGTGGGGAGTATCAATGTACCACACAAATATCCCAATCTCAGATGTTGGTTCTAGCTTCTTTCTAGAATCTTTCGTCACATGGAAATAGATAGATGAGGAAAAAATTTTAAAATATGAAACATTAGGTTTCTTACCAGAAAAATCATCTTCTAGTGTACTCATGCCAAGTATCCGATAAGGACTACAGCTCTGCACAAATACCAATGAATTTCATGCCTCTGCCCACAGGTGCAACGGTAGGCCCTGATCATGTAATATCGCTCATGCTAAATCCACAATTGTTCTATTTTTTTCTTTCTGCAGCCCCATTCTGTTGTCGGTTATGAGGCGCAATCAACTCTCTCTGAATTCCTTCTTTGGCATGGAATTTCTTGAATTCATTTGAGATGTACTCACCACCGTTGTCTCTCCTTAGAGCCTTCACATGTTTCCCTGTATTTTTCTCAACCAATGCTTTGAACTCACAAAATTTTGAGAACATTTGATCTTTCTTCTGCATGAAGTAGATCCAACACTTTCTATAAAAATCATCAACAAAAATCACATAATACATGTGCTTTGCTGTAGAAGTTGTAGAGAATGGTCCACACACATCTGAGTGAACTCTCTCAAGGATTTTCGTTGCTCGGTTCTCCTTCTCTTGAAAAGTGACCTTTGTATACTTCCCCATGGTACATCCCTCACATGTATATATCTATGCAAGAGTACCCCTTGGAATCCCTGTAGAAATATTATGCATGACCTTCAAAGCATCATGGTTTAGATGGCCCAATCTATTATTCCATAAATCACCCTCAGCCTGGCTCACCACTCTGTCTATTTTACTCATCAATGTTGCACAACCATATACATCAAGTTTGTAAAGATTCTTCACACGAACCCCAATATTCTTAACTTTTCCTATGGATTTTTTATGAATGAATGCTTTCCCTTTATTTGAAAACCACATCATATCCTCTATCCTCCAACATAGAAACCAAAACTAAATTATTTTACAAGCCTGGTACATGCATGAAATTTTTTAATAAGACTGGTTTACCTAACTGTCTCTGGAAAGTAACTTTACCAATCTCGGTAGCGCTATACCTCCTGTCATCACCCATTTCGATGTGCATCTGAAGATCCTTCTCCTCCAAGCTACTAAAGAGTTATTTGTCTCACGTCATGTGGAAATATGCACAATTATCCAAGTACCACACTGATCCTATCGCACTAGACACCATGCATACGATGAGTGAGAAGTCCAATTCAAACTATGATGCCAAAGCTTCACCCACTGCAGATCCTGAAGCCTCCTTGTTATTCTTCTTCTTTTGTGCACAATTAGTGGCATAATGTCCATGCTCATGACTGTGAAAATACTTCACTCTGGGCATGTCACGCTTCTTTCCTTCTTTGTCGGTCTCAAATTTGGAATAGGATTTCTTTCCCTTCCCCTTCTTTGCATTACCAACCAAGGTGCAACTTTCCTCATCATTTGTCTTGGATGAGGTCCATCCCTGGTATTTCGCTTGAATTATTCTTGTACCAAACTGACCAAAGTCGCTCCCAATCTGGTAGCTTCTCCCTCCCATTGACAGAGTCCTGATAACTATACCTAATATTAGGAAGGCCTAGAAGTTCTACGCTCACCAAGTCATCATCTTCTACAGTTATCCTGACACTTACAAGCTCATCTCAATATTGGATGAACTTGGTCAAATATTTCGTATTTCGGAATAGTGTCGCCTTTCTCCATTTTGATTTTCTTGAGCTTTTCCTTCAGTGCCAATTTTCTGTGGTCACTGCTATTCTGAAACAGATCTTTCAAAGCCTTCCACATTGCATATGGAGTCACTTTTCCATGGAGACTCAAGATAATGTGATCTCGAACTCCCTCTAATAAGATCATCCTTGCCTTTGCAACCTTCGTTTTCCAAGCATCAAGAAGAGTGGCATCTGTTGCTGCATGCTTTGGAATATCAATGTCAATAAATTCTTTCAACCCATTTTCCTCTAGAACTGCCTCCATTTTTTCTTTCCATGCATTATAATTAGCACTTCCATCAAGTTCATATTCCAATCTTAATCATTGAAATCCATCTTGATCTTCCTGTCACACCAAAGAATATTTTTTCAAATTTGAATGTTGTTCAACACAAACTCAATTTCTTCTCCACTATAGTGATTTATTGTGCTCTGATACCATGTAGAAATTATATAAACAATATGTATACAAGTGGATTCAATCCGATCATGTGATATTCTAAAAGAAGATACTGAATCCTTCTACAAATTAATTGCAAAAAATAAACACGATCCCACAATCACACCAAGTAAAAGAAAGAAACAAATCAATCCACAACACAGATATTTTTCATGGGGAAAGCTTGCTGCTCAAAACCCCTCTATCTTCTATTGTATATTCAACCAAGGAATCATGCAACAATACAAAACAATCTTGTCACAATATTATGTTTCACTCTACCAACTGTCTCACATTGATCTAGACAAAATCGACCAACACTTAGCCAATTTCCTAACTCTTCTCATCCTTCCTGCCTTACGCAATTCCTGTAGAATTAAATCCCTATTATTTAGGAATTTCATCCATCCAAAACTGCACAATGCTCATGGGAAATCCTATGGGTGTATTACTACATGCGGTGAGTTTCTTAATAATACAAATGATAGATAACATCCCTTTCACCTCTGTCTCAACTAGGTCTTAATCAGAACTGACATGCATGCAACTATTATTAGTAAATCATTAGATACTTGATAGATCACTGCATGTGAATTAAATCTAATTTAATTCACTTGACCTCTCACTAGAGCAACAATCAGTTACAACTAGTTAAACTGATTTTAACTCAATTAATTGAATTAACTAATTTCTCATGCATTAAACTAATACATTAACTACAAGTTGGACTCTAAAACAAATACAATCACTCTACATGCCTCACCAACCACCCTCAACTCGAATTTCATGAGCTAACTGAGTCTATCACACTCACTTAACTATTACAAGTGATTATGATATAGGATTACAATTTATTATCCAATTTAATTAAGGGATAATTAAATTAGACACACATTTTGTAATATTCCAAAATTAATTGGAATATTAAATTTTTTTTGTCACTTAGATAGGTGAATAAGTGGGTAGGGAGACCCATAAATATCTTTATGAAGAATAAAACCACTTATCATGTGAATATGGATCATCATTTCAGCTAAATAAAGTTGCACCCGAAGGTGTGAACAGGGGCTAGAGCATGTGAACTAGGTCAATGTTGACTAGTTCAATAGCGATGTTATGGACATCATGGAGGATTAATGGAGGACAGTGCAGTTATTTAAGAGGATTCTATGCATGAGAATAGCTCCTTTAATGAGTGGGACCTAGGGTGAGGAATCTCACTAAGAATAAAAGGAAGAGGATGGCAGCATTATAAGAGAGGGATTTTTATTATTGATTTTGGTCTTTTTAGATATGGACTTGTCATGTGACATTTATGTGCATGATTTTGCGGTTTAGAAGGGTCTGTAGTGTTGTTTAGCACAAAGGTGTTTCCGAGCGGAAATCCCACCCTCATCCTTAGGGGACTTTGAGTGCCTACTCAAGAGAGGTTATCTTGAGTTGCATTACCACTATCTGACATTTGGCCAAGCTTCAGTCTCATATACAATGCAGTCTATTCTAGATCTGTGTTGTGTTGCAGGGTTGCAGCAGTGGAGGAGAGACATCTCCAATTTCTGAGCTAGTTTTCCATTGGAGGGATCATCCTTTCATCTGGGAGGATTGTGAAGAAGTTATCAAGGCTTCATTTCATTATTTGGTAGGAGGAAAAGTATCTATCATCAGTTACAACGCAATTACCCTCAAGGACTGCGTTATTTTAAAGAGCAGTTGCAGCAGTGGGTTTATTTCCCTAGCTAGAGGAATTTTGTTTCCTTTGAGGGGATCAGCCTTTAATTTAGGAGATATATTGGAGTAGGATAAACCATCTCATATATCATATCAGCCACCTCCTATCAGTGATTCAATTGCAATGGTTATTCAGCCCTAGGGCCATATTTGCTATATTTTGTATAGTGTGTATTTCCGGAAACCTTTTGATCTGGGTTGTCTTGGAAATCTATTTTGGAGCATGGATATCTAGTATTAGCACTTTTGGAGAATTGTATCAGCAAAAATATATATATCTATCTTTCAACTGTTACTCTCTCATAGACAGTGCAGTTATAGCATTCCAACATTTCATGTATTAGCAACATTTCATATTTAGGTGTATTCTTTCATGGGAGGCTTGTTTGCCCAACTTGAGTGATATTTTCCTCAAGTCTTTGTACCTATTTTTCTGTTATAATCATAATGGAATGGATCTATGGTTGTCTCATGTCTTGATTTATTTATATTTCTGCATAATTCTAGTTTTATGTGCTATATTGTTGCTCTCCCAATTTTTGGATATTATAGTTGTATCAGAGCATAATCTTGGCTCAGCTTGTGTACTTCAGCCATTATGTCATCAAAATATGCTTCTCATAGGAAGGAGAAGATTTGCAAAATAGATGGGGGCAAGACTCCACTATCAGGAGAAATGAAAGTGAAGGAGTTCTCAAGACTTCTTCTCCAAACTATGTAGGGCATTAACAAAGACATCAGAGAGATGAGGATGTAGAGATATAGAGATTCTCCAAGAGGGCTTGTACATAAAGAAAGCTCCAGTTTTTCACATTATGGGTGTGAGTATTCAGCTACACCATAAAATCTACAACGTGGTACCATGCCTATATTCTTAGCAAGAGAAGAAGAGGAAGGAGACACATCGAAGGAGGAGACTCTTGGTGGCTATCTCCGAGAAGATGAATCTCAGTCTAGAAGATTCAAGGAGCATATAAAATTCCAATGGTTTTGTCCAATCAAAGAAAATAGAAGACCTAGTAACCACAATAGAAGAAGAGGATGCATGTAGCACACTTTAGGTAGATTCTTTCTACCTGCTTTTGATGGGTCATCCAAGTTCACAACTAAGGCTTGGGTAAATAAGCTAGACACATATTTGCAGTTGCATCAAGTTTCAGAGAAGGAGGCCCTTAAGGTAGAAATGCTACATCTTGAAGGTAAGGCTTATGCCTAGTGGTTTTATGAATCTTCTTCATTGAATAATGTAAATATATCTACTTATGCAAAGTTCACTAGGAGGTTAGTGGAAATATTTGATCAAAGACATTATGAAACTTCCTTGGGTAAGATATCCAAGCCCAAGAAATCATAACCTTTGCATGAATTGGAAGGTTCCATGAATCCAACTCCATTTCAGAACATTGTTGAGGGGGTTAAAGATGTGCAAGATGCTCTGCCAAGGGAAAAGCCCCACTTCAACAATAACTTTCTTCTCAAGTGGAAGACATGGAGATTCCTCCTTCAAGAGGGGATGAAGACAAAGGATCTCTTAATGATGAGGTGTTCTCCCATGATGAGGAGGAATAACAGGAAGAGATGGGAAGAGCCTCTAGCACTGTAATAGCAAGAGGAGATCCACCACTATTTGGATATGGAGATGAAGTCATTTCTTCAACTAGAGGAGCTCTTGTATCCTTGCAAGAAGTTCCAAAGCGTCTCACAAGCAGCATGTGTCTATGTTGATAGGAAATTAGACAAAAAAATGGAGTAAGTGTGTTCCAACATTGACCACATTTTCAGGGACGTACACCATGATAGATCACTTCTTTTTTATTAAGACTCTTGACACAAATATGACCTTGGGTTTGCATGGGTTGATTATATTGGAGAAGAACACCTTAAACTATGAGATCTTGCAGAAGTTAGGAGAAGATGAGAAGGAGGGCCATCATCAAGTTATTGGGAACATACACACCCATCCTTTTCAGGAATTTTATGCACAGAAGCAGGAGGATGATTTTCACAGTGAGGGCAGGGACAAATCAGTCCACTCACATATACAACATGCTCTAAGCCTTAACGTCTCATTACATGGAGGAATTCCACCAGGGAGACCCCCTAATTGGAAGATGATCAAAGAGTTCTCTCAGCATGGTGCATCATTGATATATTTGGCTAAGGAAGGAGCCTTGGGAAGAGATAGCACAATGCAGATAACCTTTGATGGGTTCAAAGGAGGGATGAGCAATTTTTTGATATTGACATTGCCATCTCCCACTCAGCATGGAAAATTTTAGGGGTGAATTTTAGCCCAAAGGATAAATTTAAGGGGTTTTATAGTTTGAGGAGGCGAATTTTTTATATTGCACCCATTTTTTCTATAGTTAACAACTTAGCCCAAAATTTATTTTAAAAATAAATAATTATTATATGTTAGCCCTCAAAATTAAAGCGGATAAAAATTGAAAAGGTGGGATTCACCCTAGATTGACATTGCAAAGGCCCGATTCGCCTGGTTTGGAGGTTGGACTCATTGAATTTGGGCGGATTCACCTCGATTTACAGGTTTTGAAGTTTGATTTGGTTGCAATAGCCAGATTTCTTGGTTTGCAAATCGAGGGTAATGTTGAAATTCATCTCTATAAATTACAGCTTGTTAATCCTTCATACCATTAAGCAAGGTATGATTGTTATACTTATACAGTCTCTGATATCATTTATTTCGCTGCAAATTTGCATTTTTGTATTGAATCCAATGTAATCTACAGGTGAAAGTTGAAGATCTGGAAGGGAAACATGTGGGTCTGTACTTTTATGCACATTGGTGTCCTCCATGCAGAGGTTTCACCCCCCGTTTTGTCCGAAATCTATACAATGTTATCGGAGAAGGGGGACTTCAAGATTCTCTTTGTTTCTGCGGATCTTGATGAGAAGTGATTCAAGGAATACCACCATACCATGCCATGGCTTGCCATGCCATTCTTAGATGGTATACAAGGAAGAAGCTTAATCAGACCTTTCAGGTCGATGGCATTATGTGCCTTGTTTTTCTGGACAGAGAGGGCAGAGTTATAACGACTGAAGGTGTGGAGATAATTGAATAATATGGGGTTGATGGATATCCATTCACCGTAGAGAGATTTTCTAAGCTAAGGGCGAAAGAGGCCATAAGGGCTGCACATACTGTGGATTCTCTTTTTCTATCTGATGAACGAGATTTTTTCCTTAGCCATGGAGGAAGAAAGGTGGGTGTTTTCCCTTTTTCGCTTGTGTTTTTCCCAACCACAAGTCTGAATTTGGATTCTTTATGAGAATGTAGGTATGAAAGCATGTATTGAATTGCGCTATTGAACTTGAAAAGCTAGATAATAGAGTGTGCAAGTCTAATCAATACATGCGTTGAATTGGGTGATTGAGTTTCATGCAATCATTGGATGTTGTAAGGGTGTAGGAAAAATAGATGCACAGATTTTATTTCATGATGGTTTCATTGTCAATTTGGGTTTTTTCCAATAGGTTCCGGTAGTGGAGCTCGTGGGAAAAACTGTGGGTTTGTATTTTTCAGCCCACTGGTGTGGTCCGTGTAGAAATTTCACTCCACAGTTTGTGGAGATATATAATGAACTTTTGAAGAAAGGGGAGGCCTTTGAGATTTTGTTTCTCTCAAGTGACACAGAGGAGAAATACTTCGAAGAATATTATGCAAGCATGCCATGGTTGGCTTTGCCATTTGGAGACAACACTAAAAATTGCTTATCTCGCTACTTCCGAGTTCAGGGTATCCCAAACTTGATTATTTTAGGTCCAGATGGGAAAACAGTTTTGACTGATGCAGTGTCCCAAATATGAGAATATGGAATTAGAGCTTACCCAATTACAAAAGAGCGCCTGGATGAGCTTGAAGCGAAGGAGAAAGCCAAATGAGAAGCACAAACCCTGGAGTCACTCTTGGTTTCTGATGAGCGCAACTTTGTGATCAAGCATGGAGGTGCCCAGGTGAGTTACTAAGGTCTGCTTACTAGCTTCATTGTTTTTATGCCATGATTCATGAATCATACCACTAAAATAAGTTCTTATTTTCATGATGGTCTCATTGTCAATTTGGGTTTTTGCCAATAGGTCCCGGTCATGGAGCTTGTGGGGAAAACTGTGGGTCTGTATTTCTCAGCTCACTGGTGTGGTCCCTGTAGAAATTTCACCCCGGAGCTTGTGGATATTTATAATAATATTTTTAAGAAAGGGGAGGCCTTTAAGATTGTGTTTCTCTCAGGTGACAAAGAGGAGAAAGACTTCGAAGAATATTATGAAAGCATACCATGGTTGGCTTTGCCATTTGGAGACAAGGCTGAAAAGAACTTGTCTCGCTACTTCTGAGTTCAGGGTATCCCATCCTTGATTATTTTAGGTCCAGATGGGAAAACAGTACAGGAAAATGCAGTGGGACTTATATGAGAATATGGAATCAGAGCTTATCCATTTACCAAAAAAAGGCCGGATGAGCTTGAAGCAGAGGATGAAGCCAAAAGAGAAGCACAAACGCTGGAGTCACTCTTGGTTTCTGATGAGCGCAACTTTGTGATAAAGCATGGAGGTGCCCAGGTGAGTTATGGAGATCTGCATAGTACTTTCATTGTTCTTATGCCATAATTTATGAATCACTCGTAGTGTTAAACAGTTAAGTGTGTGAATTTTTTCATAAAAGTATAAAATACTTTCACAGAGAGGGTCTACATCTCTCAGGGTTTGAATTTGGGTTGTTTTCATGGTGGATTCTTGTTATCAACAACTAAACCAAAATTTGACATGGACTCATTTATATGGGTGATGTTGATCCTTTATATGTTTCGATTTTTGTAACAGGTCCCTATAGTTGAGCTTGTGGGGGGAAATTGCTCTGTATTTCTCTGCCCATTGGTGCCCACCTTGCCAAGGTTTTACTCTGAAGCTTGTAAAGGTATACAACGAACTCAAGGAAAGAGGAGAAGCCTATGAGATTGTTTTCATCTCTATTGACAAGGATGAAGAGGCCTTTGAAGATTATTACAAAACCATGCCATGGTTGGCTCTTCCATTTGGAGATGAAACTAAGAAGGATATCATGCAGCTTATCCGTGTCAGAGGCATCCCATCGTTGATTGTGGTGGGTCCAGATGGAAAAACTGTGATAAAGAATGTTGAAAGTGCAGTGACCACATTTGGAGCCAAGGCTTATCCCTTCACCGATGGTCATCTTGAAATGCTACATAAGGAAATGGAGAAGGAAATGAAAGATCTGGCTGAGAAATCACCCAAGGAGATAAGGTACAGCCAACATGAACACCCCCTTGTATTCACAGAGGCGGATGCATTCATTTGTGATGTTTGCGAAGAAGATAGCACTGGATGGTCCTATTATTGCAAAGATTGTGACTACTCTGTTCACCTAACTTGTGCTTTGAAGGATGAAGGGGATGTGATGCAGGAGGACAAGGGTGAAGACACAGATGCTGCGATTGATGAAAACTGTAAACTCGAAGGAGTTATTTGTGATGGAGATGTTTGTTGCAAGGTGGCTGAAACCTGAAGATGATATTAAAGGTGGCTTATTAAATGCGATATACTTCAAGCTCTTCGATTGATTTTGTGTTTTATAACGTCTTGTTATCGTTGGATAGATCGATAGATAACTGAACTCTGTTGAGTGAAGGTCACCTATGGTGTCTCGATAAATCAATTGAGTACTTCTTATTCCATCTTGTGGATTCTACCATGGTAGTTCATTCTGCAGTCGAGTTGTCATACACGAGTATATAGTTATGGAGTTTTCCTCCACATGTTGATAGTTATGAAGGTTTTCCTTAGGTTCAATTTCTCATGTTATACTTAGTTATCCCTTGATTGCAAGTATGGAAATGGCCTTAAGCATCCCCACAAATATACCAACAATTTGATTGCAAGTATCGAAGTCAAAATACTTAGTTATCCCTTGATCTATAATGACAACACTAAACCAAGAAACAAAAAAAAGGCAATGTGGATGAATGTCGCCAATGGCAATGGTCTTAAGCATCCCCACAAATACACCAAAAATTTGAGGGCAAGTATCAACTTGGATTCTAGGTATTGATTTGTTGACTTCAATGAAAGGTTTGCAAAATACAAGGAAAAACAATGTCTATAGGTTTAACCACGTCTGGGCTTAAAGCCACTGCCAGTTTCAAGCACCTTGGTAAGTACTCCGAGCATTACTCTTTCATAGCTTTGCTTGACTGCAAAAACCTTGTTGGAAACAACTTGTATAATCATATTTTTGGTACAGATTGCCAATTTTGTATATACGCTCATTTGTTCTGAATCACTATTGGGTCTGCTTCATAACTTTTATTTCCAAGGTTTCCATATAATGGTCAAAGATATAAGGTGCATTATAATTCTGCTTGAGATATTCTATGATCCACAAGATGGAAAAGTGCTTGCAGAGAGTGTCAATATCAAGCAATTTCAACTTAAATGGACAAGGCAAAAAAATGGATTTGTAACCCAGGAACATGTCCTCTTTACTTCCACTATTGAGATTATCTTGCATATAGTAAAGATGAAGTTATACAACTATAAATACAAGTTGCTTACATGCTTGTTAATGAAAAAAATTATGAGCAAGATGTACTAATTTTTGAGCTAATTTTACATAATAATGGGTGTTAGATATTGCACTAGCCAATAATAGAAATTTTACATGAAATTTTTTTATATTATGATTGGTAGAAATCATTGGCACACTCGTCATATTTAATTTGGTCACTTGGGTTGCATAATAGAATATGCTTGTTTTACACGTATAGTACTTTTAGGACTAAGAATTTATTTGTTGATACCCTTTGGATTTGATATATCATAGATAAAATGAAATGGATTTGTCTTGTTTACTATCTTTCTGAACTTACCTATACTGGAAAAGGATATAAAAGATTCAATGATTTGTTCTTACGAAGATGCCTTATTAGAGGTTGTTATTGATTTTTTCAGTAGTACTGTATAACTATTAAGGTAGTAAATGTATTGAATTTTATTTCAAGACTCGAGTTGATTGGGAGAAGTTATAAAGAGTCCAGATCCTATTTCTTAGATACATTTGATGCAAGCATAATGTACCTGAGGTTGTTGTTCGGGCAGAGTTTGCAGCCCAACCTGTTTGCCTCAAGACCATCTTCAAATTGGTATCATTCCTTTGTATATTTAGGGATTTGTGGGATTTAGCTTCAAGAAAAGACATAAATTTGTACTTAGAAGTTAGCACTCTGTTCTTCAGAGATCATTACCTCATTCAGTCTCTTAGGGCATGCTCAGTGTTGACTCGCAAAGGTCTCTCGGTTACTCCAATTAGTGGCTAGCTCTCTAGATCATATTCCCCATTCACGCATTACCTAAATGTGCCATGTCATCTCCTATCATTCAATTAGGTCCTCAACTGAGCTATGAAAGAGTAATTCTAGGATAAATTTGATAATATGGAGAAAAATCTAAAAGCTTTGCATTGGAGGTTCAGACCCAACAATATGAGATTGGAAATTTTGCATATATTGCAAAGCTTGAGCTGGCAATGGAGGTGTTGTAGACTGCTTAGTGTAGCCCTTAATATAGTCATTACCTGTAGCCATCCCTGCAGATACCTCCTCCATTGGTGATTCATTATCTTCCTATTAAGCATTGACTGCAATTCATTTCAACAGTTTCTTAAGATAAATTTTGAGTAACTGAGTCATAAACATTTAAACTTGAGTAAATGTGGAAGCAAAAGTTTGACATGAGTTCAAATATACAGTGCAAGTGTGACCTTCGTCGAATGTGCTCCTGTTTGAGGCAAGGTATACTGGTTACTACTACTAGCAAGGTATTTCCCACTAAACCAAGCAATAAAAAAAGGCCAATGTGGATGATTGTCACTAATGGAAATGGCCTTAAGCATCCCCACAAATACAACAACAATTTGATTGCTAGTATCGAAGTAAAAATACTTAGTTATCCCTTGATTTATAGTGACAACACTAAACCAAGCAATAAAACAAAGGCAATGTGGATGAATGTCGGTAATGGAAATGGTCTTAAGCATCCCCACAAATACACCAATAATTTAATGGCAAGTATCAACTTGGATTCTAGGTATTGATTTATGACTTCAATGAAAGGTTTGCAAAATAAAAGGAACAACAATGTCTACAGGTTTAACAACAACTGGGCTTAAATCCACTGCCATTTTCAAGCATATTGGTAAGTACTCCGAGCATTACTCTTTCGTAGCTTTTCTTGACTGCAAAAACCTTGTTGGAACTTGTATAATCATATTTTTGGTACAAATTGCCAATTTTGTATATACGTTTATTTGTTTTGAATCATTGTTGGGTCTGCTTCATAGCTTTTATTTCCAAGGTTTTTATACAATGTTCAAAGATATAAGGTGCATTATAATTCTGATTGATATATTCTATGATCCACAAGATGGTAAAGTGCTTACAGAGAGTGTCAATATCTAGCAATTTCAACTTAAATGGACAAGGAAAAGAAATGGATTTGTAACCGAGGAACATTTCCTCTTTACTTCCACTATTGAGATTATCTTGCATATAGTAAAGATGAAGTTATACAACTAGAAATACAAGTTTCTTACATGCTTGTTAATGTAAAAAAAATTATGAGCAAGATGTACTAATTTTTGCGCTAATTTTACATAATAATGGGTGTTAGATATTGCACTGGCCAATAATAGAAATTTTACATGAAATATTGCCATATTATGATTGGTAGAAATCATTGGCACACTCATCATATTTAAATTGGTCACTTGGGTTGCATAATAGAATATGCTTGTTTTACACGTTTAGTACTTTTAGGATTAAGAATTTATTTGTCGATACCCTTTCGATTTGATATATCATAGATAAAAGGAAATGGATTTGTATTGTTTACTATCTTTCTGAACTTTCCTATACTGAAAAAGGATACAAAAGATTCATTGATTTGTTCTTACGAACATGCCTTATTAGAGGTTGTTATTGATTTTTTCAGTAGTACTGTATAACTAATAAGGTAATAAATGTATGGAATTTTATTTCAAGACTCGAGTTGATTGGGAGAAGTTAGAAAGAATCCAAATCTTATTTCTTAGTTACATTTGATGCAAGAAAAATGTACCTGAGGTTGTTGTTCGGACAGAGTTTGCAGCCCAACCTGTTTGCCTCAAGACCATCTTCAAATTGGTATCATTCCTTTGTAGATTTAGGGATTTGTGGGATTTACTTTCAAGGAAAGACATAAATTTGTACTTATAATTTAGCACTCTGTTCTTCAGAGGTCATTACCTCATTCAGTCTCTTAGGGATGCTCAGTGTTGACTCTCAAAGGTCTCTCGGTTACTCCAATTATTGGCTAGCCCTATAGATCATCTTCCCCATTCACGTATTACCTAAATGTGCCATTTCATCTCCTGTCATTTAATTAGGTCCCCAGATGAGATATTAAAGAGGACTTCTAGGATAAATTTGATAGTATGGAGAAAAATCTAAAAGCTTTGCGTTGGAGGTCCAGGCCCAACAATATAAGATTGGAAAGTTTGCATATATTGCAAAGGTTGAGCTAGCAATGGAGGCGTTGTAGACTGCTTAGTGTAGCCCTTAATATAGTCATTAACTGTAGCCATCCCTGCATATTTGAAAAAATGGAAGTTGGCATACTGTATAGCTTGAAGATATTATCCACGAATGCTTGGGAAATTGAGAAAGGAGTGAAAGGATGAGTGGAGGCGCGAAAATGAGTTTCTTTTAAAAGACAATCTACCATGACCTTACTCACTATTTTGTTGCTCGATTTTGGAGTTCCAACAATAAAATTCATTGAAATGTCTGTCCAAATATGCACTGGGATTAATAAAGGTTGCATTGTGCAATGCACCTAGTAAATTCTTTGTGTTGCTTTGGCAATCATCCTAGGATGCTACAAAATCTTGGATGTCTGTTTTCATGCCTCCCCTGAAGATTGAATTCTTAGTTTTTTCATAAGTCTTAGGAAAGCCAAAATGTGATGTTGTTGGTGTTGGGTGTAGCTTCACTAAACTTGTTTTAGGGTTGAATATTTTGCTAAAACAATGGGCCTTTTATATTGTAATGTATAATTTTTAGCAAGTTTGGGATCGATCTGAATCTTTTGGATGAGCCTCCTTAAAGAACTGTTTGCTAGTCATTCCTAATTTTCTAGAGGAATTATGAATACATTGCTTAAACTAAAAAGATGCAGATTATTTCTCTGCAAGCTCTTGTACTTGGTATTTTGTTTGGTTTGGATGGATTTTGCCTTTGTGATTTTGAGTCATGATCAAGACTAATTTCCTTCCTGTTATTCTGCAAACTTCACAAATAGTGATTATAATTTTTTGTGGGATTTTTAAGTATCCTTGAAAACCTGCTTCTTTAATTATCCATCAGTTTTTACCTGTTTTGCAGCATTTTCCTTCTCTCGGGACTTTTTGTTTTTGTTTTGTTTTGTTAGAATCCCCCGAGGCCATCCTGAAAAATTCGATATTTTTGAAACTCATCCTATTTTCCACATGTTGACTGGGCATTTAGTACTTTCTTCTTTTTTGGTTGCATCCAAAACTCTTTCTTGTGCAATTATTTTCCCCACCCCTTCAGAAAGAAAGTGGAATGCTTGATTAATTTTATGCAGGTTATGAGATAATAATAGCCTTGTACCTTAAATGCTCGATGATCGATTAACCTTTTACTTACACTCGGAGGCAGGAGTTCACTTCACTTAGCTTTTTTTCACATCAGCTTGTGGGAAGAAATCTATGTGAAAACTAATTAACCAATGTCAGTTTCAATTTTACCTGAATTAAAAGCCTGGAAACATATTTATTCCTCTAAACATTTTTTAGTGTAGAGAATGTTGTGTATAAATTATTGTTGAGCCCTTGAATTCATGTTGAACTGAGTATAATTACTGAACATTGCTTCAGGCATCGTTGGTGACAGTGCGCAATAAGAAATGAATTGGTTACTCTTATGAGATCGCCTTGAAGTTTCAAGGTGAGGCTTATTTAATATTTTTATATGATTATGAAATGTATAAGTTTGGTCTATAATCTGAGTCAGATTTTGGTTTGAAACAGGTGAGTGGTTGATTGAGGAGGAAATGAAGCAAATTCAGGTCACTCGAAATGTTCCAGAGGCTTCTTATGGTGATTTGGAAGATATGCAGGTGTGTATATGAAAATTATTGAAAGTAATAAATTTCTTGAATATTTCTGGCGAGTTACTTTTTTATCATGTTGTCACTTTCCTTCTATGTTGTTTTGATATTCTATAGAGTGTTGTATGTGGTTTACCATTTGTTTTGTGGATACCTTTAGATCATTGCTATAGATGGACCCCATTTAGGTTATTTCTAGAAACATTAGTCCAGGGTAGATCTATATCAAAGGGTGCAGGTGTAGACTGGTATTGGGTAAAATCAATGTTCTTAGTTCATTGGAAGTAAATACTGAGAAGATCAATGATTGCACTGAAGTGAGGCACACTCTACAACCTTGGTGTAATAGATGTGTTATGTCTGTGGTAATTCTAGCTCTAATGAACTACAATGGAAAACTAGCTGTGGTTTGGCATGTAATGTCAAGAGTAAAAAGTTGGTTGTTTGTTAATTTCCATCATGTTAAAAAGACAAAAACCTAGCGTATATTCATCTTAACTCTGATCCATTAACAAGTGAGACATTTATGCCTATAGACTAACATGTGCCTGTCTGACCTCTCTCTCTCTCTCTCTCTCTATGCTTAATGGGTTTGGGTTTAAGATGATCTATGCTAGTGTAGAAATAAACATTGTAAGATATTTTTAGGCCTATCTAAATACAAGGTGGCATGGTAAAGATGTGCACATGAGCTAAAGAACTAATGATTTTTTAATGTGTTGGAAAATTTGGACGTTTGTTTTTCCCCAGTGTGTGAATTTAGAGTTTGTTAATTTTGAAAATGACCTTATGAGCATGTTCTGAAATTTTTGTCCCTTTTGGGTTTGTCATTTTTATAAGTATTAACCTTAGTTTGTCAGGGAACTCCATAGTTGTATTAGTACAACCGCAATACAACTTATACAAATTAAACTTTAGTTATACAAATTGACTAAAGCACCTAACAACAAATTTACTAATCCCAAATTAGTCATGAGGATTCTTTATAATTTAACAAGAAAGATCACAACACTTCCTAGCTTGTTTCTTCAGTTTTTTTATAATATATAATTTACAAAATTCAAGAAGAGGAAGAGATAACCAAGGAAGATGATATTTTGTGATTGTTAGTGATTTCCAATATTTTGTGTGCAAACTTTTAATCTATCCAATCATGCCAGTGGCTATCAGTGGTTAATCTCTGATCTCTTTAGGGATCAAATAGATATCAATTACATGGTGTGTACAAATGAACACTTGCAGAACTTGATCGACCTACAAACTAAACAAGAAAAGGGAATATAGAAGAGCAATGGTAGAATGATACCTCATAAACATTAATTACAATAAACCAACAATAGACCAAAGCATCACCCTTCCTTTGTGTAAGATTCAATGATGCCACATTTCCAACGCTGTTGTAGGAGCAACATCTTAAAACATGGGTAGATGCTTCCACCATCTTTGCCTTTATCCTCTTTTCCACCAGCTTGTGGAGGTTCTTCCATGTTCACATTGTCAAAATTTTTATGCCATCCATGTTTGAATAAAAAATGATTCAGATGTAATTGTTAATTAGGATTTAGTTGTTTCTTAATGTTAGATGCCCAGCCTGAACCTTAAAAGATGCTTTGGTGAACATAACGCTCACTTATTTGTTGAACTTGGGCTAAATCCAATACATCATCATATCCAGAGATTGGGCTAATTCTAGAGAGAGCACAAATTCATCTACAAAGTGGATTTTAAAATATCTTGTAGGCACCTGATAAGGATCGTTCCTTCGTTTTGCACTTGACTCTATCTAACCTAGAGCATTAGCTGTGATGAAATGTTTTATTCGACAAAGAAAACCCTTTCTGAAGCACCATTTCTGGCTCGATGTCATCGTATATGAAGTAAAGTACCATTCTAATATGTGTAGGACTTTATCAAAATCAATCTTGAGGATCAGATCTTCTTGATGGATTTCTCCAACCCACCTAATAGCTTTGAAGCTTCCACAATGTTATATAAAATTAATCTACCCATTAAGTAGCCACGTGTTAATTTATTTGTGGTTAATACTTCTGCAGGAGTCTTGAAAGCCATGTAAAGTAGAATGATTAGCATGGGATCATTAATTGAGTTCCTGTTGGATGAGTTGTGGTTTATAAATTTATATTGAATATGCCTGCATTAGTTTTCTCTGCAAGTGGTTCTAGATGAAGAGCTTCCAAGCATACGTTTAAAAGGTTTCCCAATGGTGTCTCAGAAACCCTTGTAGAATTTTATAGGGAGACCATCTTTCCTTGGATATTATCATGTTTCAAGGAGGGATATATCTGGGGTTAAGGCCAAGACGAGGAAATAAGTTCCACATTCCCACCACAAATTCCACTCAACACGGGAAATAGAATAGGGAAGTAAGTTCCACATTCCCACCACAAATTCCACTCAACACGGGCAATAGAACAGGGAAGTAAGTTCCACATTTGCTGAGTAATTTTCCTACACTCCAATGATTTGAGGTGGGAAACATTAAGCTTAATAATGAATTTGTGTTTCCTCCACAATGAATTTGATATCATAGCTTGTTACTGAAGTAAGGACCTCTATTGCATGAGTAAAATCACTTGGGAATGAGAAGCCCATTTTTTTTTTCTTGTTGGACCAAGTGTAGTGCATTGGCATGGATCATGTGCTTTTGCCTGCCATTAATGAGAGGAATGAACCTCATATTTATCACCTTCCCAGTTGATCGTATTCAAACCAGCTCCTAGAAGCCAACTAATAGCATTTTATCAACTATCCATTGCCACAAACGGTTATTAGCTATCCATAACCACAAATGGATCCTATCTGGCTCTGAGTTAGGAGAGTATCAGTGGAGTTGAAATCCAAAACACTAGCTGAAAGAGTAGTAATTATATAAGCATACCTGTTTTCTGGATCACAAATAGGTCTCTTTCATGGTCTTAGCAAGGAGAAACAAAAAATAATATTTGAAAGAGAAATAGGAATGTAAACACACATTTTTTATGGCTTATATTTATTTAGAATGTGGGGGCCATAAGTAAACACTACTAAGTGTCGGCGTTTACCAGATGGATGTTCTCTGTCTACACATATGTTGAGAAGCAGTTTTATTTTAAATTTTTGTCATGCTTAAGATCTGATGTGTCAAGCTTCTGGATGGTGTAAATCAATGTTGGTAAATTATCCTCATATAAATAGCAAAGATCCTAGCTGGTACTATTGTTTATTTATATTGTTGTCCAGAAATTCAATGTGTTGTGTGTATAATTTTGTGCTGTATTATATACATATTTTTTAAAACTAGTTTTAAAGTCTGCTAGTCATATATGATATTCAAAAACTTGATTATAAAATTTCCTTGTCTTTTTTTTGTTAGTTGAACGTGTCTTTGGATGCTGACAAGGGAATCTCGGACTCCAAAAGAAGTACAATTATTAAATATCTTACGTCATTCTTGTCTCCAATTCAGAATAGATTGTTCCAGTTTGAAGCATAGCTAAAAGAAAGATGAATTTATGGTTTTGTTTAGAGTTGTTCAGGGTAATTGGTGCTGGGCTAAGCCTACTGTGGTTTTGTAATGTTGCCTCTTTCTGTCTGGAGATTTTTACTGTGGTTTTGTAACCTTGAACTATAACTCTTTTGATATATTGTAACATTGACTGATATTGGACTGTAGAACACGTACAAATTCCAATTTTCCTCTTAGAGAGTGTCCTCCACTGCTCATTCAAACTAGGCCCAAAATTTTGTTGGTTATAATAACTTGCATGCAAAATTCATAGATCATTACACGTCAAAATGACTTTAAGCCTTGACTGACATTGCATTCCACATGGTGCACAAGTATGATTTACATGTATCAATAAAAACTATGATTGTATCTATATTTGATAATGCAATTTGAATACAACATATAATACATAGGAGTGCTATGGCTATGAAGTTCAATATGAAATAATCTATTGATTGCTACCATTACTATTATATAAGGGGTGCTCTTCCAATGGCCATTTATTAGCTATGTGAAGAAGGCTTTGTGGATTTTGTATTTACTATAAGATTATGTATAGTTGAGTTGCAGACAACTAAGTATAATTTGGTAAGAAATTTGGAGTATGTGTAATTCATAATGATATTGTCTTCTCTTCATTGATGACTTTTCAATGTGTGAGTTTTGAACTAAGCCATTGCATTATCAATGTGTCAAGGCTGAAAACTTGACCTATATGTCAACTACTTCTTATGATTGTTCCTAGGAACACAAATCCTAATTTTTGTAGGTTTAAAATTTATCACAAGTTTTCTCTATTGTGGTAAAATTTGTGGAGGTTATCTCAAAATTTATTTAAGGTACCATCGATCTAAATTTCTTATGAACTTTCAACACTATTACAAACTTTGGTGCAAATTGTTGATTAATTCTCACTTGGTTAGGGTTATAGATGTTAATGAAAATTTTGTGTGCATGCATGAGAGTTGGGTTCAAATGCTCAATGTTGTGTGCATTAGTGTGACAAATATGGGATAATGCAAAGCATAGTTTTGAATATTAGTCTAAGTTGACTCGTACCTAATCAACTCAGTCAAGTTGATTGTTGGTTGAACGGTTAATTGTTGGTTCAATGGACATAAGATCTTGCAGGCCCAAATACCAAAGGGAAAAATGGAGCCCATAATGGGGTTCTCTTTGTAATTCTCCACCATTTATACCTTCCATGCTTCCTCAAACTCCTCTCCAACCTTAATATCAGTGCTAGTAGTAGCATGAGAAACAATATTACACTTAGTAGAACTAGAACGCGTTTTCCAAACTGCACGAGAACTACTTCCCTCACGAGTCACCATGTGCCATGCTTGGTGTCGATGGTTCGCTTCCTTCAACTCCTGGTTCAACTACCATATATTCATTGGAACCAGCACCCCGAACCCCACTAGACAACGATTCGCCATTTTGTACTAGTGATTCGCCATGATTTTACAAGATAATATAATCTCGTGAGAGATTCGCCAAAAAATTATATATACATATTATATTATTAATAAAATCGCCTTTTATTTTTTCTATGTATCATGGGAATTCACCCATTTATTATACATATAAATTTACAGGGGTTCTTAAAATTTTCCCTGCCACTCAGCTATTTGCGTTGAAAGATGATGATTCAGGATATGTGATGGCATGAGCATGGTGTCAAAGGGATACTCCATAGCCTTGGAGCAGAAAATGATACTTCCACACATAAGGAATATTTCTGAGTATGACAAGAGGTTATTGACACTCTTGTATGCATTGTCCAAAATATGGAACTTTTGGATGGGCAATACTTTCCAAGAGGAGGTTGACCTCCATGTACTTAAATATTTTCTTGAGGAATATCTACTACAAGGGAAGCAACAAAGGTGGGGTAGCAATACTCCAACATGTGGCTTTGGCATTGAGCATGTAAAAGAGGAGAGATATGATGTGACATATGCTTCATTGCAGATCTCAACAGCGTTGTCCCTATTGAGGAGGATTGGATCCATATTGGGAGTCCAAATTATTGGTGGAGTATTCCAAGAACCTCTTCACATGTAAGGTTCTTGATGTGCAAGTGATAGATGGGAGGTATAGAGTGGTTGATGGAGTCATTTATTTCCATGATCAGATCTACTTGAATAGAGACTCCAAGCTCAAGGAGGAGATTCTACATGTAGCATATGAGGCACTATTTTCAGGACATGTAGACTTCATTGAGTCTTATCACACCATCATGGAGGGATTCTATTGGGAGAATCTCAAAGAAGATGTGCACCAACGTATCAAGAGATATGTATCTTTTCTGATGTATGAGGAGGAAATCAACCACCTTGCAAGGTTGTTACAACCATTTCCCTTTTTGATGGAGAGATGGGAAGACTCATCTATGGACCTCTTCACCAAATTGCCTACAATATATGGTAAATATTATTTTTTGATGCTTATTGATCAACTAACAATGTATGTACATTCCTTTACCATACATTTGTAGCACATTGCTACACAAGAGAGAAAACCTCTCTTTGGATTTCATGGTCCTTTTGGGACTACATTCAGTGATGGGATTGGCCACTTTCTAGAGGACTTTGGGGAAGAATTGTTTTTTTTGGTTCATATTCAGCCAGCACCTAATGTACTCTACTATTTTCAAGATTTTGAGAAGCTTATGGCAGCAAGAAATTCGTTGGATGGCCACTTATCATATCATGTTTTGAGGCAACAAAAGGCAGAATAGTGCTGGTCTCACTTGAGAGACTATTGTCACCATCCAGTATGTCATGTGACACTTAGTCCATTTTTCTTTTGGAGCCCTTATGGTGATGGAAATCTATTCACTATATGTGGGATGGATTGGGAAAGAAAGGTTCCTAGAACCAAGGAGTCGGATCATGAGATTCCAAGTACCTTTTGGCTTCATGAGGACTATATTATTGCAGCCCAAGATCAACAGCTCCAAATTTATCATAAATGGAGAGAGAGACAGTGTAATTCAAACAATTTTATCTCTCATTTTCAGCCATGCAGCCCCTACACATTATAGAAGCAGGGGATTGATGATTTTTTCTATGAGCTACTAAGGATGGCTCACTTTTCCTGGATGATAGCATGGAGATTGGAGTTCTTAATTGGAATTATTTTTCAGTGTCCTTATAGTTGCTTGAGGACAAAAAACATTTTGGAGGGGAGGATTGTAATATTCCAAAATTAATTGGAATATTAAAGTTTTGTTTTGTCACTTAGATAGGTGAATAAGAGGGTAGGGAGACCCATAAATCTCTTTATGAAGAATAAAACCAATTCTCATGCAAATGTGGATCATCATTTTAGCTAAATAAAGCACCTAAGGTGTGAACAGGGGCTAGAGCATGTCGAATAGGTCAATGTTGACCAAATAAATAGTGTTGTTATGGAGATCATGGAGAATTAATGGAGGACAACGCAGTCATTTAGTAGGAGTGTATGCATGAGAGTAGCTCCTTTAATGAGTGGGACCCAGGGTGAGGAAGATCACAAAGCATAAAAGGAAGAGGATGGAAGAATTAGAAGAGAGGGATTTGTATTATTTATTTTGATCTTTTTAGATCTGAAATTTTCATGTGATATTTGTGTGCATGCTTTTCCTATTTAGCAAGATCTGCAGTGCTATTAGCACAAGGGTGTTTCCGAGCGAAAATCCCACCCTCATCCTCGGGGGACTTTGAGTTCCTACTCAAGGGAGGTTATCTTGAGCTGCATTACCACTATCTGGAATTTGGCCAAGCTTCAGTCTCATATATAGCGCAATCTATTCCATATTTTTGTTGTGTTGCAGGGTTGCAGCAGTGAAGGAGAGAGATCTCCAATTTTTGAGCTATTTTTCTATTGGAGGGATCATCCTTTCATTCGGGAGGCTTGCGAGGAAGTTATCAGGGCTTTATTTCATTATTTGGCAGGAGGCCAAGTAGTTATCATTAGCTACAACACATTTTCCCTCAAGGACTGTGTTATTTTAAAGAGCAGCTACAGAAGTGGGTTTATTTCCCTAGTTGGAGGAGTTGTGTTTCCTTTTAGGGGATCATCCCTTCATTTAAGAGATCTATTTGAGGAGGATCATCCATCTCATATATCATATCAGCCACCTCATATCATTGATTTAGTTTCAGTGGTTATTCAGCCCTAGGGGGCCATATTTGCTATATTTTATATAGTATGTATTTCCAGAAACCTTTTCTAGGTTGTATTGGAAATATCTTTTGGAGCATGGATCTCTAGTCTTAGCACTTTTGGATCATTGTATCAGCATCAATATATATTTCTATCTCTCAGTTGTTACTCTCTCATAGACAGTGCAGTTATAGCATTTTGACATTCCATGTATTAACAGCATTTCATATTTAGGTGTATTCTTTCATGGGAGGCTTGTTTGCCCAACTTGAGTGATATTTTCCTCAATTATTTGTACCTATATTTTCTATTATAATCATAATTGAATGGATCTATGGTTGTCCCATGTCTTTTTCTATTTATATTTCTGCATAATTCCAGTTTTATGTGTTGTATTGTTTCTCTCCCAATTTCGGTATATTACACATTTCTTGTTGACTTTTCAACACAATTCAAACCATCATCGATCTTAGGGTCATTCCTAAGAGATCCCCCTATCATAACATAGGCAGGTCTAGAAGTCACAGTGGGCACCGGTGTACATGATGCTATCATCAAACACCGAGACCATCCCAGAGATGGAGACTAGTAGCACAGAAACCAAAGCCACTGACATGGCTTTCCTACCCTATGCCAGCACCCAAACCCAATTTTTATACCCCTCACTAATTTTTGTGTCGAAGAAAGTCTTGGAAACTATTACATTGCCAAACATGGCTTTTGCAATACATGTTTGGTATTTGGTCCCACCAGCCATGCTGGGAATTCCTGGCATCACTTTTACAGGGATAACCCCTATCACTCCTTAGGAGGTTACATTAGTTAATGAAACTCTCGTAGTAGCGCCAACTAAAGCAATCAAGAAAACCAGCAAAAAAGGGAAGAAAATCGAAAACCCCAACATACTTAAGGAATTGAAATCTTGTGTATTATTTGATATTGTAGGCCATCCTACAAATATTTTCCCGGAGTTAGATGAATTAAAACCTCTTCTAAGCACTGAAAGAAATGTCACAGCCTCAAGTTCCCATAAAAAGGAACAAGCCATCAAAAATCAAGGGAAATAATTGCGAACCAACCATGTGTGCGCCATATGTGACCTTTATGGGCATTACACACATCATTACCCAGAGATTCCATGATATAGGGATGCCCTGCAAACCCTAAAGCAATCATACCACCAGGATCCCTCAAATCCACCCATGCAAATGGACAAGGGAAAGCCCAGAACCATACTATACATACGAGAGGTGCCTATATCTTGCTCAGACCCAGTCACCCCAATGGACCAAAGACGGAAAATAGAGGCCACTCAACCAACCCTAGTTTGTGCATTATGCGATGAACTTGACCAATTATTCACACAGGGTATGAATTAAGAGCGTTCACCCGTTGGTACCAAATCCCTCACGTTTCCCAAAGAAACCTAGCTCGACATCGACAACACACGTGTCATATTTTTCGAAGCAACCATTATGTGCGTTGTTATTCCCACGACCATAGGTTCTGGTCCATGTTGGATTTCATGTGATGATTCATCGTTGAAAATTCTAACTTCACGGAATCCGCAAACAACACCACCTTTCGAGGGATAGAAACAATAAGGACCATAGTATATGTTTTGGAGGAGAGGCAGTCACCTAAACGAACACCTCCCTCCTGTTATTTCCCTCAAGCTCTTATCCAACTCTGCACACATTGTGATGAACATGAACACTTCATCGCTGACTTTGCAACCCTAGATTTGTTTCAGAGATGGTATCCTGTCAACCGCGTATACTATGATGGCTTACGAGCAGTCAAAAATTTGTGTCGGGTGTTAGGGTCCCGTGATTTTGCTGATTAGCAAGCCAAGTGACAGGGTAACATCAAACCAACTTTGGAGCCCAAGGACCTATCCTTCCTAGACTCAGAGAGGGCTCTCTCTATTTGTGCAAGGGATGTATAGTTGTTTGCTTCTTATGTTTTTGATTTTAGGCTAGTTGTTAAGTATGGTTTTTGGTTTTGTTTTTAGGTTTTTGAGGGAGGAACTAATCAAATACTAAAATAGATAAAGAGATTGTTAGATCAACTGGCTATGGGGTCAAAAAGGTCGAGAAAGCCTCAGATGGTGATAGAAGGTATGTTGAAGGGCTGATTTGATCAAGGTAAAATGGATCTTTAGGTGAAATGAAGTGGGATGTACACTAATCTTGTGAAGGACAAAGGCTTTCAAACATACATAGTTCAATAGCAGACATTTATATGGTAGGGCTAACCATTAATCATGATAAATGTAACTTCAAACTGATAGATGCATAAAATAACATTCAAGCGATACATAGAGATATATGACTCTCTAACTTTAGGAAAATCGCTATCAGACTTTGGGGAAAAACAATTAAGACAAACAAATAACTCAAACTACTAAGAGGGAACTCCTAGACATAGTATTTTGGGCTATCAGGCACTTTGAACTAAGATTGCAGAGTTTTAGGCAAAGGGAAAGATTGATACAAGACCTCTTTGGTTCAACTAGGACAATAAAACATTCAAAGAAAGGTTTCAGAGATGGAGCTTTGACTAGCCATGGGTAGGGAGGGCGTACCGTAAATCATACTTAGCATGCATAACAACCATAAATGAAACAAGAAAACAAGTTCTTCAATGATCAAAGAGTAGTTAAGAATTCTTTGATATGACTAAGAAGGAAGAAAACATTGAAGCTGTAATGAATCAGGAAATCTGAGGTGCCTCCATGGGCATGTCTCAAATCTATTCTCTACTATCTTACAGCAAGCAAAGAGCATGAAATTTGTATGAAAACTAAGAAAACATAACAGAGAGGGACACTATACCATTTTACCAAGTCAAGGAATCCAACAGCAGTCCTCTTTCATCATCCAAAACATTCAAGAAACTATCCAATGCATGAGACAAGTATTTCTTCCAAGCTTGTATAAGCATATATTGCTCTATGTCATCAATTTTAGCCTTGTTTACAATGAAATCTCTTGGAATATATAGGCCAAGATGAAGGAGAACCTCCTAGTGCAACTAGCAAGCTCATTGGCCCATCAAAAATATCTTATTTTGTCCGTGAGGCTTTGCAAATCCCAAGGCACAAAATATCTATAAAAATATCCTAAAATGCTAAAAAATGAAATTAAATTGACTTTTCCCAACTGAAAATGGCCAAAAAAAGGCTAAACACACATTTGGAAAAGCCACTTCAGAAAACTGCAATTTTTACAAAAATACTTCAGAAATATAGCTGCAGAAAATTCCCTATCTTGCAGACAACTTTTGGAGGACTTCCCGATGTAAAAATGAGGCTCGTGATGACTCACTAGAAAGCCCTAAATGTCTAGTTTCTGAAAATACTTTTTTTTCCCAAAACTAATCACTGGAATCCTGTGAAAATCTGACCTGTGTGAAAAAACCCAGAAATTAGCCTTTGCTGATATGCGGGGCAGAGTGTTGAAAAAGTGATTGTTTTTCGCCACTTTGGGGGACCAAAACATCTTCAATTGATCTGAAATTTTCTGAGTAGATTCCCATGAAATTATGGCATCCAATGATACCATTTTCAACCTTTGAGGATGCTTCAAACTAAAATGGTGATGCCCATGATTTTCTGCAAAAAGCCCAAAAATGTCAAAAAACAAAAACTTGTCGAATTATGCCCAATTTTGGCTAGCATGACCCTCATGGGTTTTCAAAAGCATGCTGAGAAGCGGAGGCCAAAATTTTCAGCCTTGATATGCCTTTCTTCACTTTTTGTGTCGGGCACCTCTTTCGGGCCTCCTTGAGCTTTTCTTGTGTAGCATTCAATTTCCTTCGGGCGAATTGATTAAGCTTCTTATAGTGCTCGGTCATTTTTCTTTGAAGGTTTAAGTCTTTATTGGCCTTTTCAAAATTATTCTCCAAGTGTTTATTCACCCTTTCAAGCCATGCTTCTCTATTGTTTTCTATCTCTTGGGTGAATAAATTAGTAAGAGGAAAAGATTGGAAAAGGGCAGCCTCTTCCTCCTTTTGTTTCTCCAAAGCTCTTTTGAGTCCCATAGTCCTTGGCCTCTTCCTCCTTGGCTGATCTTCTTCTTCACTGTCATTGAATTTGCCGATGAGTTCTTCCAACTTAATTTGCGCTATGGAGGCTTATTTTTGTTACTTGATAGCCCGTGTCTCATAAACTGCCATGTGGACATTCATTTGTTTGTTTTGTGTTTGCAGAAAATGAATGAGGTTTTTAGACCTCTCTAGATCTGCTCTTAGATCATGAATTTGTTCTTCTCTATTTAGCAAGAGGGACTCTAGGATTCTGGCCTCATTTTCACTGTCATCACTGTTTATCTAAATTATGTCAAAATCTCTTTCTTTCTCATGGCTACTTTCCTCCTCTTTTCCCTTGCTTTGGGTGGCCTTCTTGGTTCTTCTCTTCTTTGGTAATTCAACAATGGATTGCTTGGGCAACTTGCCTTTTCTTCGTAGTGCTCTAGTAGCAATTAGAGTTACAATTTGAGCCACTTTCTTTCTTGATGTTCGGGGCCTTGTTACCTTTGGAGAAGAAAGCATGTCCCCTTGCCTAGGAGAGGCAGCTAGCACATGTTCTATTTGGTCTTTGCCTTTGCTACTCTCCTCATCATCATTGTCACTTTTTTCCTCCTTTTGAAGGTTGCCTTCTTCACTTTTGTCCCTGCTGTGTTCTTCATCAACTTGTTCCACCTCTTCATCATTTCCCTCTTTATTCTCACTATTGTTCTTGGATTCTTCATTAATTCCTCCTTATCACTTTGCTCTTCTTCACTGTTTTGCTCTTTCTCACTATGCTCTTCTTCGTCATGCTTTTTTTCGCTTTCAATTATAGGATATTTTTGCTTCTTAGGAGTGGGTTTACTAGAAGAAGGAGAAACATGATGAGTGGATGGTGAGGGAGGCACATGGGATGAAGAAGCAGTGGCGAAATCAAGATGTGAAATTAAAGAGTCCCAAGAAACTCTCTTTTTCTCAAGTTGATGGAGAATGACAATCTTGAAAATGGAATGATGAAAAATACAGATTTGCTGCTGAAAGGAAGGCTTCTTTTGAACAGTAGAAGCCATCTTTTCAATACTTCTATAGAGGAAAAATGGTAGGTTTAGCAATTGGGTTCTCGTGAAGTGCATGAGCAGCTTGATATGGTAAGCATAAACCCAAGAAAACCTCCCTTCGCATGTGAAATATTTCATGATGATCTTCATGAGAGGAGCATAGCTGGTCAACAAATAGGAAAAAGGAAAGAGAGATGGGCATGCATCTCGATGTTCTGGTTTCAAGAAGGGTTTGTATTGATCTGAATCTAAGTAGCTCCGCTTAAACCATTTTTCTCCGACATATGGAATTTTGGTAGCTCTGGAGATAGATCTAGGAGAGAGCTTGAAGTCTAAACCTGCTAGATGAACATGCTTCCCTTGCAGCCTTAAATCAAATAGATGTGTCAAGGGAAGATAAATTTTCACCTTCTGAACCTTTTGACAAAATTCCAAACATCCTACTTTATGAAAAACACTATTACCGATGAAATATGTAACTGCACTGGTACCTACTTTTTGATGTATCAAGAAAAACACCCTATTTTGAAAAGTGGTTGTGCAGAATCATTTTTTTTTTAAGCATGCTATTAGCACTTTATTTTTTCTTATTTTTCTTATTTTTTTTCTATGATGATTTTTATGTCGATTTTGAATAGTGGTGGTGTATCATCACCAACGTTTTTTTAGAGGATTTATTTTGACACTATACATTTTCTAATGTCTTCTTCTTCCATGAGATGTTTATTTTTAAGTTCATTTATGTACTTTTGTTTTAAAAAGAAAAAAAAAAATCTTTTTAAAATAAAAATTTGTAATGATATCTTCACTTTTTCACATAGATAAAAAATGAAAAAAGGGTCAATATTATAAAGTTTATATTTTCTACAAGTTTATGTATTGCTAATTAATTTTTCAATGCACATCAAATAATTGTCGCTAAAAAACCAATATTTTGAATGATATGACAAAAAAATACAAATTTTCAATACAAATAGAATGCAAAAAATACACTTTTAGAGACTTTTGTTAAAAAAACATGTTAAATAAACTAGTTTTTGGGAAAATCTTAATAAAAAAACTTAAGAAAATAGCATTTTTATTGAATTTTATCTCGAAAAATAATAGTAATCACATGTCTTTTGCAAAAAATAAGGATTCTTCTCATAAAATATCAAAGTCTAAACATGATAAGTAAAACTAATTAATAGATCTCAAAAATGAGCTTTGTTTGCAAGCACAACTTAAAGATCATCAACAATATCAACTAATACATGTTCAACATCATCTAGAACATCATTGATGGCTTCTTCCGCAACATTTTCTACTTCATTTTGGTCATTGTCATCTTCTAATGGATCTTTCATGTCTGCAAATCTTCCAAAGTGTCCCTTTCCAATCATTCCATATAATGGTGGTTGAGTTTCCTTTGCTTTTTTTGCCACACGTGATTCATTAAAATCCCCTTTCCTCAAACCAACTTCTTGCTTCGCATCTAGAAGGAATTCAAGAGCGTTAATTCTTTGTTGAATAAATTTGCATTGCACTGGGTCTTTCTCAATGGCAATGCAATTTCTTCCTTTTGGTAGGCAACATGCTAGTGTTGTACCTAATCATCAAGTACAAAATAAATAAGTAAGAAAATTAGTATAAAGACATAAAAAGTAAAAAATAAAATATTTAAATTTAAATTTGTATAATAAAACTTACCTAAACCTGAAAATAGATCCAAAACCAAATCTCCTTCATTTGACGGCGTCGCCCGGCCTGCCTCCGGCCCCCGGCTGGGTGGAGGGAAATTCTGAGAATCACCCTCTACCCAGCTGGGGGTTGGAGGCAAGCTGAGAAACCCTCGATGATGCCACCTGGCCGGCCTCCACCCAGCCGAGGGCGATTCTCAGAATTTCCCTCCGCCCAGCCGGGGGTGATTCTCAGAATCGCCATCTGTCCAGTCTGGAATGATTCTTAGAATCGCCCTCCCCCCAGCTGGGGGTGATTCTCGGAATCACCCTCCACCCAACCAGTGGCTGGAGGCAGGCCGGGCGGTGCCATCGAGGGCTACACAGCCTGCCTCCGACCCCTAGCTGGGCAGAGGGAGGCTAAGCAGCCCTCGATGGTGCCACCTGACTGGCCTCCGGCCCCCGGCTAGGCGAACGGAGATTCTCGGAATCACCCTCCGCCCGACTAGGGGCCAAAGGCCAGCCGGGGGACACCGTCGAGGGATTCCCAGCCTGACTCCGACCCACGGCTGGGCAGAGGGTAGTTCCAAGAATCGCCCTCCACCCAGCCATGGGTTGGAGGCACGCTGGGCATCCCTCGACGGTGCTGCCCAGCCTGCCTCTGGCCCCTGGCTGGGCGGAGGGCAACGGCACGGCCCGGCCTGCCTCTAGCCCCTGACTAGGTGGAGGGTGATTCTGAGAATCACCCCCGGCTGGGCGAAGGGCGATTTTCGAAATTTCCCTCCGCCCAAATAGGGTTGATTCTTGGAATCACCCTCTGTCCAGCTGAGGGTGATTCTCGAAATCGCCCTCCCCCCAGCCGGGGGTGATTCTCGGAATCGCCCTCTGCCTTGCCGGGGGTGATTCTCGGAATCACCCTCTTCCCAACCAAGGGTGATTCTCGGAATCACCCTCCGCCCAGCCGAGGGTGATTCTCGGAATCGCCATCTGCCCAACCGGGGGTGATTCTCGGAATCGCCCTCTGCCCAGTCGAGGGCCGGAGGCAAGCCGAGTGGCACCGTTGAGGGCTGCCCAGCCTGCCTCTGACCCGCGGCTAGGTGGACGGTGATTCTCAGAATTTCCCTCCGCCCAGCAGGGGGCTGGAGGCAGGCCGGGAAGCTCTCGACGGTGTCTCTTGTTTAAGTCATATAATTTCTCCATAATTTCATAGTTCAAGTATCTTGAAAACTTAAGATTTAAAAGCTTGAGATTTACAACTTGTCATTAAGGTTTTTATGTGATGTGAAATTTTATCTTTAATGTTATGGTTGAAAATAATTACAATTTTAGGGTTGTTTAGAGCCAAGATATTTTATGTTTAACAACATGGATAAAAATTGTTCGAAATGATAAGTCATTCGGACATGATTTTGTTTATATTTAACATCATCTATCAAAAAATTTAAAATTTTACGATTTTTCAATGTCCTAATTTATGTTGTCTTTAATTCCAATGTTACAATGTGTCAAAAGTGTGACACAATGTTTTTTTTTTTGCTATTCCAACTTCAACTCTTTCGTTGTGAGGGTGTTTTCTCAATCATTTTTTCACGAAACAATTTCGTTTTTAGCATAATTTTATAAAAAGGTGAAATTTGACGTTGAGAAAAAAACAAATGCGTTTTGGAATACACACTCTTTTTTTTGGGGGCATTTTTTCATGTTTTTTGAGTCTTTTTGGGCTATAGTTCCCGTTTTGAGGTAATAGTTCCTGTTTCATCGGTAACATTGTTGAAAGTTAAAACGTATTGAAGGAGAGGCATTCACTTCCTCAGTTGAAAAAGGTTCATACCTTTTGTGAGGACCACTTTTGCTATCTTGCCTGGGAGGCATTTTGCTTCTGAGATCCTTGGCTGATTCTCCAAGGCAAACTGTCTCAAATGTTCACTATGATAAATCTTCAATCAACACACCCTTTACTCTTTGAGAAAAACCAAGTCTATTCTTAGTTAGCCCGCAAGTTTGTTAAGACACAATCAGCTCTCCTTGATTTTGACTGTGTGAACTCCTTTTCCTCAGATCACTGTTTTTTGTAGTTTAAACAAGAAAAAGGTTCCCTTTGAAAAACACTATCTCTTTAGGTATAGTTGTTTCAAGGCACTAATTTGAAACACAGATTGTACCCTTTAGCAAACACTGCTCCTTATTTTTGAATAAGACTGCTTCTATGTTGGATGAAACATAAAAGCACCCCTTTTTTACTGAGTGGTAGGCCTATTAAGAACACAATATGTATCCCCTAAGGATCATTGTTTTTTGTAGTTTATCAAATAGGTGTGAGTTGAATAAAAAAAACATTTGATCCCTTCAGCATTTGTGTTTGAGGAATGAGGGTTTTTGTAAGGACTGTTTGTGGATTTTGAAGACAACTGTCCTTTGATTTTGACACACAGCACATTCATTTTCAAACTCTGTCTTTTAATCCTTTGCAACATGCAGCAAGAAGAACTCTTTGAAGAAGAAAAAAGACCCTATCCTCTAATCACTGTTTTCTCTTTTTGATTTAGCAAACAAAGTTTTCTTTGGAACCACTGATCTTCTAGGCAAATTTGAAGAAAAAGGTGTTTATGAAAAACACTGTTAAAAATACTCCTTCAAGCTGGTTACTAGATCTTCTACCAACTATGTTTTGTGTTTGTGGAGATTTCACATATTCTTTGCTATGTTAAAGCACAAACAAACTTTTTAAACTGGCATATTTAACCCCCTTCCCTTTAACCATTTTTCGTCTATGAAACCTCAGCAAAAACCCTTCTTGAACTCCAAATCTGACCAAGAAGCGAGGAAATACATTGAAAATGAGTTTGTGGACCCTGTTGATCATTGGTGCAGTGTGAAAGGAGGCACATTGAAAACTGGTGGATGAGTGGGCATTTAGATTTGAACGCGCCACGCAAAGGAGGTGTTGGGTTGGTCTCGGGCGCCCGGTGACCGCAGGCACAGGCGTGTCATGCAAAGTTACAGGCGTGCCGCACCTTCATTCAAACCCTGTGGTTGGGCACCTACAGGCACGCCGCGTAGAGCTTTAAGCTCAAAAACTTCAAAAACTTGCCCAAAAAAATGCTTCTTTCTTTGGTGAGGGGAGCTAATGAATGTATGCTTCTGGTTTTGAAATTTGATGAGGGCCTTTTTAAAGGCTCTTCCCTCCTTTAGAATTTGAAAAATATCTAATGCCTTTGCAGCCAGTTTAGAATGGTTTCAAGCCTTTTTGAAAAGGTTTTTATAAGGGTATCAATTACCGCCCACAATATTGTATCATTTTTTGAAAATGCCATAAAGACTTATCATAAAGACTTATAGAAACAATACTATGGCAGCTCTTTGAAAACACCATAAATCCATTGTTTTTTGAAGTAAGGAGGCCTCCTTTAAAACAAGATTTTTCTCACTGCTTTTCATCAAGGAGGTGACCCTTAAAACCACCAATGTAACTTTCTAAAGATTATGTCTTTTTCTTACCTTTACTGTCTTCTTTGTATGCATATGCAGAAGCGACTGTCAAACCTAGCTAGCTCTCTCTTTCTTTGGTTATTTAGATGAAGGTCTTTGGCCAAAGTTTCATCCTCATTACAGTTTGAAGGAAGCCTCTATAAATAGAGGAAACAGAGAATTTTTAACACTTAGAGTGCCATCCTTTTGCTTGATGTAAAATAGGTTTTTCAACCTATGAATCCTTATGGTTTTAACACTGTTTGTCAACCTGTACTTTGTCTTTGACTGATTTGAAAGGTAACTGCTTCAATTTTTGCTTTCATCCATAACCCGGAGGGAGTCTTTTTACACACCACTGATTTTTACCTTTTTATTTTTTATAAGGAAATTTCTCACACATCTCTTGAAAACAACACTGATGTATCGTTTGCCCATCTCTTGGAAGGAGGTGATTGACAATTTTTGAAATCACTTTGACAACTTTAACCCTCTGCTTTTTGAATGAAGGAGGTTCTGTAATGTGCTCTTAACCATCTGCTTTTAATGAAGGAGGTTAAACTATGCTTCTTAACCATCTTCTCTTTTTAAAGGAGGAGGTCCTTATCATTTTCCCAACCATCTGCTCTTTTTTGGAGGAGGTTAGCACTGTAGGTATGACATTTCATCTTTTTCCAAAATGTATTACCTTTCTGCAAATCAAATGTCTGCTTGGTATCATATCAAATGGGAAATAAGGTGAAAATTGACAATTTTCTTTATGAAACATGATCTGAGATATATATCCTTTGTAAAACATCCATGTGAACCCTTAGACTAGAAACCATGTGATTTGAATATGTAGAGTACTTGCTTGCTAGACACCTCTGACTAATCTCCTTTGACTCTGTTTGTAGATTGATCATTGATGTAATCACACCCCTGCAGAGATGTAACAAACAATGACTTTGAACTCTGAAGAACTTCCTTGGGATCTGATGGAGATTTTGTTTGACCTTAAGCATTTTCTTTTAGACAGTGAACATACTTATCTTTTTTTGTTTTGGATCTTTGTATAATTTCTTCCGGTCTGAGATAGAATGACCTCTTAGTGGCGTGACCTATGGATGAATGAAGATTTGTTTTTTTCAGATTAGGCGCTAATCCAGGGTTGGCTGGTACTGAACAAAGGCTTTTAGCTCAGGATGTTTTTTCCAAGGAATGGATTCCCTAAAGCACCACTATCTAAATTAGGGGCGATCTTGCTAGATTATGAGTGTTTTTATTTGGTATGATCAGATCTTTACATGACAGATAATCAGGGATAAGGTTGCAAACATTTTTTCAATAGTTGGATAATGAATGGCTTGAGAAATAAGGGTAAATGAAAGCAGATAACCTTTAGCTATGGGAGTTGATGGACAGGATTATATGGCTGAAACTAGATAGGACTTGACAAATAGGTTTTTTCTCATTATAGGCTGACCGGAATGGGTAGGAGGACAAAAAAAAATTCGGGGTGTTTTCTAGATGATAGATTTGAAAGTTTGGAGATTAGCTTCTAGAAAACTTAGCTTAAGAAACTAGTCATCATCAACATGTGAAAAATACTGATGACTAACATCGGGTGTGTTCAGAAGATCACTCGGTTCATCATTGTCCTTATATCCCCCGATTCCATTCAATGTTAAACAGTTTACGCAAGGCCATAGTACGCCTCACCGCAATGGAAGGATCAGATTTTCAATCGATGGAAAGTTTGACAACATAAGAAAATGTGACAAACAGGTCCATTTTCTTCGTGTCAGAGAAAAACGGCCAATAAAGGGGAACATCGTCACCCCTAACCACCCTCCACAGATAATACCAACCTGCATATTATGCAACGCACGTAATCACTTGGTCACCCAATGCCCAGATCTAGAATCATTCCGCAAATGGTATCCAATCACTTCGACGGTCCAAAGAGAACAAAGTACCAAGGAATGACAGTCTTGCCGTGTTTGTCAAGGAAACCATCAAAATCGAAACTATACTTACATCTACCAAGTACGCCATTTTTAAGACACCATACGCTTGTTGGATGCCCAATACCCTTATATAATTGGTCTAGATCCAAGGTAGCCTAACACAAGGTATCCTGCCCCCCACCGTTTCCAACCAATTAGGAAAGCTAAGACAACCCATCATCTTAACATGGCCCAAAACCATCCAAGGATGGCATGTGGGCTATGTAATAGAAATGACCACAAATTCAATCAATGTAAGGAACTTAAGAACCTTACTAACAGTCTTTGCATGGTCACCCCCATCCCACAAGTCAATCTCTCTAATCAAGAGAAGTTCACATGCTGCTATTGCAGGATTTTCTCACAATTCCACCATACGATAGATTGTGAGTACCTCCTAAGGCTACGAGTGGAAAGGGAAGCTTTTATTCTGAACTCCCCAAAACAGTTAGACCAACCAAAACCAAAAAATCAGAGATGGAAGATGCGCAAACATGCCCCAATGCACAATCATCTCTGAGCGTCCACTTCAGGGAAAAAGAGTAGCGTTGGTTCTCATACCATCTACTCGATAAGAACCATGACACCGTGCACTATTTTCACAACTCACAATCACAAAAGAGAGTTTTTCCCATTAATGGAAAGATTTAGGCACCTTTTCACTCAACGCAACTTCCAAATCCAGGAAAGTGCAAGTACCCTTAGTATGCCACTTGAGGAACATAAAATTTCTCTCGCGCAAGCCACCACAATGGAAATTACTCCACCATCCAATGTCGATGACACACAACACCACATAAGATTCATCTCATCATACATGGGAACCATGACTCGTGTTATCTTCTTATCTGTCATTGGTGTCGAGACCGCTACAACTATAATAGTAGTTGTACCATCGACGGTGCAAACACAACCATTCTAAACCCTGTCGACCTCACCTGGTTCCAAATCATCAACTATGGAATCCTATTTGTGTCTGTCGACCAATGTTGTTAGGCCCGAACCCACTCCTCATGGCCTCATGCAAACCAACTCCCCCTTAGACTACTTGTTCCATTTAGACGAGGATATTCTAGAGGCTATGACAGAACCAGATTGTCCATGGGACACAATGCATCATCGCTCATTTTTTTCTTCCAAAAATAAAAATTTGGTCCTAACAACCTAGAAAATCAAGAGATATATGCCATTGAAACAAAAGAGTTCCTCCCATCTGGGAAATTTGACTGGTTCAAAAATCCCATCCCAGTGCCTGATGTGTTTGAAGAAGGGAACATGTCAAATATTTCACCAACTATCAAGGTGAATATCTCGAGCAAACCAGGAAAAATCGAAGAAATCTCTTTGGGGGCAGCATGCTCCCTAGATGTAGTCTCTTACACAAACCTGTTGCAAGAGTATAGATACATATTTGCATGGTACTATTCATAAATTCCAAGGCTTAGCTCCACTATCGTAGAGTACCATATTGACACTTGGCTTGACATACCTTCAGTATGCCAGAAACAAGGTCAATTGTACCCATCTAAGGCAGTAGAAATCAAGCGAGAAATTGATAAGCTTCAAAAAGCCAAGCTTATATACCCAATAACTTACACATCATGAGTTTCCAACCTTGTTTCCTAGGGAACCATTTGCATCTGTATTGATTTCCGAGATTTGAAAAAATCTTGTCCAAAAGACAACTATCCTACCCTATTCATCGACCAATTCATTGATGCTTGTGTCGGTCATGATGCCCTCTCCTTCATGGAAGGGTTCTCAAGGTATAATCAGATTCAAATTTGACATAACGATTGATACAAGACACCATTCACCACCCCTTGGGGCACGTTCACATACCAAGTTATGCTATTTGGTCTTAAAAATGCTAGATCCACATTCCAGCGAGCCATGAATATATCTTCCATGACCTATCCCACCTTATCCTCTCTTACTTGGATGACTTCACTATTTAATCCAAGAATCGAAGTGATAATCTGTATGATTTATGGTTGGTATTCCAAAGATGTTGACATTACAACCTATGATTGAACCCTCTCAAGTGCGTCTTCTGCATCAACAAAGGTTGACTATTATGATTTATAGTATCCAAACAAGAAATCATTGTGTACCCCCTCAAGGTCCATTCCATCAAAGAGGTTCCACCACCAAAAACCCTCAAGAAACTCCAAATCTTGTAGGGGAAATCCAATTTCCTAAGACACTTGTCCCAGATTGTGCCACTTGTGCACAAGGAATCCTACGCCTATTTCCTCAAGATATCCCGTTTAAATGGGATTATCAAGCCCAAAAATAATTTGAGGCACTAAAATACGCATTGTCTTCAACCCCATTCATTAGCCCACCAAATTATGACAATGATTACACCCTAAATCTGTCAGCATCAAAAATAGCCTTAGCCGAGGTGTTAATCCAAGATGGAGTTGACGGTAGAGAAAATGTAATTTATTACATCAGTAAAAAATTATCAAACCCCGCCTTAAGATATGAACCTAAATAAAAAACTTCCCTAGCCCTTAAACATGCAATCCAAAAGCTTCAACACTACATTATCTTACAGGCTACAACATTCATCCCAGCTATCAACCAAATGAGATACCTACTCACATGTCGTCTGATGAACCACAAATACGCTCATTGGGTAGTCATAATGCAATATTTTGACTTGCAGTTTAGCTCCCCCAAGAGAAAAAAATATTTGATCTTACCTGTGTTCATCACTGACCTCCCAACTTAGACTAAAGGATCCCCAGTCAATGATTCATTACCTGACGAACATCTATTTCTAGTGACGACTGATGATCCTTGGTACGGAGATATCCTCTTATTTTTGCGAACCCAAAATTTCAATCCTAAGCTCACATGTGACGACCAAAGGTGCATACGCCATGAAGCCCCCGATACCTCCTCATCGAAGATGTCCTTTATCGAGGAGATATCAATACTATCCCACATTGATGCCTCAAGCGTGACCAAGTTGAGCAAGCCCTAAATTACTCACATAGTGGAGCTTGAAGTGGCCACCTCTCCGGGATGGATACTGCCCAAAAAGTCCTATGGGTAGGTTATTTCTGACCCACCTTATTCCACGCAAACAGGTGGTCAAAAGGTGTGAGCGATGCCAATGCTTCACCCACAAGGCAAGAGAACCTCCCACTCCTCTTCACCCGGTCATCGTAGCTGGTCCCTTTTTCAAATGGGGAATCGAATTTATGACTTGCAACCATGCATCGTTTGGAAACCACAAATACATAATTGTATTCATCGAATATTTTACCAAATGGGAATAATCCATGCCCACATACGACAACATGGCAAAAACCGCTGCAAAATTTATGTTCAATCATGTCATCACATGGTTCGGTGTACCTAAGAAGTTAGTCGCCGATCACGGAAATCATTTCGAAAACAAAATATTCCAGGAGTTGTCTCATCACCTAGGATTCACACATGAATTCACATCAAAATACTATCCTTAGTTCAATGGATAGGTAGAATATGTCAACAAAGTGCTTAAAACAATGTTATAGCATATGGTGAATAACTATAAGACAAATGGGAACCACATGGTTTTTTCAACAATGTATGCATACCGCACGGCAGTTAAAAACTCAACAGGATTCACACCTTTCCAACTAGTGTATGGGGTAGAAGTTGTGATTCGCATTGAAAGTGAATTCCCTTACTTACACATCGCCATTGAACTCCTCGATGATACCCAAGCTTTAGAAAAATGATTGGTACAATTATAACTAGTTGACGAAAATTGACAAGAGTCACTCCAACATAATGAGGCACATAAAAAACTGGTAAAATCATCATTCTACCTCAACATCACCCCTTGTTCATTTATCGAGGGAGAGTTATTCCTCCACTAAAATGTCACAAAAGAGGTCCTATGACCCAGGAAGTTAAAAAAATTATGGAAAGGTCCCTCCATCATAAAACATTACCTCCTCAAGCAGGCATACATCCTATCACAGCCTGACGGTACATGCCTAGCTAACCCCGTCAATGGGCTCTACCTCAAAAAATTTCACCCTTAAGGATAGGAGGTCTCAGCCTTAGACATAAGATTCATGGAGCATAATATATTTTTAGATGATCACAATCATCAAAGACTTTTTCTAAAAAATTCTATGGTGTCACAGATGGATCGTCCCCCCATTCACTATTTTGGATTCATTGATGGAGCATTGTGATGGTCTCAAAATATAGTAGTTGTCGCCTGGGCCATTTACTATCCTGACCGATCGTCATTCTTCACCAAGAGAGTATGCATCGGATCAGCCACTAATAATCATGCAGAATACGATGCATTCATCGGGCTAATGAGCGATGCCTTCAACCAAGGAAATCTCCATCTACATATCTATGTTGATTCCAAGCTAGTGGTTTCAAAGTTAAACCAAGATTTTGAAGAACAGGATTCTCAACTGTTTAGAAATTATTTGCATGCAAAAATATTAAGTCGTCAGTTTGATCATATTACATTCAAACATATACCAAGAAAACAAAACCAAACAGTTGATCACATATCTAATCACATTCTAGACTAAAATGCATTTCGTATAAACCTACATCCATATAAAATAAAATAAAAAACATAAAAAATAGATATCCATCATAGGTACACAACTTCCATCAATAAAATAACCATAGAAATATAATCAGAGCCATAAAAATACACTTCTCACATATATACATCAAAAAATATATCAGTCACAATATACAAGTCATCTCCCTGACCAGAATGTCAACCAAAAAATGTGTCTACATGTCATCAAAGAATAGGGAAGCGTCATCATATTAGGTGCTTTCCCTGCATATACAAAATCTCTAGGGCTGAGCGCCACCAGGTGGGTCCTCTGGACCCACAGCTGCACCCTGTTAGGTTCCCGTAGTTTGCAAGATTATCAAGAACAAACGTTGCAGGGCCTACATCAGAACCACTTTGGAATCCTAGGATCTAGCCTTCCTGGATTCAGAGAGGGATCTCTCTATTAGTGTCTTAGAATGATATATATTTATACTTAATTATGATATTAGACTAGTTCTGAAGCTCAAGGGAACTTGTTTTGGTTTTGGTTGGGTAGGATATCATCAAAATAAATGAAGTCCTTTGAAGGGTAAAGGTGTGAGTAAGTTGAAAGAATGGTTCAGCTGATAGGATAGGTAAGAGACAGTATCATTCCATTGGGCTATGGAGTCACAAAAGGATTTAATTGCACAACAATTTTCAAGAGTGGTCCATGGGGCAATTCATCTATATCAAATATCTCTTTATATTGATTTGTGATATGTAACGTTAAAAGTGTTGTGAAAGAAGCAAAGCTAATAACCATTTAAGAATCTATTAACTTCACTAAAAAAGAAAAGCCTTTCAAAGTAACTATTTGAAGCAAGCCAAAGGACAGGGCAAACCATAGACTTCTTTGGGAAAACTTTTACTAAAGCACACTTTTCAGACAACAATCCAGCAATCTAACAGATTACCTTCAAAAAGAAGAAAACATATAAGAAAACAAAGGGCAACCTAATATCAGGTAAGGACTTTGAACCTATCCTGCTTTTGGAATACTCTTCAAGGGAAATTTTCAAAACAGTTGTTGGAGAAAGCACTAGAGGACAGGGCTAACCATAGACTTCCCTAGTTTAAATTTACTTAGCATGTAGTGAAAATACCATTCAAGAACAATGTCTCAAGTTTTACTCAACAAGACATGGGCTCACCAACATTCCTTGACTGGTTATACTCTATTGAATTATTCTCAAACGCACAATTAGAAGAAAACATAAAAATAAAGCTTATCAGTGAGAATGAGGGTACCTTTTACAGTAAATCCTAATCTAAATTTGTTGTTCTTTATCAGAGAAAGCGGACAGTATGAAAACATAAGAAAAACAACAATTACAGTAAGAAAAACATCACCGTTGACATAGAACAGGATCCCATAAATCAGCTTGTATATTTGATGTTCAAACTAGTTACAATCTTTAAGTCCAATAGGTATTTATAGCTCCAACTTCTCTTCTCTGCCTAATATTCTTCAATTACTCAACAGAGCTTCAACAGCTTTAGCAACTATTTACATTCAATAAGTATCCAACCAACAACAATATTGGGCTTCCTCATATGATATATATAGGTAAATTGAGGAGGTGGAGTGAAAGGAAGGTCTAACTATTCAATTAATACAGAGTAAATGCTTCTCGACCTTTGGGAGGCCTAATGGAGAAGATATTTAATGTCTTAACTCTGTTAATTGATTTTTACATTAAATTTCATCTACTTCAATCACTTTTGTGGACTTTTGAGGCTTTTGGTAGCTGGAAATTACTTTTTGAGCTGTCTTTGAAAATATCTCTGACTGTGCATTCAATTTGTATTCTTTTGAGGTAAAATAAGCTGGCAGGTGGAATTTCTGGCTTTCTGAGGATTAATTGCCTCACTGATGTGGCATTTGGAGGCCTTCCTTTATTGATCTATCTATCTTAAATACTTTAAACATTGATATTAACTTTAATTGTGCTTTAAGGATTTATGAAACCTTTTCGGATCATTTTCTACTTTTTTCACTGTACTTTTGTCTTTCAAACTATGGATTAAGCCTTTGATCTTCATACTTTGCGCTTAATCCCTGTCTTCTTTCATTGATCTTCAAAATTTACTGATTCTCTCTATCTCTGTTTTGTTTTATCTCCAAGGATCGTCATCTCGAGACAATTAGCCACTTAATTGGCTGTGGGAGGGCCTACAAACTTCAGGCCTCCATTTAAAACTTGCACATAAAACAAAAACATTAAAACAAAACCTGCATTTTTTTGGTTTAGACTGCATTTTGGAGGCTATATGGACGGTTCAGGAGCGATTGCAGAGGCAAATGAATATGCAGGAGGAGATTCCATGGCGAGATGATAGAAACCAGCATTTTGAATTTGATTTATGGCATGAAAATGAAAGGTGGTTTTGGGAATACCATAGGTGGTATTCGCATGGGAGTTAAGTGGTAAGTGGTAATGGGTGCAATGAACGTGATATGGCTCCGTGGGTGACGCGTGTCCCCCACGAAACCACCTATTTCACATACAAATAGCGCGTTTGGGTCTTTTGGCATTTTGGGCGCGAAACGGTTTATGAGCTGTCTGATCTGGGGGTTCCAGATCTACGATGTAGAGTGAGGGTGACAGACGGAGCTGCGCGGTCGGGTGGGATCGGCGGTCACGTCATTACTTTGTCAGGTAGTGGGATGTTCAATGCGAGGGGTGAAATTTTGTTGGGTGGAGTTTGGAATCATGAGTCAGTGGGAGCCGTTAGATCAGCAAGATGAACGATGAGGATGAATGGAGGGATAAACCAACAAAAGGAATTCAGAATATGGATTTTGCAAAGGAAAAAGGTTGATCATCGTTAGATCTTTCAAGATCATCGATGAAGATTGAATCGAGGAGGAAAAGGTAAAGAGGATCGGGGAATGAGAAAATATAAAGGGCGCCCAATCACTGTTGGATCAAGAGGATCAATGGCTATGATCTCTTCTAGGGGGACCACGAAAGCGCGGAGGCCGAAAGAAGGTGGAAGACCTGGAAAGGGTTCGGACTGTCAGATCTAGGGAGATCAACGGCTAAGATATTTTCACGAAGAAGATTCGGTAGAGGGTGATCAGGAGGAAGGATGGCGATGCGAAGAAGCGCGGACCGTTAGATGAAGGAGATCAATGGTCAAGATTTATTTCGGGGGGGAACCATGGTGGATGGAAAGGTTTTCGGTCGTGTGCCTCCGCAATGAACCTACGTCGTATATCTAGGTTAATCGGACGGTGAGGATTGCATCGGGGAGGATTCATATTGGCGGCGTAAAGGGTTTGGGAACAAGGGAATGGGAATCGCCGAAGTCCGATAAGCCGATGGGCTTAGCGCTCATTCATAGCTTCGGGTCTTATGAGAAAGAAGCGGAAGGGCTTAAGGCCAAAGGCACTTAAAGCCTTATGTATAAAAAAGGGGCGGAAAGGGTTAAAAACAAAGGTTTTTTAAGGCCTTTTTTGTGTTCCGATAGGTTAAAAAAGGCCAATTTAAACCAAAATAAAAGGAAATAAATGGTCTAAAGGGGTTTTGGAAGCCTTTAAAGGGGGAATGAAGGGTAAATGGGGAGAGGAAAGGGATTTTTTCTAGAGGAATGAATGAATATTAGGAAAAATAAAAAAAAGGTGTGAAATGGAGGAAATTTGGAGGGAATTGTGAGGGAGAAATAATGGGAAAAAGGCTTTGAAGCAGTATTCTTTTGAACTAGCAGGGTTTCTTGAAGGATCTTCATAGTGAAAATATTAATGAAAATGATCTTTTTGGATAGGGAAAACAGTTGTGGCTTCAAGAACTCATAGATTTGCACCAAATTTGTTTCTTGAAGACTGAAAAATTGAATTAGCAATCATTTTATATGACAAAATTTTATAGATGGCTAACACACCCAGTGCCAGTATAGATGCAGCAGCCAAAATAAAAAGTGCCACATGGCGCAATGTCGGGTGATGTGCCCTCTCTCGAGCCATCAGTGCCTCGAGCCATGTGTCATCCAAATTAGCAAAAAAAACCCGAGTCGGCATACCCTAGTTCAACCTCTCTAACAAAATCCATGAGTAGCTAAGTATGTTGCACGTGTGTCCAAAGCCTAGACTCGAGCCTCAGCAGCAGTTAGTTGCTCCTCGATCGTTGCCACCTGAGTCGCAACCACCTCGGCGTGAGCAAGAAGGGCATCATCTCCCCCGACAGCGGCAGCACTGCTGCCCTCCCCTGAAGGGCTAGCACCACCTCCCTACCCCCTAACCTGGGGTTGATTAGCCCCACTAGGGCCCCTCCTTGGTGGTTGATGCCCCACTAAGTGGGAAAGAGGACTTTCGGTAGCCCCCGCATCTATAAGAGAAACAAGGATAGTTTCAATGTCACCATAACAGACATATAGATATACACATCATAAAATACTCAAAAAATGAAAAAAATAGCAAAGGTCATACCTGTGGGATCCCACACATAGCTGGTAGAAAGACCCATATCCGGGTCCCCTCGAAAATCCATCGCTGAGTATGGATAATCCAAGAAAATCTACAGGTTCCCTTGGAACCATGCCTCAATGATCGTATCCCAATAACTACCAACCTCAACTCCTCCACCACGAGGCATCATGGGTGCCCACCATCACATTCAAGGATCCCTACGAGGTCCAATTGGCATGGGCAAAAAAGGTCGGAGCATCACTACTCTCTTGATCATGATGCTGCATAAGATGCTTGCGTATGTAAAAACTCTAGAATATCCTCCCCGGACCTTCCCTATCAACGACACTAAGCCATCATACACATGGCACACCTAGTCGTAGAAGTGCCCATCCCAGAGCCAGCACAAGACACCAATATGAGGTCTAGATGCCCTATTGGGTGAAGATAACCCCATCAAGCAAACTATCATTGCCAGGGCACACCAATCAGCTAATTCAGTCACTAAGTTGATGCAGACGCGCCCCTAGGTAAGTAGCTCACCACCGCTATGTTGCTTAGCCAAGCGTCAAATACTCACCCTCCCAGGAGGGAGTGGGTGTGATAGCGCCTCATCTTGAGGTAGTAGGCCAGTCAAAAAGTACACATCCATCTCCAGATGGATGATGATGTCTCTACGCCACAATACCATCACTCGTCGTCTCCTATTCCAACAACAGACCAAGAAACAGAGCAGACTATCCTGTGATCTCAGGATGTTGTTCTCCAGAAACTTCACAAACCCCACTACGCCAAGAGCCTCTACGCTTTAGCATCCTGAGCCATAGCAATATGAATATCATGCCAATCTTTCTCATGCCACAACATCCTATTACCAAGGAAAAACCAAAATCAGTGCCCAAAAATTCAAAAATTCAAAAAAATTTAAGTTTGTTTCCCATCATCGCTATAACCTCACGGGAAATCTTCCTTCTCCACAAGGTTCACGCAGCTTAGCCTTGATCGCCCGCACGATCAAGGAAAAAAAGAGGTAGGTAATCCATATAAATCTAATTTGTACGGAACCCTTAATGAAAAAATGAAAAACTTGAAAAGTGAGACGTTTAGGGCCCTACCTGACACTGACAATGTGAATCCCGGGTACTCAGGCTGGCTGCAACGACAAGAAAGGCTCGGCAGAAATGGCTTAGCTCTGACCTCAGACTCTCAAACGACACAAATAATTAATATTTACCTATATATCGCCCTTTTCTCATTATATAATTCAACAATCCATAACGAGAGCTCAGAATGCCAATTGCAAAACCGCAAGAAACACAATGATCAGCACCTCATCACGTTGAAAGTAGGCTTCACACATCCACGCCTCAAAAAAAATCATTTTTTTCAGTTATGACAGGTATGCCCTCTCTTATCGCTTTCCATTCAACGTTATTTTAAATATGGTTGAATAGAAAACATGCTTTTACTTGGGGTATTGGTTGCAGGTATTACAAGCACGAAAAATCAACTGTTGCCCCAGCCACTGAAGGTACAAGTGCAGGTATCATTCTATCCCTAGCATGACAGACTCCCAAAAGAATCTTTGCATATCCTAATAGCATTTCTCCATTGAAATCAACCATAGGTTCCAATCACCTGACCATGTTTGTCATCACCTCACCTCGTACGTGATAAACATTATTGTAGGTTGGTAGAGCCTCACCCTCCATGGCATCCATCACTCAAGTATACCATACACCAAAGGTCTGGAGCCATGGCCATAACATCCAAGTCTGGGAAGCACTTCATGTTCATTCATCCATCATAAATCAAGTCAATTTTTACCGATTTCACAGTAAAACCCTTTTCCTGGACTACCATTTCCATAAGCATATCGAATACGCACTACAACGTATCGCACTTGGCCTACCACACCCCTATCAGCATAGCCCATCTGCAACACTTTTTATCCGCTTCAACACCCTCGCACCGAGACCAACCAATGGGGCCCCCACCCTCAGCCAAAAAACCTCCTCATACCATAGTGATGGATTATTTTCATGTTTATTTGGGAACCTGTCTCCATGCTTTTACATCCAAACCCATTCTATATTCTTTTTGCAAGCGTACAAATATTTTTTAAGAGATAAATCCCACCCATCCACCCATGTTTATTACCTAGAAATAGTCCCTAATCACCCTTGGTCATAGCTTCGCATTCTTTACCAAAGCCCATCATGACACTCGTAACAACCACACATCCGCCTTGGACGTCCCACTGACTCGAGGGATTTCCTCACGAGAAATTGTTATGACTGCAGCCACTTCCATTTACAAGCTACGACCTCGAGCCACTGAACTACCATCATTAGTTACAACCATTTCTCTTCATCATGCCTAAGTTAACCTATCACACCCCACCCTACTACATCAGAGACCCTCGTCCCTTGCATCAGTACCCATCTCAATTAATAGGGGCTTCCTTCTTGTCGACTTTAACAACCATCTTTCAAAAAGGAGGTAGTACCTTGGATTCCTCCTCACCTCAATAGGGAAATCCTCGGATGGCACTATGGGAGTCATCATTTCCCATCGACATCATCGATCCTCTTCACATTTGAATTCAACATAAACTTTCATGTCAATATGGTATCACACTTCATAACCGTTGCACTCTGTTAGAATTCGTCGAAGACCCGTGCCATGATAAGCATCTCTTTCAGCAATTCTTACACGGTAAGGTCCCCAGTAGTCAGAGATCCATGCAGACAATGATAATTTGTTCTAAGAACATTCCAGACCAATATTATGCATGTGGGCACCACTTTCAACCTATTTTCAAAGAAAAAATGCCCCCGAGGGTGTTAGAAACCGTCATCATCAACCAACAGCAGGTCACTACCACACAAGTGCACATACAGAACCTCTAGCTGTCAGATAAGCTTAACTGGTCAAAACATCATGAGCATGGGACACCACCAACTCGTAGAAATATTTTATTTATTTTATCTCTTGCAGGTTTCCAACAGAGCATGGTACCTCTTTTACTCATGACAATGGGTCTCCAACCTTAGTTTTCAAGCAAGTTACTATCTCTCTCTCTCGAATGGATTACACAGAAAAAGAAACCATAATGTATTTCAGTTATATAGTTCTTCCTAGACCTCATACATTATGGGGAAAATGTTAATACTGGAAAATCGTACAAGCAAGATACATTAGAAAATGTCAAGCAGAAGGTACAAATAAGGATTTACAGGGAAGGAATACATTACAAGAGCTAAAAATTTTAACTTTTCCTAAGGTCAAGAAGGAAAATTTATTGAACTTTGCACAGGAAACACTAACCCCGGGAAATATTTGCGAATTTTTCTTCGATAGCCACAAATATCATCATGACTATCCCTCAAAGTGCTACGCGGTCCTGAGTATGTGGAAAGTCACCATCTGAGACCACTTGGCACACTTGGAGAAAAATATTCTCACTCAAGCTAGCCAAGTACAGCCGCCTTAGAGCCACCTTGAGGCCTTAGTGCAACACACAAAGGAATCATCCTCCCACTCTTGTGTCAACATCCCTCTTGAACCAAGAGACGGAGGAAAAATTTTAAATTTGTTTATGAAATCTAGATATGGGAAGAGAAACAAGAGAACACATTGTTATGCTGGCCAAAATGCTTCAGAGAAAACTAGCTTGTGTTGTCCAGCAATAAGAGGATTGGAAGGATCCAGTTGTTGAACATCCAAAACCTCAATCCAAGAGAATAAGTTCACCACATGTCCATCAATATACCATCCATCGAGAGGGAAGAGATGCTTGCTGAAAACTTGAGGGGAAGAGACCCCCTTTTCTTGGATATTAGAGCTTTGTAGCTCTAAGAATCCATTACAAGTGATTTAGCAACTTATTCTCTTATACCAGAAGCACCTAATAAAGGGAGAGAGTTATCCATTTGAGTTATTAGTGTGTTTGACTCGATTGAGCTTGTTATTATACATGTTATTTTTTTTTATTTCTTCATTGATGTAGTATGCTATGTTTCTATCTTACTTATTTTACTACATGTTATTTTGTTCCACTAAGGAATTAACAAACCAATTGACCCATTACTTGCTTGTAGGAAAGTAGCCTCCCTGTATTTCATTTGCCCATGCGTCGAACACACTACAACAATGGTCATCAAGGATCATAGAGGATTGCAAGAGGGACTCAGAATTTGATTTTGAGATGAATGACTTGGTGTTGATGTGTTACTTCCTAGGACTGGATTTATGGCAGATGGACATGTCAATCTTCCTTAGGAAAGGGAGATATACTATGGAGATACTAATTAGGTTTATGATGCAGGACTATAGACCCATGTCCATCCTTATTACTACCAAATTGAGGAATATAGATGCACCAGAGGACTCAGATGTGGTACCAACCTTATATAGGAAGCTTATCATATCTCTTATATATCTAGTCAACACATGGCCATACAATGTTTTCGCGGTTAATACTCTCATTTAATTTATGGTGGAGTCAAAGAGGGTGCATTGGATAGTGGTGAGACTCATATTTAGGTGTTTTCATAGCACAATCGAGTATGGTTTGAGACATGCCCGAGGTGATGGTGTCAATTTGTGGATATACAAATGAAAAGTGGGTTGGAAATTCAGTGGATCAGAAAATCACCTCAAGGTGTTGCTTCAGTATTGGATCAGAGGTTGTATCTCGGTGTAGGAAGAAGAAAAATTTCATGGCACTGAGTTCTGTAGAGGTATAATACATGGAAAATATCATGACCACATGTGAATCTATTTTTCTATGGAAGCTGCTAATGGATTTGTTTGGTTAGTGTTGGATTCAACCAATATCTATTGTGATAATCAGAGTTGTATCAGGCTCTCTGAGAATTTTTTTTTTCATGATAGGTCGAAGCATAATGACATAAGGTTCCACTTCATCAAACATTATGTGCAACATGGATCATTTCGGCTACAACATATTCACACGATCAACAAGTTACATAAATTCTCACGAAAGCCTTGGGTAAGGAAAAGTTTGTCTACTTCAAGGATAAGATGGGAGTAATGGAGATCACCTTCCTCACTAAGATGGAGTGTTATTTTTTGGCAGAAACGTACAATTTTTATGGTCTCTATGGTGTATATGAGGCTAAGGAACACATTTTCTCCAACACCTAGAAAAGTTTTCACAAAAAGCACCTCATTTAGATTTATTAGCCAATTATTAATTGTTTCCTTTAGTCTAAAATAGGAAAAATTGTTAATTAAATCAGATTAATTGAGGAAAATAATTTTTCCTCTAGAGAGTTCAGGAAGTCACTTAATGGGATTAAGATGATCTTATTCATCTATTGTGATTATATCATGGTCGTTGCTTGCTTAGTGATAAATTATAAGAGCAATTCAATGGGACATTGGAGATCATTCAAGCAGTTCAACTTACCTAGTTGAAATGATTAGCAAGGGTGCAGTTGAAGTAGAGGGACACTAGAAACAAGGGTTTCAATAGAAATAATTGAGTGATTCCTAGAGGAATTATTCACAAGATTCTAGCATTTTGAGAGAAGGGAATAGAGGCCAAATTATTTTTCAAAGAGATTGCACTAGCCATTGCGAGTTAGCTAGTGCGCATTATTGAGCAGTTATTCAATTCCCAATTACCAGAATTAGTTTTTGGGAGGAAGAGTGAATATATGAGTCAAGTTGCAGGAAAAAGGAGTTTCAATAAAAAATTCCCGAGGAAGTGAGAATTCTTGAAGGGGCGTATGCACTTCCATATTTTTTCAATCTGAGTTACAGACATAAGGTCGTTTTGATTTTGCAGAAGGGAACTTGGTATTTCCATATTATTTTTATAGTGAAGAAATTTACTGGTGATTTTCCAATGTCAGGAAAACATTTTATGTACTCTTTAATTTTTTAAGAAATAATAATAAACACTCATTTGTTGATCTACACATTGGGATTTTTCAGGGACTATTGTGAAAAAATGTCAGTGTCAATTTTTTATGTATGAATTATTTTATCAGTTCCTGAATTTTATTTGTGAATATTGAAGTAGTGAATTAATTGTTATCTATCGTAATAACTTTATAGAAAAATAAACTGCGTAAGTTAGAAGATTAATCTTCAAGGTTATGCAATTTAGGAAATTTCACAAGGGATTCCCTTAATTTATTTCTTTAGTCACACAATTATGTGTTTCACTATCAAACTTAAACTACTTAAGTAGTTCTACATATTTTATTTAATAATTACACCAAATAGATCATCCTAACCCAAAATCTATAAAGCACAAGAGCAGATTCCTTTGAGACACAAATTTTTTGACAATGCAAAATTTTGAGAAAAAGTTTTCACCTAGAGGGTTTCTTTTTCTTTAACTCACATGATAATTATGGATGAGATGAAACAAATAGACATTACAATCTCTCGCGCACTCCCTTGTAGAATTTACTTTTCAGAAACACAATCAGCTACACAAATTGTAACCATTATCTCATTCACTCCTATATGAAGATAAGCACCTTTCGTAAAAATTACCAACTACACACATTGTAAGCATGATTTAATTCACTATTATATGAAGTTAGTCCCCTCCTTGAATGCTCAATTCTTGGATGGTTTTTCATTATGATCATTACACTTGTGCAATGTATTTGTAATGGCCTATGCATTTCAAATCTATTATGATTTTTCATTATAATAGTTATACTTGTGCAATGTCTTTGTAATGGCCTATGCATTTCAGATCTATTGCTCTAATTATTAATCAGAATGCAACCAATCATTTAGGAACTCTATCATGCTTGAATCGTGAAAAACATAACAAGGGTGATCACTTAATAGTTGATCTCCTCCTTGAATGCTCAATGAATTTTACATTATCGTCATTTCACTTCAATGCAATGTTCCTATAGTCACTAATGCATTTCAAATATATTCCTCTAACAATTGATGGGAATGTCACTAATATTTCAAGTGCTCAATCATGCTTGAATAATGAATAAAAAAACCAAAGTGATCACCTAAAGAAAGGGGTGTGTTTTGCATGATTTAAGTAGAAACATTATTTAACTAATTATTTCTCCCTAGTTTAATATCCTAGCCCAATTTTAGCATAAGTGACCTATTGCCAAATCAAATTTAATGTAATAAAGACCCCAAATTTAAAAATTACTACATTTTATCTTATTCTATCTATTATGAGATAAATGGTAGATATTATTACCATTTAAAGATCTTTATACTTTGTGATCTTAAGCTCATTAAAAATAACAATGACGTGGTTGATTTTAATTAGAAAGCTAGCTTAGTAAAAAGTACATACCCCCAAATCCAAGTCCATTCAAGGATTCATATTAAAACACCCCCAAAAATAGGCACATGGATCATATCATTTTTCAAAATAGCACTCAACATCAAATATTACCTATAATCTATAGGACGAGGTTTGATTAAATTACAAATTTATTACAATGTCCTTAAAGAATCCTTGAGCTAAATACTGAGACCTTTAGTTATCCCCCTCCAGTAGGAATGCTAAAAAAAAATTATTATTGGCCATGATCTTTCTTTGCCTAGAATCACCACTTGCTGAGATCCCTATATTTTTTCATGTGCTCTAGCCACTCTAACTGCCAGATACATTCAGCTAGAGTAATGGATTTTTTTCTAGAACTAGTCCTCATCATTACAAAAATAAAAATAAAACTTCCTAACTCCAAAATGATAAGCAATATTTTATCACCAAGTCTCTCAATGACCAATGAAGTTGATTTTTGTTGTGTATTTTACAGTGTTATGAACGTCATGATTTAATCGGGAAATCACGATTTAATTGAGAAATCATGATTTAATCGGGAAATCACGATTTAATTGAGAAATCATGATTTAATCATGAAATCGCGATTTTTTAAATGTGTTATTATTATCACCCATTTTTTATGGTAATTTTTTCACTTTGAAAAAATCACAATTTAATTGTAAAAATCATGATTAAATCATGCATCTACCCTAAAAAATCGTTGATGCACACACAACTTGCTTATAATTTTTTTTTGTTTGGTTTCTTTTGTGTTATTTTGAAAATAGAGGTCAAGTTAGAGAGAAAAGGCGGAGGAGAACTAATCACCTGAGATGAGAGAGGATAAAACCAATAGTATTTAGGATCCCATTCAAAGAAAATTAAATTGTGGAACGACTTTCCTCAATAGGCCATGGATTTCTAGGTATGAGAATCAAATTCAACCCTATTATTTTTGTTTTTTATTTGTTTTTCCTTGTGTTTCATTCACCCATTTATTTTCCATGATTTTGATAGGGCAAGGAGTGTGTTTTTGAAATTTATGTTTCATTGAGTGGAGAGGGTTTTTTATTGTCAATATGCTAATTAATTTTTTTTTTAATTCTTCTTGTGCCCTAAGTTCAATCTTACATTAAAGAATTCAGTAAACATGCGAAGAAATTTGTACCTTATGTGGGAATATGGTGAACCCGATGGGGGTTCGATAGAGAAAATTTGAGTCACAAGTTGTGTGGGAAGCATATGATAGGGGGAGTATTCTGATTGAAATACCACTTTGTATTAATTTCGGGACATGAAGTAGGACTTTGCCCAGATGCATCTCCAAAAATCATTTGCGCCACCCTCAAATCATTAGATGATAAAGAGTCATCCAAACTTAACAAGGAAACTATGAAGACTCAAATGGAAAGGGCTGGAGTGGTGGTTGCTGAAGAATGTAATTAGTGTCGATCTTCATAATTGTATTCAAGTCATGATGTAAAAATATTTTATTCTAAAAGAAAAATCATTTTGAATCATGGGTTTCATGCTCTTTTATTTATTTTCTAGGTCATAGCCTCCATTAAAGGCTTCTAATTTTTGTCTAGAGTCAAGAGAGTCATTTTCATATTTATTAGACTCTTCTTGGAGTTTTTTATCATGTAAATAAATTTATTTTTGATTCAAAATATTCATTTTGTTCCTCCTCACCAAGTTGGCCCTGTCTTGGAGAACTTGGCCCTATTGGAGGAAATTCGACCATATGGAAGCAATATAAATAGACGCATCTCGACTCATTTGTAAATAAACACACAAGTTCGATCTGCAAGATAAAGAGGAAAAAAAAGAGTGTATTGCAAGAGAAGAAGACCTAATTCAAGTAATAATATAAATTGAATTTTTTGGGCATCTCTATCTCACACGTGTGAATATTTTACGGTTTCTAGAAAAGTAGCTAGGGGGACAAATTTTGAAGTAGCTACAGGTCTAAAATTCTATAGCTGGGAGCCGAAATATTGGATTGAAGTTGCATCTGGGACCTGACACTTTGATAATTTGGCAGAATACATCTACTTGAAGGAAGGGATGACTTAGTGATTGGAGGTCTTTGTCTAGGTCAAAAAGGGTCATGAATTGTATCATTTTAATTTGAATCTACTAGTGGAAGAGTTTGACTGGGTTTTCCCCTAGATAGGGGTTTTTCTCTGGTTGAGTGCTTATATATTTTGTTCCTTTTTCTTGTGGTCTTCATACATTTTATTTGGAAATTTCTTGATGAAAACTAACATAATAAATAAGTAAAATAGGCCAACATAAATCACAAGTATTTATCAAGACAAGAGGAATAAAAACCCTAATATATATATGCATTGATTTCTCAACATGGTATCAAAGCTAAGGTGGAGGAAGAAATAATTGAAGATCAATTCTTTGGCTATCATTTAACTAAGGAAATAAATCTTGGAAATATCACTCTCTCAATGACAATCTATTTGAAGATGGGACTCAATCTCATGAAAATTGCAGGAAAGATCATCTACAATCTATCTAGGAGAGTCAAGAGTGGATAATTCTTAGCTTCACTTATAGGTACACTCAATGATCACAATGCATGGATTTTTTAAAGTGGAGCTTCAAGGCACATGATAGGGGTGTGGTGGTGGTTTTGGTGTATGAGTGTACTAAACCACTGGTGCTTGGTAGGAGTGGTTGCAACCTACAAGCTATGGTCACAGGAAAAAAAGACGATTAGCATATTAGTGAACACATGAAAATATATTTAAACATACTAAATTATGGAACATAGTATGTTGTAAATAGGAAGAAGAAACACAACTATAATGAAACAAAAACACAAGCTCCAATAAGTCAAACAATAAAATAATACAAACCATGGAATAATCCCCTCTTATTGATTTCTATTAGCAAGAAACGTATAACTTTACACACTTGCCAAAGGACCCTTAGAGCTATGGAAATCTAAGACCCAATGCAAGGAGGGATTTACCCTTGAGCTGGTTCTACAAGGCCTCTCTCTTCTCCTAAGGGATTGAAGTTGTTGGTTGGCCAACAACCAAATCCTCTAACTCTATTGCTGCTCCAGATCACACACAGCTGATTTGATCATGGGAAATGTGGCCAGCATACCAATGTGTTCTCGTTTTGTTCTTCTCATGGTGGAAATTTATAGGCAAATTCAAATCCTTCTTCCCTCTCTTGGTACACTTGTGGATAGTGACCCACAAGCGGGGGTTGATTGATTTGTGTGCTCACTTGATTCCTTTGTGTGCTCACTTGAGGTCCCAAGGTGGCTCTAGGTGGATTTCCATGGGCGGCCTCAAGAGAAGGATCTTCTCCTGAAGTGTCTCAAGCGGTCTCAGATGGTGACTTCTGCCACTCCTAAGACCACACGGCTTTTTGAGGGAAAATTGCACAGATCAGCACACCTATCGAAGAAAAATGCGCGCAAAGTGAATTTTGACGGTGTATTTGGTACGCAATTTGACATTTTGCCTCTTGACCTTAGAGACCGAAATTTTAAAAATTCTCTAATGTTTCATAACATCATTTTGCTTGTCTGATTTTCCAATGATAACATTTGCCCCCTAATATGTGTGAGGTCTAGGAAGAACTATATAGCCAAAATACATTATAGTTTCTGTTATGTGTAACAAGTGTCGAGAGAGAGAGAGATACCTACATATAGCCCAAGGTTGGAGACCCCTTACAGTGGGTAAAAGAGTGACCATGTTCTGTCAGGAACCTGCAAGAAATAGTATGATACAATAAATACAATTTTCTTATGAGGCAGGCATGTCCCATGCTTGTAATACTTTGGCTAGCTAAACAAATATACCTCACAGAAAAAGGTTTTTTCTATCACTGATATGGTAGTGATCTGTTGATTTGGTTGATGACGATGGTTGTTGACGCCCTCAGGGGCGTTTTTTCTTTGACAATAGGTTGAATATGTTTCCCACATGCGTAATCTTCATATGTCATATAAATGTTCATTATACACATGGGTGTATGACAGGGATCTTCCTGTGCAAGAATTGCTGAAAGAAATGCTTATAATGGCACAAGTCTTCGACGAATCTGGGAAAAGTGCAATGGTTGTAAAATACGATACCATCTTGACATGAAAACTTGTGTTGTAGTCGAATGTCAGGAGGATTGATGACATTTATGGTCAATGATTATTCCCTCAGTGCCACTTGAGGATGCCCCTATTGGGATGAGGAGCCATCCAGGGTATTGCTTCCTTTATGGAGAATGGGTGTTGAAGTTGAAAAAAAGGAAGCCTCAACTGAACGAGAGAGCTACTGATGCAAGGGACTAGGGTCTCTGATTTGATAGTTTTAACATAGGCATGAAGGTGAGGGATGGCTGAGGAGTGATGATCAGAGTTCAGTGGCCCAAGGTTGGAGCATGAAAAAACAAATTTGGCGGCAGTCATAACTATTTTTTATGAAGGAATCCCTAGAGTCGATAGGACATCCAGGGTGGGTATATGTTTGTTATGAATTTTGTGGTGGCTTTTCCTGAAAGGTGTGATGCTCCAACCAAGGGTGACTAGGTACTGCTGCCATGAGAGAAAAATGGATGGATGAGTGGGGGATATAATCCTTTTGGAATCTTTGTACCCTTGCCAAAATAATAAAAAATGGGATTGAATTGTACAAAACAAAGAGACGAGTTCCCTAAGAACATGAAAATTCTCTCTCACTGATGGTGTGAGGAAGGTGTTTTGGATGAGGGCGGGGGCGCCATAGGTTGGACTCGGTGTGGGGATGATGAAATGGATGGAAGAAATCACAGATGGGCTATGTTGATGGGGGGATGGTAGGCCAAATGTGAGACGCGGTGGTGCATGTTCAATCTGCTTGTGAAAAATGGTAGCTGGGAAAGGGGTTTTATTTCGATATGGTAAAACTTGACTTGATGCATGGTGGATGAATGGGCATGAAATGCTTCTTGGACTAAGGTGGTATGGCCATGGCTTCGTATTTTTTGCTGCATGGTCTACTTTGAGTGATGGGCACCATGGAGGGGGAGGCTCTACCAACCAATGAAGATGCTTATCATTTGCAAGGTGGGGAGATGATAAATATGGTTGGGTGTTTGTAACCTATGGTTGATTGCTTGTGGATAAATGATGTCAGTATATGAAGAGTTTCTCTGGGAATCTATCATGATGAGGGTATAATGATACCTTCTCTGGAACCTTCGGTGTGTTTTATCTCAAGAAACAATCCATTGGTTGTGGTAAGGAATCAGCGCTTAAGACATTTTTATAAATGTATGTGACAATTACCATATCAAATGGAATTTTTTTAACACCCTTGTAATTCAGTTACTTAATACCCTCAATAATATGATATAATGAAAGCCTTCACAATGCCATAAACTGTTGATATTTGAATGGAATGAAAATAATAACTGTAACAGAAACTCAAAATGATATGTTGAAAACACAGAATCTACCACTTTTAAGTTTCAGAGGAAAATCATGAAGGAAGAGAGAACTTAAAATAATATGTTGTAAACACAGAATCTATCACTTTAAAGTTCTATCAGGATTTAATGAAGAGAGAAGAGATGAAGTGGAGTGAAAATTAAGGTTATTTAACTCTTCCTCACAAATGTAATTAAGAGACCGGCTGCTACATTATTTCACCTCATTCAAAGAGGAATAGCCACAGAGCGAAACAAGAAAGACGTATCAACATCAACAGGTGTAGGAAACTTGATCTTATTTCATTAATTTCTAAGAGAATTCAGTCATAAACTAATATTCATCGAGAGGTCCAAAACTCGAAACCCATTTTCTTTATTTCTATCGACTTAAATACATCACAGTGGTGCGTAACTGTTGAACTTCTTGAAACTCTTCGACTACATAAACTGTTAAGGTTACTTATGCAATCATACTTGAGAAAACAAATTAAAACTAGAAATTTCGTTCATTTTATTGAATCTGTTATTGTTGATGCACCCTCTCGAAGTGTCGACGTGGCCTTTCTGGTCATGATGCAATTGCTGCATAGCTCTGAAATGATGCCTCAGTGCCTGATTTGACCCAGGTGTGGTGCCTCGAACAGTGCCGCTATACGCTTTTCTGCCCGACTCTGCCTATGCCACTGTGCTTAAAATGATTTTAATCATATCACCTACTACCCAACTCTACCTCTTCTCCTTTGATCTACGTTGAGTCACTTACCCGAGTTTTTCTGCCGTGTTCTGCCTATTTCTCATTACCAAGGTGTTTCACCGGTTTTACTTTATAACCCTATTTTTTTCCTCCGACACGGTTTAACATGAGAAATGCCTTACCTCTGTGATCCAGGTGGATATTGGTGGCCACCCACCTATTCCACTTGGGGCCCCACCATTGTCTCTTTCAGTTTTTCAGTTTCGGCACAACTTACTATTTTTGACAGTTTTTCGGATCCTGAACTTCCGGAGCCGTTTTGAGGCCCTAAACGACATTTTTTGGGAAAACCAAGAGCGACCAGTTTTTCTAATGAGCTATTGAGTGCGTCAAACGAATATCGTATGTCAAAGTTACGTCCCCAGGAAGTTGAAACACCAAATTACCCAAATGGGGACCATATTTTTGGCGCTTCATCTCCTAGGGTTAGTTTTTTGGACGTTTGGAGTTTTCCATTATTTCTCAATAATAAATAGGCCCTCAAGCTTGATTCTAACATGGTTTAGAGGTCTGTAGCTATCGCATCTCTTCTCAGAGATATGCTACCAACACCCAAGCTATTTTTATTTCTATTATGTCTATAAGCATATTTCAGTCATTTTATTTAAATAAAATGAAGTATTGTTTCTGCTGCATCTCTATGTTTATGTCTATTTTTTTATTTTATTGTGTTCCTGCATAAATCTAGATCAGTGGTATCAGAGAGGTCTGATCTTAATCTATTTTTCTTTACATGTCCCTAACGCGGTCAGGGTATAAGGATTTAGGGCTCGATCTGGTTGAACCCATACGAGGTTAGCCTCGCAAACCCCGACGACCTCCCATGGCAGAAGAAAAGAAAGACGAGGGAGCAAGAGATCCTATCAAAATATTGCTCGAAGAGGCCCTCAAGAAACAAAGGAATGCGATTATGGATAACTTTGCTCAGATCCTTCAACGACTGCCCACCTACGGTGCATCTGCATCCAACAGCCACTATGGAGGCGTCACTACCTTCAAGGTACAGGTAAACTTTTACATTCCTATATTTGAAGGCCAGATAGATGTTGACGCCGTAGATAGATGGTTAAATTTGTTGGAAGGGTATTTCTTGATCCATGATTTCTCTGACCAAGAAAATATTATTTTTGCACTCCTCAAAGCTGCCCCCAATGTCAAAGAATGGTGGGAAACCTACTGTGAGCAAGAGGACGAAGCGGAACGCTCTCTGTTATCGGCCACACCCACTTGGAATTCGCTCCAATATGGCATCAAGGAACAATATTACCCCGTGGGGAGCTATGAGGGAAAATACATCCAATGGACCATGATTCGACAACAAAGGGATCAAGATGTGCACGAATTGACGAATTTGTTCCATACCCTACACACAAAGTTAGGTATTAAATATTCAGAGAGACATTTTGTGCTCAAGTACCGTGGTTGTCTGCACAAACATATTCATGAGGAAATGGAGTTCCTCGACATTACATCTCTTAGCAAAACATATCGATATGCTGCCAATATCAAGCAAAAATTTAAGCAGAAGAAGCGAGACTTTGGATCTGCAAATCCGAATCTAGGGAAAGGTGCCCCGAATCGAAGAACAAGGGGCAAGGCCAAAACGGTACAACTCATAAAAACACCACAAATTCAAAGAAGGACACGGGGAAGTGGTGTGAATTTCATAACAGCCCCACTCATAGCACAAATGAGTGTCGGGCCAAACAGTCGTTGGTGGCCGAACTAAAGGCACCCGAATCAGATACATTTTCTGATCCTAAATCAGAACCAGACAAAGGCAATGACAAAGGTAAGTAGATCATTGATGCAGATCCCAGTGCGATTGTATGCACCACCAAGATCCAGAGGGAGGATCCTAAGGATCCAAAGGAGGGGGAGCGCCTCTTCCATTCACAGATGTGGTTGAAGGGTTCTCCACTACAATTCCTTGTCGATAGCGGATGCCAAAAGAACCTCATCTCAACAGAGGTCGTGAAGCAACTAAGCCTACCGACCATAGCAAACCCGCAGACGTATACCATCAGGTGGCTTCACCCAGGGACAGATATATGCATCCGCCAACAGTGCTACCTTCTGTAGAGTATCAAGCCATTCACGGATGAGGTATTGTGTGATGTTGCTCCTCTTGATGTAGCTAATGTATTATTGGGCCAATCATACTTGTGGAGGTGACATGTTTTGTATGAGTCTAGGCCTTGTGTTGTTGTTATTACTTTGGGAAATAACTTGTACAGGATGTTGGCATGTGTTGTCCTTGATGGCAACCTACTTGATGAAATGAGATTGTTGGCTATACGATGCAGAGTGTTGTCCTTGATGGCAACCTACTTGATAGAGTTGATGACAACCTTCTTGATGAGTTAAAGGGGAGATTGTTGGCAATGTGATACAATGTGTTGACTTTGATGGAAACTGACTTGATGAGTTGTTAATAATGTAAATCTGATGTATCTACAGATCAGTTCAGAAGTAGCAGAAGAAAGGAATTCAGAAAGTGCCAGAATAATGTTGAACAAATTATGTCACATTGCATTTGCGGATTTGTTAAAGTGAAGTAGCGTATGCACGCGGAAAATTACGTGCCAAGTCGCGTATGCCCTTTTGCGCTCCAAATTTAGAATACCAAGGGGTGTTACCATGGTATTGACCCATTGTATTGAGCGTTGGATTATCTATTTGATCCCGTCCAGGAATATCATCGGAAGTGGTGTGGTTTTAGCTCATGGTATTGATAAAGGCTAAACCTATATAAGGAGTAAAGAATAATAGTGCAAGGTGTGCATGAGTAAGGGTTGTGAATGAATAAATCTCTCTAAGGAATATTTGCATGGATGAACTCTATTCTTGATTGATAGATCTGAATCTATGATGTACCTGTGAAGAAAATAATGAAGAGGGATCTCTAGATCTGAAATGTATATGTATTTTCTAGATATGTTTATGGAATGTTTAGATCTGAGATGAGGCGAAATACTTTCTGAAGTAAAGGATGAAATCTGAGTTGTTTATATGATCTGAAGAGCTGCACAGTCCTGTAATGTTACAGATGTATACGTAGGTTCGCTTCAGTAAAAGCGCGTGTATACGCGGATCTGCTTAAGGAAAAGCGCGTATGGGCAGAAAGGGTTTTCTGAAGAATGCACAGAAGTATACGCGTGTTGGTCTGTATGAAAGCGCGTATATACGCAGGTTCAGTGAAGTAAAAGCGCGTATGGAATCTAGGGTTTTGCTGAAGTATGTGGAATGAAATGTCTGATCTGTTCTATTGGTTTACTCTTATCTGTCAATAATGTATTCACAGATCTGGGTTGTTTGAATGTTGAATATGCTGATGATTATATTAATTGAAGATCAAGTTGCTGGTTGATTGGTTGATGATTCAATGAATGAATTGATGGGGTTATAAGTCTCAGTTTGATGTATGTTGAGCTTAAATGTGTGGAGTGGGTCCAGTCTGAAAATATGATGAAAAGTGGCCTACAAGTTGTGTTTTATGTAACCTGTTGGATCCAGTATGAAAATTGATGAAACGTGGTCCATGGTGGTGTTGAGGGTCGAAGCCTTCAGTGAGGGGGTTGTAGCTCCCTTCCAGTGGTAGATGGTAAACGAGTGCAGGGGGTAGTGGCTCCCTTCCAGGAGAGGCTGGTAAACGAGAGCAGGGGGTAGTAGCTCCCTTCCAGGAGAGGCTGGTAAACGAGATCAAGGGGTTGTAGCTCCCTTCCAGGAGAGGCTGGTAAACAAGAGAAGGTTGTAGCCTTCTGCAGGTGGGTGCCTGTGTGCTGGTATGAGTCTGCGCTAGTACATGGTTGTAAGAAGTTTTCTTTATAATAAATATTGAAGATAGATACGATGGCAGCGGTGGTTTTCTCCCAAATTGGGTTTCCACCTTAAATCCTAGTGTTCATGTGTGTTTCTTATGTGTGATGATTTATTCTGTTCTTACTGCACATGTTTACTGCTTACTAAACATCTAATGAATGAATGATGCAATGATCTAACCAAAGAATTATCAGCATAATGAGATCTCTGTTAATACGCGAGTTTTATTAAGGATATCCGCGTGTATACGCGAGTTGGCTTCAGTAAAGTAGCGTATGAGATTTAGAAAAGGAAAAAGAAAAAAAATTCATTCTGCACTAAATACTGATTCCCCCCCCCCCCCCCCCCTCTCAGTATTTTTCCCAACAATTGGTATCAGAGGAGGTCCTTCTGAAGAATCTTGATCGCTTGAAGGAGATCCGTCACAATGGGAAGGAAGCAAAAGAAGAAGGCTACTCAAAAGGAGATATCTCAGAAAACATGTGCAACAGAAAATGAAGAAGATAAAACAGGTATTGAATGTGGTTCTTGTGATTCACTTTCTTGTGCATACAATGGTGAAAATAGTGAAATTAATGCTATGGATCTAGAAGAAGCTCTCAAGATTAAAGTTGAAGATCAGCAAAGATCATTCAAAGAGAGAGAAGTTATCTACAATGAGATGATCTCTCAAATGAAAGGACGGATAGAAATACTGAATTTTTAGATAGACAAGTATCAAAGGTTGTACAATTATTCAACCAATCGAAATAAAATACTTGAAGCAGAAATCATCGATCTAAATGAAGATCTGGAAAAATCAAATAAGAAGAATGAAGAACTTGAAGCAGAAATCATCTCGCTCAAAACAGATCTGGAAAAATCAAATAAGAAGAATGAAGAACTTTTACAAACTTTTGAAGAACAAGAAAATGAGTTGAAGGAAGAGATTTTAAAATTGAATGATCAAGTAGAAGAAGGAAGAAGGAAAGAAGAAAGCATGAAGAAGCAATGCCAAAGTTTGGAGGTTGAGGTAAATATTTTGAAAGGTAAATCAGAAGAAAAAGATAAACTCTTGAGGTTTCAAGATAGTACTAAGATTCTGGAAAATATTCTTAGTAGTCAAAGGTCTCCCTCTGTTAAATTTGGTCTTGGTTTTCATGAAACTGTTAAAGGAGAATCTAGTTCACAAAGAAGTGCTAAAGATTCAAAGGATATCAATGCAAAACCTGAAGTGTTGGAAGAAACAAAAGGTCAACCGACAATCATGAACTCTCAAAAGAAATCTTTCCCTCCTAACTATAGAAGCATCAATAATGTTGAATGCTTTAAATGTCATAATTATGGGCATGTTGCAGCCAATTGCAGAAGCAGAATGTTTCAGTCACATACAAACAGATTCTACACAGAAATGTACTCTGGTTTCTTCAAGGGATATTGTTTTTCATGTAGCAAGTATGGTCATAAAGAAGCTGATTGCAATAGAAGTAAGAATAGAAAAACACATTATGATCCTTATGCTTACTTTTCTGGTCATGCAAGATGTTATGCCTGTAACAAGTATGGACATGTAGAAAAAGAATGTAGGATGAATAGATCTGAGGATTTGGATAATTTCCAGCATACAATAAGAAAGTTCAAGCAAAGCTAGAAAAAGAGGGAGGACCGGTCAGAAACGTAGGGAATATTGACCCTACTGCAGTCATCCGCTTCTAAAGTTTACTTCTCATAATGACTGCAGGAGTAATGTGAGATACATTATAGGGATTAGCAATGTATCATCACAGGGGGAGCAATGAATGGTGATTCTCATGGTTGGCTTGGTAATTCTGGTTATGTTTATTTCTGACAGTGCATCTGATGTGAAGAAGACAGGTACAGGTGGTACAAATTCAGGGGGAGATGAAGTTGTGGAAATTTTTAGTGTTTCACTTCCCATATGCGGGTTTAGTGAACTAAATTCGCATATACACGCGAGTTCTGCTGGAGACAGTCGCGTATGATTTTCTGAGAAGAAAAACAGTAAGATAGCTAAAGATCAGGAACACAGGGGGAGCATCAGTCTAACATCTAATGATTGCATCAGTTGGCATTGTATCTGATTATTCCTTAGTTCTCATACTCAAATGATGATGACGTGATGCATGGTTTCTTATGATAAGATTATGGATGAGCCCTGTTTTCTTTTTGCTGAAGAATATCTTTTGTTGTCACACATGGATGAGATGAAAGTTTTATGATGCAGAGATAAGGATATATCATGCAGAGTTTGTTGCTGATGACTATTGACACAATTCCTACACAAATTTGATTGTGAAATAAATCATGAAGATCTTGGTGATAACAGATCACATGGATGATTGCTTGACACATATTGTCTATTGAAGAATTTGTTCTGGTATGATAATCCCTCTTGGGAAGAATATGTTGATGTTGTAAAGAGTCTGAAGGCTTGGTTACTAATGTGCTTATACACTTGAAAAACATAGCTACATTATCCCATCTTTCTTCTCTCATATATTCCAGGAAAGCATTCGAATATCTCAGACAGAAGCTGGGAATTGTCTCTGCCATGCACAAGATCAGATCTACTTAAAATCAGAAGATTAATTTGGATACGCGGGTTTCCTAAAAGATAGTCACGTATATATGCGAGTTCATACATAGAAAACCGCGTATGGGTGGTTGCTGACAGAATGTTTCTGGGTCAGCATTTTTCAGCATAGCTGCAATACTGTTTGGTATCTCTGGTGGTGCTCCAGTGATCATAATTCTATTTCATTCTCTGATGTTTCTTGATAAAGATGCCTTGATTATTTGTTGTTGAAAGTGTTCAGGATGCACAAGCTAAGGGGGAGCATTGGTCATGTGGAAAGGATGCATTGTTGGCATTCTCTTGATTTGTTGTGATCTGATCTCATGTTTGAGATTCCTTGGTCTTGATTATAAAAATTCATATTTGTAATTTGATGAAAAGGTCACGATGAGACCCATGATGTAAAATTGTAATATTCAGTTATGTAAGGACTTGGTCAAATTTGTAAACCCACTTGGTTGGGTATTTATGTCACATATATAAATCCACTTGGTTGGATCATTGATGTAAGTATGAGTCCTTGGTGATAGGAAAGGTCTTAGAGTCATGTACTTCATTGAAAAATATGTCTGAAGATTCAGCATGAACTCAGGGGGAGCATGGTAACTTTAGTGCACATCAGATCGACAGAGCTCTTCTTTCTACAAGGGAAGAAAAACCTTGTTTTGATTTTGATCCGTCTCTTGCCCTTGATGTCAAAGGGGGAGAGTATCTTGATGTTTGAATAAGGAGAAAATATTTGATCCGCCCTTTTCCCTTGATGTCAAAGGGGGAGAGTAACATGGTGTTTGAATAGGGGGAGAATATCATGGTGTTTGCATAATGGTTATAATCAATGTATCTATCTGTTGTGGTGATCAAACACCATCATGGTTGCCATCAAGTCCAAAGGGGGATATTTTTGGTATGTGTTGTCCTTGATGGCAACCTACTTGATGAAATGAGATTGTTGGCTATATGATGCAGAGTGTTGTCCTTGATGACAACCTACTTGATAGAGTTGATGACAACCTTCTTCATGAGTTAAAGGGGAGATTGTTGGCAATGTGATACAATGTGTTGACTTTGATGGAAACTAACTTGATGAGTTGTTAATAATGTAAATCTGATGTATCTACATATCAGTTCAGAAGTAGCAGAAGGAAGGAATTCAGAAAGTGCCAGAATAATGTTGAACAAAGTATGTCACATTTCATACGCGGATTTGTTAAAGTGAAGTAGTGTATGCACGCGGAAACGTACGTGCCAAGTCGTGTATACCCTTTTGCACTCCAAATTTAGAATACCAAGAGGTGTTACCATGGTATTGACCCATTGTATTGAGCGCTGGATTATCTATTTGATCCCGTCCAGGAATACCATCGGAAGTGGTGTGGTTTTGGCTCATGGTATTGATAAAGGCTAAACCTATATAAGGAGTAAAGAATAATAGTGCAAGGTGTGCATGAGTAAGGGTTGTGAATGAATAAATCTCTCTAAGGAATATCTGCATGGATGAACTCTGTTCTTGATTGATAGATCTAAATCTATGATGTACCTATGAAGAAAATAATGAAGAGGGATCTCTAGATCTGAAATGTATATGTATTTTCTAGATCTATTTATGTAATGTTTAGATCCAAGATGAGGCGGAATACTTTCTAAATTAAAGGATGAAATATGAGTTGTTTATCTGATCTGAAGAGCTGCACAGTCCTGAAATGTTACAGATGTATACGCAGGTTCGCTTCAATAAAAGCGCGTGTATACGCGGATCTGCTTAAGGAAAAGCACGTATGGGCAGAAAGGGTTTTTTGAAGAATGCACAGAAGTATACGCGTGTTGGTCTATAAGAAAGCGTGTATATACGCAGGTTCAATGAATTAAAAGCGCGTATGGAATCTAGGGTTTTGCTGAAGTATGTGGAATGAAATGTCTGATCTGTTCTGTTGGTTTACTCTTATCTGTCAATAATGTATTCATACAGATCTAGTTTGTTTGAATGTTGAATATGCTGATGATTATATTAATTGAAGATCAAGTTGCTGGTTGATTGGTTGATGATTCAATGAATGAATTGATGGGGTTATAAGTCTCAGTTTGATGTATGTTGAGCTTAAATGTGTGGAGTGGGTCTAGTCTGAAAATCTGATGAAAAGTGGCCTACAAGTTGTGTTGTATGGAAGTTGTTGGATCCAGTATGAAAATTGATGAAACGTGGTCCATGGTGGTGCTGAGCGTCGAAGCCTTCAGTGAGGGGGTTGTAGCTCCCTTCCAGTGGTAGCTGGTAAACGAGTGCAGGGGGTAGTGGCTCCCTTCCAGGAGAGGCTGGTAAACGAGAGCAGGGGATAGTAGCTCCCTTCGAGGAGAGGCTGGTAAACGAGATCAGGGGGTTGTAGCTCCCTTCCAAGAGAGGCTGGTAAACGAGAGAAGGTTGTAGCCTTCTGCAAGTGGGTGTCTGCGTGCTGGTATGAGTCTGTGCCAGTACATGGTTGTAATAAGTTTTCTTTATAATAAATATTGAAGACAGATACGACGGCAGCGGTGGTTTTCTCCCAAATTGGGTTTCCACCTTAAATCCTGGTGTTCATGTGTGTTGCTTATGTGTGATGATTTATTATGTTCTTACTGCACATGTTTACTGCTTACTAAACATCTAATGAATGAATGATGCAATGATCTAACCAAAGAATTATCAGCATAATGAGATCTCTGTTAATACGCGAGTTTTATTAAGGATATCCACGTGTATACGCGAGTTGGCTTCAGTAAAGTAGTGTATGAGATTTAGAAAAGGAAAAAGAAAAAAAATTTCAGTCTGCACTAAATACTGATTCACCCCCCCCCCCCCCCTCTTAGTATTTTTCCCAACACAGGATACCAGAGGTAGTACCGCCTCCTGTCATCTCTTTAACTACTCTAAAACAACACAGTAAGATTGTTTCCCAAACCAGGAAATTTATTTTCCTTACAACTCGCTCACAGGGAAAGAAGAAAATTGTGGCCATAACCTCGAAACATGGCTCCCCTACACGGCTACAGCAAATGGATAAAGGCATGGAGGAATACAAGGAAATTTTCTCCTCACTCGCAAAGGTTCGTCTACACTATTAGGAAAAGCACTCCATTGATCTGACCCCCGACGCACTTCCGCCTGATGTTTCCGTACCTCTAGAAACTACACATACAGAATCCACACATGTACTGTCTAAGGCTGATAAAGAAACCAAATTTCCTAAACGCATTTATCATGTTCGCCCGCAGGTCCATGACATCTCCGAAAATCTAATGCCCATTTCAATAGCATTTACCTCATCTCATGGAGGATCTCAACACAATGGCGACCATTTCTTCCTAAGGATGGAGGAATGATCCAGGTGGATATTGGTGGCCACCCACCTATTCCACTTGGGGCCCCACCATTTTCTCTTTCAGTTTTTCAGTTTCGGCACAACTTACTATTTTTGACAATTTTTTGGGTCTTGAACTTCTGAAGCCGTTTTGAGGCCCTAAACGACGTTTTTTGGGAAAACCGAGAGTGACTTCCAAAGTCCTCAAATAGATATTTCTAACAAGCTATTGAGCGCATCAAAGAGATATCGTTTATCAAATTTATGTCCCTAGGAAGTTGAAACACCAATTTACCCAAATGGGGCCCATAGTTTTGGCGCTTCCTCTCCTAGGGTTAGGTTTTTGGACGTTTGGAGTTTTCCATTGTTTCTCAATAATAAATAGGCCATCGAGCCTTATTGTAACACGGTTTAGAGATTTGTAGCTGCCACATATCTTCTCAGAGATATGCTACTAGCACCCGAGCTATTTTTATTTCCATTATGTCTGTAAGCATATTTCAGTCATTTGATTTAAATAAAATGAAGTATTGTTTCCGCTGCATCTCTATGTTTATCTCTATTTATATATTTTATTGTGTTCCTGCATAAATCTGGACCACTCCAGATCTGAAAACCTTTGGAGTTCATTGTTGAAACCGCATCGCATCCGCCCACACATCACCCTTTGCTTCCTTTAACTTTTCCTTAACACTTATCTTTTAGAATTAGCGATGTACAGTATGCAATCGGGCCCCACCACATCACATATTGCACTTCAGCAACTTTATCACTTACCTCCCGCGGTTACCCTCTAAAACTTGCAATTTTCAATTTTGCGATCGGGCCCCACTGCATTGCACATCTTACTTCGGTGACTTTATCACTTACCTCCCTTGGTTATACTCTAAAACTTGTGATTTGTGATTTTGTGATCGAGCCCCACCGCATCGCACATCTCACTTCAATGACTTTATCACTTACCTCCCGTGGTTATCCTCTAAAACTTGCGATTTGTGATTTTGTGATAGGGCCCCACCCGGCATCGCACATCGCACTTCGGCGACTTTATCACTTACCTCCCATGGTTATCTTCTAAAACTTGTGATTTGTGATTAGCGATTTAATCTCCATCGTACCTCTCTCCACTTCATCTCTGCGCTTCGATCTCAACCATCCGTTTTTCCTTTTGTGCCTCCTCCGAGACTCTTAAGTTTTTAAGGGAAATTCACCCCTTCTCCACCTTTGGGAAATTAGTTCGTTTGCTCCACAACGTAACCCTCCTGAGCTTACGAATGAGCCCAACTCCACCCTGTCCAATGTGCAATGTTCTGAACGTGCCCATTGGTCTAGTTCTTATGCAAAGCTTCATCCATACAGCGTGATTCAGCCATAGATCTACAGCATCTGCTTCTTGTATTTCATGTTTATCAAGAAACCCTTGCCGGTTCCTCTTGGATTTCTGTAAAAGAGGCTAGATCTCTGTTTTTGGGCCTCATTCATTAATATACAGCAAATATATTTTGTCTCTCATATTTATGAGCACAAACCATTAAGAAACTGCGTTGTCACTTTATGCAGTAATTATGTGTTGCAGTAGTCTTGGGGTTTCAGTGATTTTGGGTTGTTTTGAGCATGGGAGGCCTGTTTAACTAGGCTATAATGATTTGTTTCTGATTTCCTTTCATATGTGGTTGATATAATGTCAGATCTAATGGATCCATGGGATACATTTTTCTATTAATGCCTATATTTCTTAAAGATGTTTTTTTAGTGCATTTTATTGTTGTATTTTCCCATTTGGGAATATTACAGTGGTATCAGAGCTCTAATCTTGGCTCAGCCTGTGTTCTACATGTTAGGTCCCTATATCACTAGTATAGTCCCTTATTATTGTTAGTGTAACCCCCTTATTGTTATTATTGAACCCTTGTAACCCCCATTTTGTTATTATTGTGCCCTTAAAATTATTATTGTTAGGTCGGCTAGGATTACATTGTGGCCCACTAGGATTACATTATGGCCCCATGGACTCCTATATATAGAAAGGAGGTTTTGTAAATTGTATCATCCAAAAATTGTTCATTTATGTAATGTATTGGAGGTTGCCCCCTCGAAGTGGCTTATTTCTAAGGCGTTCATATCTCTTTTCTTCTATTTTTGGAGCTGGTTACACAACATTTGGTATCAGAGCTTTGGATTCTAGGGTTTCGCTGCTCCAAACAGGTCATCGTGGCATTTTCGCTATAAATTTTTTTCTACGAAGCTTCCGAAGCTGAAATTTTTAGGGTGCGAAGCTGAAATCTTGAGGAAGGTTGTCTAAAAATTTCAGATCTTGGTTCGCAATATTTGAGGAGATATCATCTGTGGAAGTTAGGTATTTTTTCAGGCTCATAAACAGGTCATCGTGGCATTTGCGCTATAAAGTTTGTTTTACGAAGGGTCAGAGTCTGAAATTCATATGGTGCGAAGCTGAAATCCTGAGAAAATTCGTCAAAAAATTTCAGAACTTGGTTCGCAATATTTTTGGAGATATGATCTGTGGAAGGTAGTGCTTTTTCAGGCTCCTGAATTTCATCTCAAAGAGGTGATCGTGGGAAAAATTCAATAACTCTCTCTCTGGGCATTGGATTGAAGTGCCGTAAAAAGTGGTCGCAAGTACACAGACTGAAGTTTCTGGGCTATCAATTTCAAAGACAAAGGACAAAACAGTGACACGTGGCAAGTCGTACAAGTTCGCTCTACTGAACCAGTCCAGAATTAGGTCATTGTGGGAGATTGGACACAAATTTGTCTTGGAGAATCCAAATCAGGTCAGACCTGTGGCATTCAAAAGAGAATTCAGAGGGCTACTTCAGTGCTGAATTTCAGATATTGAAGATCCACAATCACAGAGATAATACAATTTCAATATCGAGCTCCTCAAAGCAAGTAAAAGGTGTGTATTTTTTTCCGAATTGCATAAGTCTTGTTTGAAGAATCAAGTTGAATTGATTGCAAGGGCCTATTGTAGAATAGATATCAATATTGGAGTCTAAAATGGCCCCTAAAAAGAATTCAACACCCATTAAGCCTTTAGAAAGCTCTACTATGACTCATGAAGACGAAGAATGGCAACATGACATATCAAAATTACAAGAGCAAGTGCAACAAATTTCGCTCTCGTAAAGAACAACAAAAAATGAAATGGAAGTTTTGAAGAAGGGCGTGGAAACTAAGATGGATGGTTTGAAGAAAGGCGTGGAAGCTAAGATGAGTGGTTTGGAAGCTAAGATGGATGGCATGGAAGTGGGCATGGAAGCTAAGATGGATGACATGGAAGTTAAGATCGATGAAAAATGAAAGACAACATGGAAAACAGGAAGAAAGATCTCAAAGTAGACATCGAAGGTTTGGGAAAGTTGTTACAAGAAATTTTTCCTAATGGTGAAAAGATAGTAGAGGAAACTCATGATGAGAACAAAATAAATGTTAATCGTGATTTCATAAACTCTATTGTTGGAGGGAAGAACCACCATATTCCAAAAATGGATATGAGGAAGTTTGATGGAAAGGATCATGTAACATGGATACTACAAATGGAGAAATATTTTGATCTCCATAATGTGCAAAACACACAAAAGGTACGCATTGCAACTTTACATTTAGAACAAAATACATTTGTATGGTATCGATGGCTTTGCTCCCGTAAAAAAATTGTCACTCGGTCAAATTTTACGGAGGAAATGATAGCACATTATGAGGATACAAAGAGCAAAACCTTCTTTAGCCAATTGATAAATCTCAAACAAAAGGGTTTAGTGGGGCAGCACATTGAGGACTTCCAAAAATTGAATATAAGGGTAACTGATATTCCAGAGGAACACAGCATTGATCTCTTCATAGGCACTTTAAAGGATAACATCCAACATGAAGTTCGTGTTTTGGAACCGGATTCATTGGAGAAGGCATTCAGGTTGGCAAGAAAAGTTGAATGTAAAATAATGGTGACAAGGAAGCCTACCACTCAATTCTATAAAGAAGGAAGTGTTTCTACGCCTAGATTTCCACAACCTACAAGGTTGACACCACAAAAATTGGAAGAAAAAAGAGCAAAGGGCTTTGCTACAGTTGTGATAGCAAATACACTAAAGGTCATAAGTGTGCTGAAAAGAAATTATTTTACATAGATTGTGAAGAAGAAGAAGAAAATGAACAAGAAGAGGATATACACCAGGAACCGGCCCTAAAAGAGGAAGAAATGAATCCGACCATATCATGTAATGCACTGGCAGGAATTACCACTCCTCAAACTCTCAAGATAGCAGGACAGATCAAGAAGAAAAAGGTAATAGTGTTGATTGATTCAGGTAGCACCCATAATTTTATTCATTGTAAGGTAGCCAAGGAATTAAATTGTTTCCTATACCCGGCACCAGAATGTCAAGTGATGGTTGCAAATGGAGGAACTATAAATTGCTCTGGAAAATGCCATAATATCAAGCTAACCATGGGGAATATGTATTGACTAGTCCAATGCTTTCCATTCCTATGGGAGGTGCTGATGTTGTACTAGGAGTACAATGGTTACAATCTTTGGGGACGGTAGCTTTTAATTTTTCAAGAACTTTTCTTGAAATTTTTTTCAGAAGGAAAGGAAGTCGAATTACGGGGTATTGAAGGGAAGCCGGGAAGGATAATAAGCTCTAATGTCATGACAAAGCTTCTAAAGAAAGAACAACAAGGTGTAATTGCACAATTATGCTCACTAGAAGTTCCGACATCAAAATCATCTATTTCTGCAGATCTCCAACAAGTCTTGGACAATCATTCCAAGGTGTTTGAAACTCCCAAAGGACTCCCACCTATTCATGATCATGATCATGCTATTCATTTGATTCCGGGAAGTGTTCCTCCAAACATCGGGCCTTATAGATATCCTTATGTCCAAAAGAGCGAAATTGAACGTATGATTGCAGAAATGTTAGAGGCGGGTATAATTCAACCTAGTCAAAGTTCTTTCTCTGCTCCTATAGTATTGGTACACAAGAAGGATGGATCATGGCAAATGTGTCCGGATTATAGGGAGCTCAATAAGCTCACCATTAAAGACAAATTTCCCATTCTTGTGATTGATGAATTATTGGATGAATTACATGGAGCAATTTATTTTACCAAGTTGGATCTTCGTTCAGGATATCATCAAGTTAGAATGAAGACTGAAGATATTCCAAAAACAGCATTTCGAACTCATGAGGGTCATTATGAATTTCTGGTCATGCCTTTTGGTCTTACCAATGGACCTTCTACATTTCAAGGGTTGATGAATTCCATTTTCAAACCCTTCCTTAGAAAATTTGTGCTAGTATTTTTTGATGATATACTAATCTATAGCGGGTCTTGGAAGGATCATGTTGAACATGTTGACAGGGTGCTCAAACTATTGCAGGAGAAACAATTATATGCAAAAACATCCAAATGTTTCTTTGGAGTACAAGAGGTGGAATATCTGGGTCATATTGTATCTCATGAGGGTGTTAAAGTAGACCCTAATAAAATTAAAGCCATTAAGGAATGGAAAGTCCCCACAACCATAAAGCAGTTGCGAGGATTTCTCGGGTTAACAGGGTATTATCGCAAGTTTGTTAAAAATTATGGGAGAATAGTAGCACCTCTAACAACATTATTGAAGAAAGATGCATTTTCATGGACTCCTGAAGCAACTAAGGCCTTTGAACATCTTAAAGAGGCAATGTGCCTAGCACCGGTCTTAGCTACGCCAGACTTCACAAAAACCTTTATTGTGGAATGTGATGCCTCGAGAAATGGAATTGGTGCAGTTTTAATGCAGGAAGGAAGACCCATTGCTTTTGAAAGTCGTCCAATCAAAGGAAAGTATTTACAGAAACCTATTTATGAGAAGGAAATGTTAGCAATACTGCATGCACTAAAGAAATGGTGAGCTTACCTAATGGGAAGACACTTCAAGGTAAAAACTGATCATGATAGTCTTAAACACTTTTTGGAACAAAGACTATCTTCAGAAGAGCAGCAAAAATGGGTCACAAAGATGTTGGGTTATGACTTTGAAATAATCTACAAAAAAGGAAAGCTTAATATTGTTGCAGATGCACTCTCAAGAAAGAATGAAGAGGTGGAAGCATTGCTTTGTGCCATTTCTATTATCAAACCAGATTGGATAACTGAAGCAAGAGATGAATGGAAGAAGGACAAAGATGTATGGACTCTCATTCAAAAGTTGCAGCAAGATCCTAGTACATATGATACATTTATTTGGAAAAATGATTCCTTATGGTACAAAGAACGCTTATATCTTTGCAAGAATTCCCAACTAAAACAAAAGATTCTTCTGGAATTGCACACTTCTCCTTTAGGAGGACACTCAGGATTTTTAAAAACTTACCACAGGGTGAAGAAAGAATTTTTTTGGGATGGCCTTAAATCTGATATTCAAAAGTTTGTGGCGGAATGTTTGGTTTGCCGGCAGAATAAAGTGGAAACAATTAAGACCCCGGGACTTCTACAACCTTTATCCATTCCAAGTCAACGTTGGGAGGAGATTTCAATGGATTTTATCACGGGTTTACCTAAGTCCGAAGGAAAGAGTGTCATCATGGTGGTAGTTGATAGACTTACCAAGTATGCACACTTTTGTGCATTATCTCATCCATTTAAAGCAAGTAGAGTTGCTACTACATTTATGGACACAATTCAAAAGCTACATGGAAACCCAAGGGTTATTGTGAGCGACAGAGATCCCATTTTTACTGGAAACTTTTGGACGGAGTTATTTTCTTGTTTGGGTACTCAATTAGCTCATAGCTCATCTTATCATCCTTAATCTGATGGTCAAACTAAGATCGTAAATAAATGTTTGGAAGGATATCTTCGTTGTTTTGTATCTGATAAACAAACAGAATGGGTCAAGTGGTGACCTCTCGCTGAATGGTGGTATAACACTTCCTTCCATACTGCAGCAAAAATGACCCCATTTATGGCACTTTATGGATATCATCCACCATCCATCACATCATCTTTAAGGGAAAATTCGAAGGTTCAAGTAGTGGAAGATCACATCGAGCATCGGCAAGAAGTTCTCCAACTCTTAAAGGATAACCTGAATTTGGCACAAAATCGAATGAAACAACAGGCAGATCAACATCGCAGCGAGAGAAGTTTTGATGTAGGAAATTGGGTATTTTTATGGCTACAACCATACAAACAAATGTCCCTCAAGCAAGCTAAGAAGGATAATAAAATATCACCAAAGTACTATGGTCCTTACAAGGTGTTGCAAAAGATTGGTACTATGGCATACAAATTGGAGCTTCCTGCTTCTTCGCGAGTACATCCAGTTTTCCATGTTTCATGCTTAAAGAAGGTTATAGGTGAAAATATTCAGTTCAAACAATATTTCCAGAACTTGATGAGGAAGGAAAAATCATATTGGAACCGGAAGCGGTCACGGAAACAAGAACTCGACAACTACGGAATCGATCAATTTCAGAGTATCTCATCAAGTGGAAGAACTTACCCACTGAAGATTCTACATGGGAGGATGAGAATTTTATACAAAGGCACCCAGAGCTACTCAAGCGTTGAGGACAACACTTTTTTTGAAGGAGAGGGGCATGTTAGGTCCCTATATTACTAGTATAGTCCCTTATTATTGTTAGTGTAACCCCCTTATTGTTATTGTTGTACCCTTGTAACCCCCATTTTGTTATTATTGTGCCCTTAAATTATTATTGTTAGGTCGGCTAGGATTACATTGTGGCCCACTAGGATTACATTATGGCCCCATGGACTCTCATATATAGAAAGGAGGTTTTGTGAATTGTATCATCCAAGAATTGTTCATTTATGTAATGTATTGGAGGTTGCCCCCTCGAAGTGGCTCATTTCTAAGGCGTTGATATCTCTTTTCTTCTCTTTTTGGAGTTGGTTACACAACACTACAACCATGATGGAGTCTTCTCATGAGAAGGAGAGGATCTACAAAAGGGATCAAGGAAAACCCTTATTGTCTAGAGGGAAGAAGTTCTCAAATCTTCTTCTACACATGTTGCATCGCATCAGAAAGGACATCAAAGAAATGAGGAGGGAAAAACATGGAGATCCCTTAACAATATCTACAAGATCTATACATGAGGAAATCTCTAATTCCTCATATTATGCGTGCGAGTATTCAGCTACACCATCAGATTTAAAACGTTCTACCAGCCATATGTTCATGACAAATGAGATGGAGAAAGAAAATGTTCCAAATAAGGAGACTCTTTGTGATTATTTGCAAGAGTATGAAGCTCAATCTAAGGGGTTCAAAGATCACTTGAACTTCCAAGGGTTTTGCAAGATCAAGAAGGAAATAAGCACAAGGATAAAGCAGCATGGTGTGGGTAGATTCTTTCTATCCAATTTTTATGGATCACCTAAATGTCCAATTAGGGTTTGGGTGAAAGAGCTAGACACCTATGTGCAACAACATCAAGTTTCAGAAAAAGAATCCATCAAAGTAGCTACGCTACATCTTGAGGGTAAGGCTTATGCTTGGTGGTTGTTTGAATCTTTTTCCTTAAAGAATGAAAATACATTTACTTATGCAAAGTTCATTAGAAGAGTATTGGAAAGATTTGATGAAATATTTCATGAAACATCTTTGATGGAGCAAATCAAAGCAAAACAAACAAAACCTTTGCATGGGTTGGAAGGGTCCACAAATCCAACTCCATTTCAGAAAACCATTGAAGGGGATGAAAACTTGTTTGATACTTTTCCAAGGGCAAGATCCCCATTGCATGATGAACTTTCTTTTCAAGAGAAATACATGGATATTCCTCTTTCAAGGGAAGACCAAGATCTAAGGTCTCTTATTGATGATGAGGCATTTCCAACTATTGATGAGGAGGAAGAGAAGGTTGGAGGTAACAACACAGTCATATCAAGAGCACATCTAGTACCTCATGAAAAGGAAGATGGATCACTTGATCCAAGGAGAGAAACTCTTGCACTCTTGCAAGTATTTCCAAAGAATCTCACATATGGAGATCATGGCACAATCCATGTGCAGCATGTGCCATCATCGTCAAATGGTGAGATATTGAAGATAGAAGAAGAAAAAGGGGAGGGAAAGCATCATATGATGAGGAGCATACACCCCTCTTTATTTCAGAAGTTTGATGAACATAGGAGGTAGTAGGATTTGTGCAGTGAAGGCAAGGACAAACCAGTCCACACACATATACATCTTGCTCTATGCCTTGATGTCTCTTTGCATGGAGGCATTCCACCAGGGAGACCCCCTGATTGGAAGAAAAATAAATTTTTCTCTCAACTATGGGCAATGTTTACATATTTGGTTAATGAGGGAGCCTTGGGAGAAGCTAGCACAGCGCAGAGAATATTCTATGGGTTCAAAGGAGAGGTAGGCCATTTTTTGAAATGGACATTGCTATCTCCCACTCAGCTATTTGCATAGGAGGATTCAGAAATCTACGATGACATGAATATGATGTCAAAGTTACACTCCATATATTTTGGGCAGCCAATGATATTCTCACACATAAAGGAGATTTATGAACATCACAAGAGGATATCAACACTCTTGCATGCATGGACCAAATTAAGAAAGTTCTAGAAAACAAAAACTTTCCGAAGGGAGGTTGATTTCCATCTACTTCAATCTTGTCTTGAGCAAGATCAGCTGCAAGAGAGGCAGCAAAATAAATTTGACAGTACTCCAACATGTGACTTTGGCATAAATTATGTCAAAGAGGAGAGCCATGTTATGACAGGGGCTACATTTGAGATTTCTACAGCGTTGTCATTGTTGGGGAGCCTAGATCCTTATTGGGAGTCCCAACTCTTGATGGAATATTCCAAGGACCTCTTCACATGTAAGGTTCTTGATGGGCAAGTGATGAATGGGAGGTATAAAGTAGTTGATGGAGTCATTTATTGCCATGAACAGATCTACTTGACTAAAAACTCCAATCTCAAGGATAAACTACTTAATGCAGCCTATGAGATCTTGCTTTCTAAACCCACTGAATTCATTAGAGCATACCATATTATCTTAGGTGGATTCATGTGGGTAAACTTCAAAGAGGAGTTGCACTCTCATATGAGTAAGTGCATATATCATTTGTTGGTTGAGGAGGAACATCACTCTTGGTAAGAGTTATCATCACTACCTCCTTATTCATTGGGTGTGAGAGGGAGCTCATCCATGAGCTACCTCATTAATTTGAATCAAGTGTATGGTAAGACTTGTATTTCTAAACATCATGATGTATGTATTATATGCTTGTATTTTCTTAACACTCATGTTTAGGGCTTTACTCCAAAAGGGGGCAGCTTTTCTTATGGGCTTCATGGGCTACTTGGACCCATGAGCAATGGAGATGTTGACCATCCCCTAAGATATTTTGGGGAGATGTTGTATTCTTCATGGTGTGCTTAATTAGCACCAACTATCATACACCTTCTCCAAGCATACAAGAAGGATGGGACGGCAAACAAGTGGTGGGAATAACACTTGTTATATCATACTCTATGGCAGTTAGGAGCAAAACTGTGTTGGTTGCACATGAGGGACCATTGTCCTTCTCCTTTAATGCATATGGAAGCTAGCATGACTCTAATTATGATTCCATATGCTTAAAATGTTCTTATATTTATTGGGAACATGGTTGGAAGGAAGACACATTGGTTGGATATGTCCTTGAGGGAAGGAATTTCCCACACTTTTTGCACTACATGTTTCAAGGGGAGCATGGAAGATGATATGGCCACTATAGTAGATCACTTGTTTCTTCATGAGGTGGAACATATGATTGTTCAGAACACTTGGAACACACCTCTCATGAGCATTTGGGAGGAACTTTTCTATGAATTACCAAGCTAGGAGGTGATTCATTTCATTTGGATGATAGCATGGAGATGGGAGCCTTTCATTGGTAATGAAGTTCCCCATGATTGTCATCAATTCTATCTTGAGGAGGCCATTGATCAGCAAGAAGGTTTCCATATATACCTTCCATTCTTTCATGATGAGAGAAATTTGGTTTATACACCAAATCCCAACTTACACACTTGGGAGGAACCATTGGGAGACAGAATTGTTGCAAAATATCTGAAGCAATGGTGGAGACTATTGGATGTGGAGGCCCCAAGAGGAGGGGAGATTTTGCAGCACCCTTGCAGTTGCTTGAGGAAAAGAACATTTTGGAGGGGAAGACTGTAATATTCCTAAATTAGCAAGCAGCTAATAGGAATATTAATTTTTCTTTTAATATCTAGTTAGATGAATAAATGGGCAAGGAGGCTCATAAGTTGCTTAAGTAGGCATAAAATCCCTCATAATGTGAAAAGGGATCATGATAATAACTAGATCAAACATCCTCGTGTGTGAATAGGGTCTAAAATGTGTGGACAAAGTCAAGTTTTACCAAGTCAAAAACATTATTATATGAGGAGTGAATCCTAAATAAAGACATCTCAGTGTGAATAAAGATCAATCCAGCTAGTCAAAATGAAGACACCTTGGGTGTGAATAGAGACAATGCATGAAGATCAAGTCAAGGTTGACTAAATCAAACAGCTTTGTAAAAAGATGAGTGGGACTAATGGAGACAATGTAATTTTGGAGGAGGATCCTTTGCGTCGAAGCAACCTCATAATTGGGTGGGACCCTTGGTGAGGAAGCTCATCAACTATATAACGGAGGAAATGGAAACCATATGGGGCATGATTTAAGATTATATTTTGTATGTGGTCTGTTTATACTTCTTTGCATCCTTTGGTTGTTTAGCTAAGTTTGTTGCACTGTTTAGTGCAAGGGTTTTCTCATGCGGGAATTCCCCACTCTTGCTTGGAGATCTTGTTTAATAAATCTGAGGAGAGAATTTTGTGCTATATTTTCCACTACCTGGTGTTAGGCCAAGCAGCCACCTTCAGCAACAGCAGATTCCCTTTCAGAAACTATGTTATTTCTTAAGGTATTGCATTGGAGGGGTTTAATCCCTTGTATTTTGAACTAGTTTCCCTGAAGGAGGTTCATTCTTCTTCCCGGAAAGCTAGTAGGAGGAGCTACAGCCATTTCTTTGCATGATCAGCCATTATTATGCAGAGTTTCATCCATACATCGTGATTGAGCCATAGATCTGCAGCATCTGCTTCTTGTATTTCATGTTTATCAAGAAACCCTTGCCGGATCCTTTTGGATTTCTGTAAAAGAGGCTAGATCTCTGTTTTTGTGCCTCATTGATTAATATAAAGTAGACCTATTTTGTCTCTCATATTTTTTAGCACAAACCCTTAATAAATTTCTCTGTCACTTTATGCAGTAATTCTGTGTTGCAGTAGTCTTGGGGTTTCATTTATTTTGGGTTTTTTTGAGCATGGGAGGCTTGTTTAACTAGGCTATAATGATTTGTTTCTGATTTCCTTTTAGATTTGGTTTCTATAATTTCGGATCTAATGGATCCATGGGCTACATTTTTCTATTAATGCTTATATTTATGAAAAAAATGTGTTTTTAGTGCATGTATTGCTACATTTTCCCATTTGGGAATATTGCACCATCCTGCACGTGAATGAGCCCGACTTGACCCACCTTCCCATCTCATCACGTAATGTTAATGTACCGACATATAAATCAAAATTCTTCTATGAAAAACAAACTTTTACATTTTCTAACATATATTCTTTTTTTGGTATTTTGAAACATATTTCAAAGGTAAATGCAAATGAGCCACAACATCTGGCTCCACCTAGCGATAGTGCTTTCTTCCACGGAAGCACTAAGAACCATAAACTAATTCCTTATCCATTGGACATGGAGTCAAATATTTTTTGGTGACATATGAACAATGATAAATATGGTATTTACAATGGTGGAGTGTTGACTTTTAATGATGGAAATAATGCTTCAGATACTGCTTGTTCACAGGCAGTTGTATTGGCTCTCCATCTAGATCTTCCAAAATGAATGTGTTATTTGACCTTGCCTCAGAGATTCTGTATGGACCATACTAGAGAGGATCAAATTTACCATGCTTCCCCTTTCCTTCTCGTCTTGTGTCCCATCTGAATACCAGATCTCCTGATTGAAAGAGAACCTCTTTTGCTTTCCCATCGAATATAGATTTCATCTTTTCCTGATAAGTAATCAGGTTATCCCTGAATTTGTTTATGTTCTCACTTGATTCAATTATTTTTTTCAATCTCCTTACCAGATCATTATGTTCTTCCTGAGCTTCTTGAAGGAAAGAAATCATTGGTTTAGCCAGCTAAGTAGGAAAAAATGCTTTAGTTCCATAAACCAGTTCATAGGGGGACTTTCCAGTAGATCTCTTGGTAGTGACTCGAACTGCCAAGAGGGAAAACTTCAACTTCATGTCCCAATCCTTCTGATTTTCAGCGATTGTCTTCTTCAATATCCTGACCAATGTCTTGTTTGAGGACTTTTCCAATCCATTCCCTTGAGGATGATATGTTGTGGAATGTGATAATATTACATTATATGTTTGGCAGAAATTAATGAAATGAGTAGAGTTCAATACCTAAGCATTATTAGTCACAATTTTGACTAGACACCCGAATTTGCTGAAGGTGTTTTCCTCCAGAAACTTCATCACTACTTCGTCATTTTCCTTCTTCGTGGGTATTGCTTCAACCCATTTTGTAAAATAATCAGTGGCAATTAGAATCCACTTGAACTGTCCACTTGATGGTAGATTGATATCTCCACTAAAATCCAATCCCCATTGCCTCAAAGGTTCTTCAATAAATACAGGGATGAGAGGTAATGGAGCCAGTTTTTTCTTTTCAGCAAACAACTGGCACTTATGACAACTTCTGAATACTCTATAAAAATCTGCAAATAAGGTTTCCCAATAGAAGCCTAACTTGAGAATATTATGGGCAATGGCCTTCCAGTTATAATGTCCTCCACACATACTTTCATGATATTGTTTGGTGACTTCAATAGATTCTCATTCAGTCAAACATAACAGCAAAATACCAGCAGGATCCTTCCAATATAGCTTTACTTCTATGATAACATATGGTTGAGACTTGAGCTTGAGAGATTTGTATTTTGTTCTATTTAGTGAAGTTGGATAGGAAACGAATACAATGTTAACCACTGTATCAGTTAATGCATTCATTCGTCTAGGAATATGTTGATATGTGATGAAATCAAAATGTCTTTCCAACAAATGGAACAGCAACATCCTTACTTCTAAATATGGAAACATATTGAAGAGTAGTTGGTAACGATGCGCGCTAGTTTACATCCTTACTTCTAAATATATTCACGAAATTTCTGGAGCGAGAGCGTGTTGCAGTCCCTGCAAACCCTAGCCGCTCTTCCTGCGCGCTGCAGCCTCTGCGGCTGCGCCTGCTCTGGCAGGACCTTCTGCCTCGGTCACGGCTCTGGCCTGCTCCTCTGACCTCTGGCTGCGGCGTTTCACGGCTCTGCTCCTCTGCTCCTCTGACCTCCGCCGCTGCTTGGTTGGGGTCCTTCAATCGCTTTCGAGTGCCCCTGCGTTGCGCCTGCCCACGCAGGGCCTGCTGCTCCTGTTGCGGCCTGTTGTTCCTGCTTCGCCTCTGCTGTGTCGGGTAAATGACTAGGTTGGGTTTCGAAGACTGCGCATAGATCCGGGCCACGTCCTTGCTAGGGCCCGCGCCCATGGAGGGGCTGGGCTCTCCCCAGGGGCCTCGTCCCCCTCCCCCGCCCTCTGCTGCTGAGGCTTTCGATCGTCTTTTGGCAGGGCTTCCTAAGAAGAAGAATGTGGAAGCTGCGAAATTTGTTAAGAAAATGGATGAAATACCTGAGATCTCTCTCCCAGCAGAGACTCTGATTCAGGTTGCTTTATCTCTGTCTGAACGAGCTCTCATAGGCCAGTTCACAGGGCTTTGGCCTTCTCCCAAAACCACTGAGAGCTGGGTCAACAGAAACTGGGCGCCTCTGATCAAAGAAAGCGTCACTTCTTATTTTTTGGGGAGAGGTTACTTTCTCTTCGAGTTCACTTCCAAAGAGGATAAAGATTTGATCTTCCAGAATGGCCCCTACTTCATGGGCCCCCAGGGTTTATACCTAAATAAGTGGACTCCTGACTTCGACCCTGCTGTGGATGTGCCCAAAGCAGTCCCGGTGTGGGTTAGACTCCCAAATCTCCCAGTTCACTGCTGGAATTGGGATTCTCTGATGCATATTGGAAATGCCCTTGGGAAGTTCATCGATCGAGCAAACAACAAGGACCAGTATGACTGTGCTAGGATCTGTGTGGAAGTAGATCTTGAGGTTGGGTTACCAGAGGCCATCAAAATCAAAGTCGGAAGCTGGACACACGTGCAAAAACTGGACTATGAGCAGCTGCCCTTCAAATGTCGGAAATGCCATGTCTATGGCCACTTCGCCAGAGGTTGTCCATCCAACAATGAGGATGTGCAAGGGAAGGAGGACGGATGGAATCAAGTCAAGCGCACCAAAACCTCCCATAAAGCTCAAAAGCCGGGAGGCCCTAGTGGCAAAGGTCCCCATCAGGCCTCTTCTCAGCAGATCCAGCCTAAGCCCGCTTCTGAAAACAAGTTTGAACTCTTAAGCTCGCACCAAGAAAACACCCAGGAGGTGGAGGTTCAAAAGACAGCATCCCCGGTCAAAGAGACCCTCTCTGTGTCTTCCAAAGACGCAAGTGTTGCAGAAAGCTCAAAAGGAACACCTATTGGCGTCGAGGAAGAGGATCTAGAGTCGAAAGAATCAGAGGAGGAAGGAGAAATAGGCGACTCTCAGACCTCTGTTAGGAGATCCACAAGAGGTCACAAAACAGATCGGGAGAAAAGAGAGCAGGAAACGTACAAGGACAAGTTACAGGGCAGCCAACCAACACTGGAGAAACTACTAGCAAAAAAGACAAAGATGGTGAGAAGCCAGCCCCCAGGCTCCAAGGGAGCCCAGCAGAACAAAGGTAAATAATGAAAATAATCTCCTGGAATTATAGGGGTATGGGGAGCAAGATCAAGGAAGAGGCAACAAGAAGCTTAATAAGAATAGAAGCCCCGGACATATTCCTTATCCAGGAGACTAAGATGGAGGAAGCAGACTTCCTCCAAACAAGTAAAAGACTCTGGAGTAAAAGCAAAGCAAAAGCTGTTTCAGCCCGAGGAGCCTCTGGAGGGTTGGGCACTCTTTGGAATGAAAGCAAGTTCTCGGTAATCTCTGAAATTTCAAACACTCATTGGTTGCTCCTAAAAATGCAACATCTTGACACTAAAGAATACTTTTGTCTCTTTAATGTTTATGTTCCGGTCAATGCTGGAGAAAAAAAGGCCTGTTGGGACTCTATAAGAAACCAGGCAGATTCAGGGAATCTTGACAACATCATTATTGCAGGCGACCTCAATCTCACATTGCACTCCTCTGAAAAGAGAGGAGGCTGCATTGTGCGAGATCCGGAAAGGGAATGGCAGAGGATCTTCTGCAAGACTGGGATTTGCTGGACATTAAGCCCTCTTCAGGTAAGTTCACTTGGTCAAACAAAAGAGTAGGCCCTGGTCACATAGCAGCAAGACTGGATAGATTTTTTGTTCAAAGTTCCTTTCTATTGCTTGGTTTAGATGCTAGTATGCAAATACTTCCTTGCAGCATATCTGATCATAACCCTATCAAGCTTGATCTCCTGGCTCACCCCGACCTTGGCCCCATTCCGTTCAGATTTAGCCCCCTCTGGATCAAGGAAGCCAACTTCATGCAGATTGTCAAAGAAAGTTGGTCTCAGCCAGTTAATGGATCACCCTTCTTCGTGTGGGAAGAAAAACTCAGAAGAACGAAAGCTGCTTTAAAAAGCTGGGCCAAAACTCTTCCTAACCCAGCAGCTGAAAGGAAAAATCTCCAAAGTCAACTGGAAGCACACCACTTGCTTTCGGAAGAGGCATATGTAACTACAGAAATCCTCGATAAGGAGATTCAACTCCAACAACACTTCCACAAAGCCTGCCTGGCAGAAGAAGAGTTTTGGAGGATTAAGTCTCGTTGCCTTTGGCTCAAAGCGGGAGACAGAAATTCCTCTTTCTTTCACAAGAAAACTCAAGCCAGAAAATGCTTCAACACCATATCTGAGATTAAGGATGACAATTCCAATCATAAAGACTTTGCAAGCATTAAACGAGCAGCTTTTCTTCACTTCCAGAAATTGTACAGTGAGGATGTGAATCTGATTCAAAATTCTGATCTCCTGGACTGGGTCCCTTCTTCAATCTCTGCTGAGATGAACCATCTCCTAGAAGCCAAAGTCACCAAAGCTGAGGTCAAGAATGCTCTCTTTGCCATGGATCCTGACAAAGCACCAGGACCGGATGGATTCACCGCCAGATTTCTACAATCCTGTTGGCACATAGTGGAAAAAGATCTCTGCAAAATGGTTCAAAAATCCCAAGACTGTCAGAAATTAGGAGGCAGCACAAATTCTGCATTCCTTGCCCTTATCCCCAAGGAGAAAGGCGCCAACTCCTTCAACAGATTTCGCCCCATCTCTCTCTGCAACATTGGTTATAAAGTGATCACCAAAGTAATAGCACACAGGCTGAAATATCTTCTCCCCACAATCATTCCTGAAAATCAAGGGGGCTTTGTTCACGGTAGGCAGCTAGTGGACAATTTCATTTTGGTTCAAGAGGCAATTCTCTCAAGTCAGCAGCGTAAGGAAAGAGGTATGGTTGTCAAGCTGGACTTAGCTAATGCCTTCGATCGAGTCAGGCATTGCTTCCTTTTGAATGTTCTGAAAAAAATTGGATTTGGGGAGAACTTTATAAACTGGATTCGGGCCTGTATCTCAGAGCCTTGGATTGCTCCCCTTGTTAATGGTAGAGCAGCTGAATTCTTCAAAGCCTCAAGAGGACTAAGACAGGGCTGCCCTCTTTCTCCCCTTTTGTTTGTCCTTCAAGCCTCCGTTATCAGTTTCTATCTAAACAAGAAAATGCAAGAGCAGGAGATCACAGGGCTTTGCATTGCCAGAGGAGTTAAAAGCATCAACCACGCCCTCTTCGCGGATGATACTTTACTGCTGGGGGCTGCATCTCTACACTCAGCTAACAGATTTAAAGAATCTATAGATGATTATTGCATGATGTCGGGAAGTAGCCTCAACAAGGGGAAATGCCATATTTACAGCTGGAATACTCCTCCCAGCTTGCTCAGCTCCATTGCAAGATGTCTTGGCTTTGCAGCCTCCTCAGCTTGGACTTCTTTCAAATACCTTGGGCTTCCTATATTCCTCAAGAGGGCCTACAGTAAGGATTGGCTCCCCCAAGTGGAAAAATTCAAAAATAAGCTCCAGGCTTGGGGGCTCACCTGGCTCAATATTGCGGGCAAGTCTGTCCTCATTAAAGCTGTCCTTTGTAGTCTCCCCCTATTTCAGTTCTCTGTTCTATTGGCTCCAATTGGCATCCTTCAGAAAATGGAACAGCTTATTCGAAACTTCTTTTGGAAGGGGGGCAAACAAAATGAGAGGAAATTCCATCTGGTTAACTGGGAGACCGTCTCCAAACCACTGAGGGAGGGGGGGCTAAACTTCAAGAATCTCTCTCTTCAGAACATAGCCATGGGTGCCAAGCTGCTCTGGAGAATCATTGCGTCCAAGCCTTGCTGGGCCCAATTAGCACTCTGGAAGAAATATTTTAAAGGAAAGAGACTCAGATGCCTAGATGGTCCTCTCCCCCAAGGCTCCTCTCCCTTTGCTAGACTCTGCTCCAAAGCTGCCCCCCTGATCAGCGCCAACGCCTACTGGATTCCAGGAAATGGTAAGAAGATAAATATCTGGACCGATCGAATTCTGGATCGCGATCCAATTGGTGACTGTTCCTCTTTGAACACGATTCGTTGTTGGTTGACTGCTGCTGGGAAAACTACGCTGTGGGACATCTCCTCGTGGGATGGGACGCATTGGGCAGGATGGAATTTCTTCGACGTGCCTCCGGAGCTCCTCCAGGATTGCAATTGTCTTCGCTCCATGCTGAATGGTATTGCCCCCACTCATCTGCGCAGAAGAGATTCGCGTGGTTGGGGTGTGCTGGCTGCAGGGTACATGGTAGCCCAAGGCTACGCAAAGCTCACCTTGAGGCCTCACGTCCCCCCGGACCCTGCCCCTTGGACTGCGATCTGGCGTCTGCACTCTCTGCCTAAAATCGACATGTTCTGTTGGCTTCTTTGCCACAAGAAAATTCTTACATATGACAAACTGCAGAAACGGGGTTTCCATGGTCCGTCCAGGTGCTCTTTGTGCAGAGAAAATGTGGAATGTGCCACACACTTGATCTTGAATTGTAAATTCACTCTGCAGGTTTGGAGCGAGGTGATGGATTACTGGAACCCCAAATTTGTCCTTCCCACCTCTATTCCTAATCTCTTTGCAAATTGGCAGAACAGTTACCCCGGGTCTCCTCCCAGAAACAAAGTGATAAAAAAGGCATGGTCTGTCCTCCCCAAAATCTGCTGCTGGCAGATCTAGCTTGAGCGAAATAGCAGAATCTTTAGAGATATTAAGCACGATGTCAAGGTGGTGGCGGCCAAGATAAAATTCCAATTAAAGGAAAGCTTGGACAATCAAAAAGATGCCTCAAACCTTACTCATTTAGATTCAGTCTGGGGTACCTCCCTAAATCTGCAATTTCTTCATACCACCAGCAACACTTCCCACATTGAAGATTGGCAGATAAGGGGGAAGAACAATGCTGAGTTTCAAGAATGGATCTCCAAGCAGCAGGTGTACTCTTTCTTCTTTGATGGGGCTTCAAAGGGCAACCCAGGAAGAGCTGGAGCAGGTGGTATTGTAAAAAATGTTGAAGGTGTTTTGATTCACAACTTTGCATGGGGTCTGGGGATCAACACCAGCATTCAAGCTGAGGCTTTGGCCCTCCTTCAAGGCCTTAAATCGCTCTTGAATCTAGAAATCAAGGAGGCTATTGTTTTTGGGGATTCCCAAGTGATAATCAAAATTATGGTGACAAACTCTTCCCCCCGGGATCTTAGATTGGCAAGGCTGATATCCAGAATCAGGACTTTGGGGAATTTGTTTAAAAAGTTGAGCTACTATCATGTGTTGAGAGAAAACAACAAAGAAGCAGACCTTGAAGCAAATAAAGCTGTCCTCATTTCTGCTGGAGCAATAATTCGAGGCGAGGACGAAACATGGGATCCAATTCCATAATCTGCCAGTTTAAATGTTCTACTGCTTTCTATTGAATCAGTTTGTTTGTATTTTCAAGTTAGGGAAAATCACTGAAATAGAAGTTTTAGATAGTCTGACACGGAAGAAATTTGTAAGCTTCGGCTGCATTTTCAATATTAGCAGTGAGATGCTTCAGGATTTAGACATCCTCAATGTAACCTGATTTCTGGCATTCAGGCCAAGATGAATATTAATATCACATAACCGTTTCTGTCAAAAAAAAAAAAAGTTGGATAGGAAAAGAAACACAGGTAGTGCACAATATCCTTATACCAATCATAGCACAAAAATTTGTATTGAATACCTGTTTTGGACTTGCTTTGACCTTCTTCATTAACAGCTCCATCCACTAGTGCAAACAGATTAATTCCCAAGGCTTGAAAATTTGTCTCTATCAATAACTTCGCTAAACCCTGTCCCTTGACCAGCTTGGCGGGTTTGATGTCCAAATCATAGCCTTGTATTTTTGCTATCCACTTCCCTCTTTTTCCTTCAACATCACTTTGGACTAGCACATCTTTCACAGCATAATTAGGAACATAAGCAGTTATTTGGGACTGCAACACATAAGTCCTGAAGGCTTTCAGTGCTTTGACCAAAGCATATACTTGTTTCTTCAGAATATTGTATTTGAGCTCGTCATCTTTGAGAAATTTCTGAAAAATGCAACTGGTTGCTCCTTATTGTCTTCATTTTTCTACAACAACACATCAGCAATAGTAGTGGGGGATGCAAATGAGAATACCTGAAAGGCTTTTTGATAGTCTGGAATAATCAGAACTGGAGCTTCCTGCAGTGCTTCCTTTACTCTAGCAAATGCATCTCTTGCTTCCTTATCCCATTTCACTTCTACATTTTTCTTCAACATATCTGTTAAACTTCTCACGATCTCAGCATAATGGGGCACAAACCTCCTCAAAAAGTTTATTTTTCCTAGGAATCTATGGATATCCTTCTTACTTTTGGGTAAAGGAATAGTCTGAATGGCTTCTACCCTTGTTGGGTCAATCTTTACTCCTTGTTTAGAAACAATGTCACCCAATAACTTATCTTATTCTAAGGCAAATAAATATTTCTTGGGATTTAAAGGCAGACCCTAGGGGTGCTTCCACTAGTGTGGTGACCCTAGGGGTGTTTCCACTGGTGTGGCGTTGGGTGACTCTTGGGGGTTCCCAACTAAAGATGCCCTGATAAAGGATGAATCGATAAGGGTGGAGGTGTTCCGTATTTGATTTCTAAATGGTGAAAGACCAGGAACTCCTTCCGCTAATGGGGGGAGGTCCACAGGACGACTAGATCGACGAGGTCTTATTGGGTCTATTATGGTGTCGACTAGGTATGGTTTTGGAAATATTTTTCAGTTATTTGAGAGGAGAGAGATTATATATCAAAGAAAAAATGTGATCACATACATAAAACAAAGTGAAAAAAAAAGGTTAATTTTCCTTTATATTATTTCTATGTGATGAATCAATCAAAAAATGGTTTTGGTTGTTTTTTGCGCATGATACTCAAAATCCTAAAGACCTAAGCATCCTGACACTCTTAATTGTAACTAGGCCTTGCAAGGATATCTTTTGGTTGGTACTGGGGTTAACGTCCCAAAAGAACTAGTGGCACCTTCCAACAACCGAAGAATCGACCAAGGTAATGAGAACAAGATCTATTTTTGCCTGCATCATCACCTATAGGGAAGGATGCCCTAGATTTGGCCACTAAGTATTGTCGTCCCACGTGAGCATTCGAGTATTGAGCTTCTTGGTGATCAACTATCAATATTGAGCATTATATGGGTCAGGTAGCCCTAAATAATACCGCACACACTGGGCCTAAGCTTAACCCCCTATGAATCGGGTCTTTGTGGCACTCGAGTTTTCTTTTCCATGGGCGGATAGACGGTTTTAAAGCTCCCTATAAATTCAACTTCTATGCTTCAAGATGTAAACTGATCATGGCGGCTTATTGGATTCCTACCCTCATGGTCCTAACCTGAACTATTAATTATCTTGTGGCGCCTGTGGGAATATTTAATTAGTTCACTTATGGTTAGTTTTAAGGTGGCTTAATTTTCTTAAGGTGTGGCAATGTGTGTGAGAAAGTGAAAAATCACAAAAAAATTTAAGATGTGGATATGTGGTGATCATTTACACGTTCCCCTATTTAAACTATGTTTTGATTGTTCCTTGTGAAAATAAAATAATGTGCAGATAGTGGGCCGCTTACAATTTTTCCTATTAAACTAAATGTTTGACTAAAGGGGGATGGAAAATTATCAAAAGAGAGCATTCATATGCATTCCCAGGGTCACCAAAAGGTGCAAGGGAATCAACGATTACTTGTTCTCTAAGATAATTCAGTCCCTGTCGCGATTTCTAGTGCAAAAATTTAAACTAAAATTAATGATACAACAAGGAAAAAATAAATGGAAACTAGCTAAGCATGCGTGGATATGGGCCACTTACTCCTTGCTAATTACCAATGTGTTTTGGTGTCTATTTGCACAAAATGAGTTAGTTAATATTGCATGGGTGGATTTTCTCCACTTAATTGCCCCTTACTTAAAATATGTGAGTTTTGTGAAGATAAACTTTGAAATTTAGAACTATGCAACTAGAAAGACTAAAATGTGGCGAAAAGTATGTTCTAAACAGTCATGGGACACCAAACACAGTGCTGGAATATTTTCTCTGGGTTGTCATTCACTTTACAGTTGTGAAAACTGAATAAAACCACTGAAAAATAGGTTCCTTGGTTTCTGGCGCGGAAATTTCTTGCACAGGCATGCAACTCTACGCACAGGTCTGAGCTAAACATGTGCGGACCACCGCATCTATCTATGTAAACTACGCGTGGTTTTCCTGCATGAAAATTTCCAAAACTCCTGAACTGTAACTCTTCACAGTGGGTGAATGAGGGGAGAAGAGGAGGAGGAGAGTTGGTTCAGTAGCAATCCTGAGCAGAGAGAAGTCATTGCAAAAGCATAACCACTTAACTAAAGGGTAAGGTAAGTGGAGTCACCAATCCTATAGTGGTGGTTTTTGTGTATGATTGTAGTAAACCATCGGTGCTTGGTAGGAGTGGTTGCAACCCACAATCTATGGCCACAAGTAGAAAATATGGTTAGCAGGTTAGTGAACACATGCCAATATATAAAAACATAATAAATTATGGAACATAATATGTTGTAAATAAGAAGAAGAAACACAACTATAATGAAACAAAAACACAAGCTCCAATGATTCAAACGAGACAATTATACAAATGGTGGAATAATCCCCTCTTATTGACCACTATTAGTAAGAAATTTAGAATGTTACACACTTTCCAAAGGACTCTTAGAGCTATGGAGCTCTAAGACCCAATGGAAGGATGGTTTTACCCTTGAGTCGGTTCTGCAAGGCCTCTTGCTTCTCGTAATGGATTGAAGTTGTTGGGTGGCCAGCAACCGAATCCTCTAACTCTATTGCTGCTCCGGATCACACACTACTAGTTTTCTCATGGGAAATTTGTCCAGCATAACAATGTGTTCTCATTTTGTTCTTATCATGGTGGTAATTTATAGGAAAATTCAAATCCTTCTTCCCTCTCTTGGTGCACTTTTGGATAGTGACCCAAGAGTTGGAGTTGATTCCTTTGTGTGTTCACTTGATTTATGTATGTGCTCACTTGAGGTCCCAAGGAGGCTCTAGGTGGTTGTCCTTGGGCGGCCTCAAGTGGTGGATCTTCTCTTGAAGTGTGTCAAGTGGTCCAAGATGGTGACTTACACCACTCCCAAGACCGCGCAGCTTTTTGAGGGAAATTCGAGTATACCATCGCACCTATCGAAGAAAAATGCACGCAAAGCACATTTTGCCTATGTATTTGGTGTGAAATTTGACATTTTGCCTCTCTTCACCTTAGATATTTTTAAATTTTCCAGATTCTCTAATGTTTCTTAGCCCTGTAAGTCCTTCTTCTTGACATTTCATAATTTCATTTTTATGGTATGATTTTCCAGTGATAATAATGGGAAAGTGGAAATTTTCAAACTCTATCAAAAGGATCAACATCACATTCAGTGGAGCTTGGAGACAACAACAATTGTGAAGTCAAAGGCCTTGGATATACATCTTTGGATATGGAAAGTGGAGGAAAGATACATCTCAACAACATTCTCTATGTCCCATATTTCAAAAATAATTTACTTTGAATTTCTTGTTTAGAAGATAAAGGAGATCGGGTTGCTTTTGTAAGTGGTAAATTTTTGGTTTGGGGAAAGGATTCAAGTTTTGAAAAACAAAATTTTATTGGGATTCATGAAGGAATTTTATATAGATTTCATACTCCATCTCCTCAAGCCCTTGTTCACATGGAAAATAGTCCCATCGAACTTTGGCATAGAGAAAATGGGCATATTCATTATAATATAATCCCCTCTAATTCAAATTGTGAAGGGAATCCCCAACATTAAAGGAGATCATGAAGGAGTATGCAAGGGCTATGCCATGGAAAATAATACTAGAAAAAAATTTACAAGAAATGATACAAGGTCTAAAGAAATACTAGACCTCATTAATTTTGATTTATGTGGACCCATGTTTAATAAATCTCTTGGATGCCATCAATGCCATGTGACCTTCATTGATGATCACTCTAGAAAGACATGGCTCTACCTTCTCAAGACAAAATATGAAGTATTTGAAAAGTTCAAGGAATTTAGATTTGAAGTGGAGAACCCAACTGTAAAATAAGATAAAGACTCTTAGATCTGAAAATGGGGGTGAATACACTTCCAAGGAACCGATAGCTTATTACAAGGAAGCATGCATTAATAGGGAGCTCATAGTTCCCTACAATCCCGAACAAAATGGAGTAGTAGAAAGAAATAATAGAACCATTGAGGAATGCATAAGGAGTATAACATTTGATCAAGATCTACCAAAATTTATATGGGGAGAAGCATCCATGACAACAATATACATACAAAATATAATTCCTCGTAGAATTCTTGATAATATGGCACCAGAAGAAGATTTTTCAGGGAAGAATCCATATGTAGAGATTCTCTGAATCTTTGGATGTCTAGCATATATTCATGTTCCAAAAGACAAACGAAAGAAGTTAGACTCTACAAGTATAAAAGGTATCTTATTTGGTTTTAGTCTCTCATCAAAATCTTGTAGAATCTACATCAAAGAAGAAAGGCGAATTGAAGTTAGAATTGATGTAATATTCGACAAAAATCATGCCTACAAAAGATCCAAATATATTTCTATTGAATCTGATGAAAAAGATGCACCACTATTTGACTAATAAAATAAACATGTCAAGTCACCTACAAATCAAGAAGTAACAAGTGAACCTATTCAACCTATTATCATTCCTGAATCAAAGAAGAGACCAACCTGGTTGATAGCTACACTTGAAAATAAAAAGGACACAAAGCAGCCAAGGACACATTTAGACAAAAGAAAGAATCTGAAATGATACTTAGGATATTAAGCATGCGTGACATATTTAATTGAAGTAGAACCAACTAATTTGAAGAAATCGCTCACCAAGAAGAATGGAAGAAAGCAATGTAGGAAGAATATCAATCTATCATGAAGAATGGGGTTTGGGAAATTGTTCCTATACCAAGTGAAAAATATATCGTCACTTCTATATGGATTTACAAGATTAAACATTTCATTGATGGAAGAATATAAAAATACAAAGAAATATCTATTGCAAGGGTTTTCTCTCAAAAGGAATAGAAGATGAAGAAAAATTTTCTCCTACTTCCAAGTATACTACTATTTGATCTTTGATTTCATTAGAAACCACCATGGGATAGAATATTCATCAAATGGATGTCAGAAAAACTTTCATAAATGGAACACTTGATGACGAATTATTTATTAAGAAATTGGAAGGTTTTGAGATAAATATTAGGGAAACTCATGTATGTAGATTAAATAAATCCCTATATTTATTGAAGCAAGCTCCTAGAGCCCGGTACACAAGAATGGATGCCTATATTCTAAGGATTGGATTTTTCAAAAGTTTTGCAGATGCAAACCTATATATCAAGATAGTGAAGAATGAAACAGTCATCATACTTCTATATGTGGATGATTTATTTATTACAAGTGTGGAGCAAAAAATTCTAGAATGTAATAAGATGTTGTCCGTTGAATTTGAAATGAAAGATCTGGGACTCATGCATTATTACTTGTCCTTGGAAATTTGGCACAAACTCGGTGATATATAACTTGGTCAAGGAAATTACATAATCAAGATGTTATAAAAGTTTGATATGATCGACACCAAGCCTCTAACTACTACCATGATCACAAATCTAAATAAGTTGAGAATATTTGACTCCAATCCCATTGATCCTAAAAGTTATCATAAGTTGGTGGTCACTTTGATGTACTTGGTGAATACTAGACCTTATATGTGTTTTGTTGTGAACAATATTAGTTAATTTCAGTTGGAGCCTCATCATGAAAATTGGATAGTTTCCCAACACATTTTAAAATACTTAGATGGAACTATTCATCGTTGCCTGAAGTATGATGTGAAGGAAATTAAATTTATAGGTTTTACCGATTCTGATTGGGGTGGCAGTGAGATTGATGGAAGAATCAATATCGGTGGTTGTTTCAGTTTGGGATATGTAATGATTTCATGGTTGAGTAGAAAACAATATCTCATTGCTTTAATTAGTGTTGAAGTTGAATATGTTGTTGCATGTGAAGTAGGAAAGGAAGTAGTTTGGTTAAGAAAACTCCTATCTATTTTTTTTGGAGAACCATTATATCCTACTATGATAAATTGTGATAATCAAAGTAGCATCAAGATGTTTGAAGATCTTATAATCCGTGTCAGGAGGACAAATCACATTAACAAGCACCACTACATTATAATTTTGGTGTGTGATGGGGTTATAAAGCTACAATATATTCAAACAAATGAGTAGGTAGTTGATATGTTAATGAAATTTGTTATAAATAAAAAGTTTGAGTATTTCATAAGCATGCTTAGATTTTTTTATGTTAAAAATTTAGTATATAGGGAGAGATGAAGCTTCTTGAGGTGAAAAGACGGTTGTGATTACATATGGTCACCCTATGATGATGTCTAGATCTCGAAGTAGGTAGGGTGGTGTTGGTCTTGGATCTCTAACCTTGGATACATACCTAGATCCATGGGTTGGTATTAGATCAGAAGCATGATGGTACCTATAAAGGTTGAAGCTTGTAACACACCTTAGTCAAGCCTGATTAGATACCTTGGTCAGGTATCTAACATATATCATTATGTGTGTTGTGACTCTTTATATATCTCATCATTTTGAGTTCATCAATGTAGCTATGTATATATGTAATTATGAAGACCTCCCTACTTAAGAGGGAGTGTTGAAGAATATAAATAGTTTCGGTCTTCATAATTGTATTTGAGCCATGATGTAAAAAATGAATAAATAAATTGTAAAAGAAAAATTATTTTGAAGCATGTATTTCATGCTCTTTCATTTATTTTTGAGGTCATAACCTCCATTGAAGGCTCTTAGGTTTTTTCAAGAGTTAAGAGAGTCATTTTCATATTTATTAGACCCTTCTTCGGCTTTTTTATCATGTAAACAAATTTATTTTTGAGTCAAAATAGTTATTTGTTCCATCCTCACCAAATCGGCCATATCCTCAAGAATTTGGAACTATTTGGAGCCAATTGAACCCCGTGGAAGCAGTATAAATATAGGAAACTCGACTCATTTGGAAATAATCTCACACAAGTTTGATGTATGAGAAAAGGAGGATGAAAAAGAGAGTGAATTACAAGAGAATAAGACCTAATTCAAGGAAGAAGAAAATTTGAAGTTTCCACTAGCATCTCTATCTCACACATGTGAAGATTTTAGGATCTCTAGGCAAGTAGCTTGGGGGGGGGGGAATTATAAAGTAGTTGCAGGTCCAAAATTATGTAGTTGGGAGCCAAAATTTTGGGTTGAAGTTGCATATGGGGAGATGATACTTGGATATTTTGGAAAAATACATCTACTTGAAGGAAGGGATGACTTGGTGATTGGAGGAGATCTCTGTCTAGGTTAAAAAGGGTCCTAAATTGTCTCATCTTGATTTGAATCTACTAGTGTAAGAGTTTGATTGGGTTTTCCCCTAGGTAGGGGTTTTTCCCTAGCTGAGTGCCTATATATTTTGTTCATTCTTCTTATGATCATCATACATTTTATTTGTAAATTGCTTGATGAAATATAACAGCATAAAGAAATAAAATAGGCCAACATAAATCCCAAGTAATTATCATGAATAGAGGAATCAAAACCTAATGTTTATATGCATTGATTTCTCAATAATGGTAGGTGAATGTGAGAGCGGTTCTTATTTAGCATTAGCTTCTACAAAATTCCCCGTGGTTGCCTCATCATTTTTTTTCCTAAAACCACACTTGCTGCACAACCATCTATCAGGTCAACTCTTAAAAATAGGGGAAGGAAGAATGTGAAAAGTTGGTGGACATGTTTTTTCTATGGAGTGACACTCCCTTCAACGTTTTCGAGAAAAATCTATTTTACCAGCCTATGTTTGATGTTATTGTTATTGTTGGCTCATGGCACAAAGCCCCTTCCTATGATGACTTGAGAGGGTATATTCTTCAAAATGAAAAGGTTGATTGCACTGCAATATTGGAGGAATTTAGGGCATCATGGGAACACACAAGATTCACTATGATGTCAAACGGTTGGATTGATCAAAAGGGTAGAATCCTTATTGACTTCTTGGTTAATTTCCCAAAGGGTTGATGTTTATGAAATCGGTTGATGCATCGAGACATATCAAAGATGCATGATTATTATGTGATTTGTTAGGCGTGTTCATTCAGTAAGTAGGTACACAACATGTTGTCTAGGTTATAACAGATAATTCTACAAATTATGTTGCCATTAGAAAGATTCTTATGAACTTGTTTTCAACACCTTGTGTTGCACAATATAATGACTTGATGTTAAAGGACATAGGAAAAAATTCCTTATGTTGGGGATATTGTTGAATTATAAAAAATCATAACAAAATTTATATATAATAATGCATTTGTGCTTCATTTGATGAGAAGATTCAAAAATAACAAGGATTTGGTGCACCATGTTATTCCACAGTTTGCCACTAACTACATATTTGTTCAATCTCTCTTGAATTCTATGTGGAATGTGAAAAGAATATCTATTTCAGAGGAGTGGTGTCGTTTATCATTTAGATGCAAACTAGAGGGAGAGGCCATATGCAGGCTAGTTTCATACCAGGAAATATTTTGGGTAGGGCTGCAGGAGGTGTGTACCATTATTGAACCTTTAGTGAAGGTTATTCAATTAGTTAATGGAGGAAAGCTTGTACTGGGCTACTTGTATGAGGCCATGGATCCAGGACAAAGAATCAATTCGTAACTATTACGAGGACAAGGGGGGTGACGGATTTGAGAAACAACAACTGATATGGAAAGTGGCTGATGAGAAATGGAACAATACACTCCATTGTTCCATTCATGTTGCAAGCATATACCTAAACCCCACATTTTCTTACTCCTATGGTTTCATATTTGATGTTGAGCTCATGGATGGATTATTTACTTATGTTCATAAGATGGTGTCATATTCAGCATAACGTGTATAAATTTATAAAGAAATGGAGATATATAGGATGGCAGGTGGCACATTTATCTTTGACAGGGCTATCCATGATAGGAAGACCTGATAAAAAAATGGATTCAGTTTTTCCTCCAAATCAAAGTCTTCAAATGCAGATAAAAATAGGATCAAGTTTAAGTTCTTGTCGACAGGATTCCAACAATGCGAACGGCACGTAAAACCAAGTTCGTATGAAGAAGACATGGCCAATTAATGTTTATGACAAATTAGGGCAAAATGACAAAAATTCAAAGTCAACATTCAATAGTCAACAGTCAGGATGACATCAGCAGGACACATGTCATCTCAGGAATACACCACATGTCCAGGGTGATGTCAGCAGATCAGTGACGTGTCAAAGTTTGATTGGTTGGAATGGGCCAATCCGGGGCTGACATGTGGTAGCCTGGATTTTGCCCAATATGGCCTCATTTCCAAAAATTTTGGGATCAGGGAGGATCGAACCCCTAACCTCCCAGAATGCCAAATCTATTTCCAGAATTTGCTCACCGGTTGAGCTACCATGTCAGTTGTTATTGAATGTAAAGATGATATATTTAAGTGGTGTTGGGATTTTCCGCTGGAAAAACGTCGGATGGTCAGGGTCAACCCCACAACATCCAAAACCATTAATATTTTATGCCGCACACATATATATCTTTCCATATATATAATGTAACCAACTGGATATATGATGGAAGGTTTGGGCGGGTGTTTCGAACAACCGACCCACCAAAACACATATATACAACGCCTTCACAACAAGTGCGATGACCAGGACGCCGAGTAGTGGAGCTTGGTAAACCAAGTCACCAAAATTCTAATTCAACTCAGCTCAGAGACAAACCTATTTAAACCTGTTGTAGCTGCTACAACACCACCCAAAATTTTGGGTATATTTAAAATTTCAGGTCCCCCTCTGCTCGCTTAGTCATTAATGTCTTTCACCAAACCTGCAGTCAGTGACATCCCAACGACCTATCCCCAACCCCTCATGAGTTGTCTGGCCATCATGATCAGATGTCGTTGCTGCAATCACGCCATGTGAGGGAGGGATCACCCAGCATACATTCGAATAATAACTTTCTGTGCACTCGGGATGGACATTAATAACTCCTTCGCCATGGGTCATTAAGCGCGTTGTTTGAATACTTCTCTTATGTTCATTGGTCGCATATATTTTATCTAGGGGCACCTTTCGCAAAGAATAACTGTGAACTAATTAATGTTATGTTGTTTATATAGGTCAATCCCACGACTGATAAACTCATCATGATTGTCATGGCACCACGGGAAATAAGATTAAGCCTCCTACATCTGAAGAGATTAGTTTTCAAGAATTCAAAAATACACTTATGGAGCCTGGGCTTGTCGACCATATTGTGATTGCAAACCAATCTGTAGCTAAAGTTTATGTTCGAAATTCACCAAATAATTCTACCCAGAGTGAAAGCAGTGATGTAGAGATACATGTCAGACGGACCTCCTCCGAGGGTGGCAGCCAACATAAGTACTCTTTTAATATTGGCAGTGTTTAATCCTTTGAGGAGAAGTCGGAGGATGCACAGGAAGCGTTGGGTATTGGTCCTCATGATTATGTTCCTGTAACATATGTTTCAGAACGGTCTGGTACCAAGAGTTGTTGAGATTTGCGCCTACATTATTGATGACTGGGGTCTCTTATTTACTTTGGGCGAAGAATGCAAAGTGGTTTGGATATAGGTGGACCTGGAGGCAAAGGTGGTCGTGGACTCTAAATTCAAAGGACATCGGTAAAGCTAATGTGACGAAGCTGGATAAAATTCAAAGGACAAGGTATTATTTAAGAATGTAGCTGGTTGTGACGAAGCAAAGCAGAGATCATGGATTTTGTGCATTTTCTTAACATCCTAAAATTACCAAGAGCTAGGAGCTAAAATTCCAAAAGGTACCCTTTAATGGGTGCTCCTGGCACAGGGAAAACTCTCTTGGCAAAAGCTAAAACAGGGGAAGCCAGAGTCCCCCTTTTCTTTCAATGTGTGGCTCGGATTTCATGAAGATTTTCGTTGATGTTGGGCTTTCAAGGGTTAGAAGCATGTCTCCTGGAGCCAGGCAGCCTACATCATATGTTATCTTTATTGATTATATTAATGCAATCAGCCGAGCAAGAAGTCGTGGGGTTAGCCAAAGCAAATGATTCTAGACATTGTACAATTAAACCAAGGCACCAAAATCATATGTGATGGTGAAGCAAAACTATGTGGAGGTTTTATAAGTGGGCTCACATCCACATATCCAAGACAAGGCGCCAACATATGGTTTTAGAACCATATGAGAACACGGATCAGAACTATATCAAATGCATTAATTGAGCTCAAATATTTTTGTGGTGGAGTGATGACCTATGGTCAAACATGTTGAGCGGACAAATTAATCAAAACTTATGTTTAAAACAAAGGTTCGATAGTGGATGTTTGGAGCAAAATACATATTTAGCTGTCAACTTTACGTAGAAACATAGCGCAGAAATGCATGGATGGAATAGACATGTGTACGCAGCAGTCAACAGTTGTGTTGGAGCGTTTGGAGCATAGTCAAAAGAGCCATATGAGACCGCCGAGCGAAAGCATACATATAATGGCCGAAGTGTATGTTAAAACATGGGACGAGATATTATGACAAACCTTTAGGAGCGTATGGTGCGTTACAAATAGGCGGAAAAGGTCGAAGATGGGTTTTCTGCCTATGGTAAATATTTGGGAGCAGATATATAAATACATGTTCAGCGGTGCAAAATCGTGTTTACACATGGCGCCGTGCAATCACTATCTTTGAACGTTCAATAGTCCAAAGTCGTGTTACGTTACGTGGAGCCCAACGTTCAGTTTTTACATTGCATGGAGCCAACGTAAATGTTATACATATACATGGCAATCAACGTCGGGCAGAGTATATGACAAACCATGGTGATATGTCATGATAATTGTGGTGCGTTGCAACCAAAGCGCGAAGGGAATAAAGAATATGTTTCAAACCATGTTTTAGCGGTGCAAGAACTCGTGAAATGGTTGAACGAAACCACGTGGACACGTGACATGGAGCCAAGGTTGCGATGGCAAGTTTTCGACCCACGCTAAAGTGTTTGGAGATATATTTTATGGTCCAAAAGTCATGTTTCTACGTGGCAGCAGGCTATTATAATAAGTTGATTAGTCAAAGCTGCATGGATGAAATTTCCAACGTATCTATCTCCAAGTCTGCATGGCAACCGTTGTAAAAGGACCATGCATTTCTGGTAAGTGTACAAGGATATCGCGCTGAAATAGAATCCGAATGATTTATGTCGACTTCTGCAGCCCCGACGGCAAGTCACATTTATAAAGGCGTTGGTCACATTTATAAAGGCGTTATCGTTACTAAGCGTTCGCTTTTATTCTGTCCAAAGGCGCTGGAAAACCGGATCAACGTCCCACGTAGATTGCATGCAGTGCGTTGCTTACCACGGAAGCGGAATTGTCTATAATCCGTTTGCAAATAAAGAAGTAACAACACACATGTCAGCATGATATTGATCCACTAACCCTCACCTTTCCGAGGCAGATAAATCTTTCGTTTTATTCTAAATCCACCGAAATAATGAAGAATTCTCCGCATACATGGTAAGAAAATTCGACCTGCAAGTTATCTCTGTGAGACAACCTCCGAGACAGTGAGGTCGTGTGCAGCATCAGCATGCATGCAAATAGAACCCTAAACAATTTTGCTGCAGGCATACATACGTGTAGGAGACTTTTCGACTCATAGGAGAAGAAACCACATATAATTAGCCTTGCACAACGACAGATCTAATTTTTGGAGGTGGGATCGAAGTGCCCGACCCAAAAATGGTATTCGAAGACTTCATGCTCTCGTTGTAATGCAGGTTGGATCGCACACGGAGTCAGCTGCATCGGCTTTGTCATTATCATAGAATATCAATTTACGGAGGTAAAGAAAAACTCTCATTTGAACGAGCACAGTATCAACCATGGAACATGATTTTCACAGGATGGCGGCCCTTTTGAAATGTATGGTTATCACTAATCCGTCGATGGATCAGCGTTAGAAGAGCAAGGGGTTGAAAACCAGCAATCGCAGATGCTTATCAATTACATCGTTAAACATCCTGCGTTCCTTATTGCCACAATAAACAGCGTTGCTGCAACCAGGAGGGGCATAGTTTCGTGGAGATGCCCATTCGGCCCTGCCGTTGATCTGTCAAAATTTTCTCCTTCCTCCAACTGCGACCAGATCGTATGATAGAGGGACATGTCCTTACATGAAGACCACGCCAGCCATTAAATGAATCATTGCGTTGTTTCACCTCCTTTAGGCAAATGCAACGCAAGTGCGAAATCTTTGAGCATGACTGGCGTAGGATCATAAGTGAGGTCGCAGTTTCCCTCAGTAAAGATACCTTAGATTCTCCGATTGAAGATGACAAGTATTGCTCCTCTAATGAATGGGAAAATCGATGAGCATGAAGACCTGCAGCGAACACTGAGAACGTGAATGAAGAAGCTCGTGTCTATCAAGTAATTTAATCCAAGACTTGAAGAGAACCTTGTGCGTGGGGAAGATGATGATCCTGACAGAGAAAGGGCACTGAGAAAGCCTACACATGCCATTATCTCTGACCAAATAGGGGTCTAAATTCATTGTTTTCTCTTTTGCAAGTTAATTAAAATGCCCTTAGCATTATTATCATTCAATCTGTGACCTATGTTATTTTATTTGCAAGAAGAACCTTTGGGTTTGCACAAAGAGCAAAGGTTTTCCCCAGCAAACAGCGGGATCTTTTCAAAACAAGTACATCCTCATGAATCTCCGAAGAAAGCACTTTAAGTTCGAGAGCACCTGGCCACGTCCACCAAAAGAAGGCTACAAGTCACAGATCTGCCAAGGTCACATATCTTCGGTTTTCCGCCTTTTGCGACCCAGCGACCCAGCGACCTAGTCGTAAGGTCGCAAGGTTGCATATCTTCGATTTTTCCGCCTTTTGCGACCCCACGACCTAGCGACCTAGTCGCAAGGTCACAAGGTCGCATATCTTCGGTTTTTCCGCCTTTTGTGACCCCGCGACCCAGCGACCTAGTCGCAAGGTTGCAAGGTCGCATATCTTCGGTTTTTCCGCCTTTTGCGACCCCGCGACCCAACGACCTAGTTGCAAGGTCGCAAGGTCACATTGCTGATTTTTCCCGAAATTTGCAACCCCGCAACCCAGCGACCTAGTCACAAGGTCGCAAGTTCGCATTTTCATCTTTTTTCACGATCTGCAACCCTGCGACCCTGCGACCCAGTCGCAAGGTCGCAAGGTCGCACCTTGTACATTTTCTTACAACCTGCGACCTCGCGACCCAGCTCAGGTCGCAGGTCGCAACAACAGCTTAGGTCACAGGTCGTAGAGAAGACTGGGTCGCAAGCCAACCCAATGGTCAAGAAGATGAAAAGTCAAGGAAGCCCAAAGGGCAGGTTTTGTATTATAAATACTCCTTCGGGAGCTTGTAAAGAGATCTTTTGTTTGGGACTCAAGCAGAGTACATTGTATTACCAGTAGATTACACATTTAATGATGAATACAAGCATTTTGAAAAATCCCTTTGTGGATATGTTGTTGTTTTATGTATGAGCACTCTTGAGTATTATATCTTTAGTTTCTGAACATCTTTAGATTAAGGGAACTGCATCTTTAATTCACATCACAGTTGCATAACATTTTGCTGAGTATGTTAATGGTGGTTGAGTTTATTTCACTTTCTTAGCGAATGTTGATGACTTTGTTTATCTGCGTTTGTGTTATCATTTAAACTTTTAGGAAGTGAAGGGTGTTCTTGCCGTGAGGAACTGTTTCCTTTGCGGTCAGAACAGTTTACAAGCATGACCCTAATGAAGTGTTGCTAACGACACTTCCTTCAGACTTCATGCTTTATTATTCTCTCTTGCTACTCATAGTGCTGCATGTACATTTAATGCAACAATCATATGTCTCGTATCAGCTGATTAGGTGTATATCCACTAGGTTATAGAGTTTAACCGAGACCCAAAGCAAAGGAGAAATCAGTGGTATCCGGACCCACACCCCGGACGAGATCCCTATTCCAAACGGTTCAAGGTCTAATTGGGACCTTTTACTGGGGAGATCCCCTGCTGTTGGACGGGACAGATTTTCCCGTCAACAGAATTGGCGCTAGAAGGAGGGCCAGATGACAAGCTGAGCCCTTAGAGCCTGCAGTTAATCTCATATCTGTAATGGCTCATTCCCAAATCAGTCTCCTGAGATGTTTTTCGGAGTTTTATGAGCCTCGATACTTCATCCCCGATGAACTTATGTATCACTTGTCCCAGTTAAAATTCGATGGTGAAAATGGGGTGTCCATAACACAACATTTTTTAGATTTATGTGACTTTGGTGAGTGCTACGAAATTGAAGATGAAGGTTTGATTTGTTTTCTTTTCTTCCTCACTCTCGAAGGTCGCGCTAAGCAATGGTTCCGCACATTGTCGGAAGCTTCCATCCATTCGTTTGAAAAATTCGCTAGTGAATTGCGACAAGATTTTCACAGGTATGATCTTCATAACATTGTAATAAAGTTAAATGACATCAGAATGGAACCTCGGGAATCTTTAGATGAGTTCACTATCAGATTCGTTCATTTTTGTTTTGAGTTCCCTGAGAGGGATGTCGATTGGAAATGTTTAAGTGAATAGTTCAAGTATGTGATTCTCGTTTCCCTTGAACAATTTCAGTTAGATCCTAGTGTTCCCTATGATGACCCGCAAGTTACCGGCTGTTCATATTTTGTCCCTAATGCTTCGTTGTCCATCTCCTCGAGTCCATACCACATTTAGGCCTCCAAGGAGAGTGTTTGTATTTGTGATATTCTCACCCCTCCTCCTGAGTTGTCGGGTAGTGGAGTTGTGACCTCGAAAGTTCTAAGCAAGGATAGACACTGGCAAGAGGATAAAGCCTACTGCACTACCTTTGAATATTTCACGCAGCATGTCGAATCAGAGCTTGAAAACCCCAGTGGCTCATTATCTCTCTCGGTTCACGAAACCTACCTCGAGCCCACTCGGTGTCTCCCTAGACACAAACCTAAATCTGATTCGCATACTGATTATGAATCGACTCCTACCCGCATAAAGTTGATTCCCTTACAAGGCCTGCCAGATCATCGTTTTCTCTAAATGACATGGATGCACGTGTTGAAAAGCCTTGTAGGGTTAACGCCCCTGCGACTCAATCTTTTCATTCATTATTCCCCGGTTGGTTTCCCGATCCCGCCACACCAGTAATTTCTTCGAGACATTCAAAATTTCCTTATACTGGTATTGGCGAAAATCATAAGCACACAGATGGTGCTTCACAATCACAGTTCAAAATCGATGAATCTTTCAGATCTGATCTTTCTCACTCGAAATCTTTAGACAGCCATAGGAGCGATTGTCTATCTGGGCAACCTCAAGATGTCCTCTTTATTGATCCATCCCAGTTGGTAACTCCCGCAGAGCCTGACTTGCCAGGTACCCAACTCGACCACATTGATGGTTGTAGAGATCAGTCCTTATCTGAAAACATATTCCATCATACCGCTGACGACTATCACTCACATCTCTTTTCCGACTATATGGAGACACCAGAATTCGATGATTCGCTTTGGGAAGATTCAAGTACCCATCAGAAAGTCGAAGCGCTTCAGCTTCTGCCAACTGTTTCTGAGATGACGATCCCCAAATATCACGCTCCTCCCAGCATAACCGTGGTAAATCCACCCTACCCTGGCGAATCTAGAGAGTCTGATACTGTGGATTATCAATCTGTCAGTGCGCAAATATTTGACCGAATTGATACAAAGCCCACTGACATTTTGCAACCCACCACAATCCATGATCACATCCAGTCGCCTGTTGATCTCGCCAAACCATCAAAGTCGGGCAATTCCCCGCTCGAAGGTCTGGGGTTTGATCCTCACACCCTTGACCAAACCCAGGAGCAACCCCGAACTAGGGTTTTCAAAACTAGGGTCTCTAAACTTGGATGTGCAAGCACCTATAATTCGCCTGGCACATGCTTATTGTTTCCATTCCATAAAACTGATGATCCTCACTACCATAATGAGCATGCTGGTTCGTTCGACCAACCCAATTCGGTGAATGTTCTTGCAAATAGGAATTGGCTTACCCATCACCCCTCAAAACCAGGATCGTGCATGAATGATTTTGTGTCATTTATCAATAATGTTGAGTTTCAAGAACATATAGTTGGTTTTCAAGATGAGAATGGGATTCAGCTTGCACAATCTGTTATGGCATGTTCTTTGGTAAGTATTTATGATCATCTTGCCGTGGCACCTGCTCCTCAGGTAAGTTTTGTTGCTGCTGCACTTTTTTGGATACTAGCTCTGATCCTGATCATTGTTGTTCTTGCAGGTCAGGAACTAATGCGGTGGCTGCACTGGAAAGCTGATTTTACATAGCCCCACTGCATCATTGGTTAAACTAGGTTTTAGGTGTAGGCTAGCTAGGACCTGAAATAAAATTTTTAGTTCAAATTTAATTAGGTTTACTTGCTAAATTTTTTACTTCATGATTTAAAAGTGTGTTTGTTATTTTACGGCTAATATCCTAGGCATCATCATGTTACAATTGTTTTGCACTCATTTCTTTTCCGTTTGCTTGATGCTGCATAAATAATTACTGCTTGTATTGCGCCTCTTTCCCATCTACAACTGGTTAATCATTCTTTCACATGGCGCTGCATTGCATCTTGAGCCTCACCTATTACACTGCGTCGTATGATCTCTCCCTCACATCATTTTTGTCATATCGCCTGCCACTTCATGAGCCCTCATTGCAACCCTATCACCTTGCAGTCTTGTTTTGCCCCGATTGCTGAAACAGTAACCCCATTGTTTTGCGTGAGGTTGCGGTGGCTATCTCAGGAGGAAGCTTTCTCTTAGGACCAGTCATCGAAGTCACATTCTCAACAAGAGGCCTATGATTCCAAACTTATTTAGCCGGGGAGATACGAGCTGGTTGCTTATGGGAGACCTAATGAGTTTGAATGGCCCATACCCGTAGCCTAAGCCTTGTGCCCAGCATAGTCTTGGATGTTTTAATGATCTGTTTTGCGCGCTTCGCCTATTGTGGCAGGTGGGATGTGAAGTTTTGGCACAAGGGTAAACCCAAAACTGGATATCTCTCAGTTTCTGTAAAACAAGAAAAAACCTCTCTTGCTCGTAAAATAAGTCGGGATCCCTCATCCGCCCACGAAAATAAGTGCCACGAGCACAGGAAAATAAGTGCTACAAGCACATGAAACAAATAAGGGTAAAGGATCGAGAAAGGCTTCCTGCGCAAAGAGGTAACGCAACAACTTTGCCGGGGTACTGACCAGGCTCGCTGGCAACGGAGCAACGTTTGTGATTTCTTGAAGTGACTCCGCCGGGGTACTGTCCAGGCCCGCTGGCAGCGGAGCAACACCAGAAAATTACTTTAAAAAATCCTGAAAATAATAAACCCACTGCCTTGCTCTTCACATCATCAACAAGCTACTGGTGTCTGTGAGCTTTCTCTTTGATGTGTTCTGATTAGCGGGACTTAGTTGAGGCACAAGGATTAGGCATACCTGTAAAGGACCAAAGTAATACAAAGGGTACCCGCGGAACTTGTTCAATATTCCCTTGCATTACTATTCGGACTCAGACTTTTGTTGTGATACTGACAGAGATGCTGGATTCTACCAGTGGTTCGCCATTTGTTGTAGCTGCTACAACACCACCCAAAATTTTGGGTATATTTAAAATTTCGGGTCCCCCTATGCTCGCTTAGTCGTTAAGGTCTTTCACCAAACCTGCAGTTAGTGACATCCCAACGACCTATCCCCAACCCCTCATGAGTTGTCTCGCCATCATGATCAGATGTCGTTGCTGCAATCACACCATGTGAGGGAGGGATCACCCAGCATACGTTCGAATAAGAACTTTCCGTGCACTCAGGATGTACATTAATAACTCCTTTGCCATGGGTCATTAAGTGTGTTGTTTGAATACTTCTCTTATGTTCATTGGTCGCATATATTTTATCTAGGGGCACCTTTCGCAAAGAATAACTGTGAACTAATTAATGTTATGTTGTTTATACAGGTCAATCCCACGACTGATAAACTCATCATGATTGTCATGGCACCACGGGAAATAAGATTAAGCCTCCTACATCTGAAGAGATTAGTTTTCAAGAATTCAAAAATACACTTCTGGAGCCTGGGCTTCTCGACCATATTGTGATTGCAAACCAATCTGTAGCTAAATTTTATGTTCGAAATTCACCAAATATATCTACCCAGAGTGAAAGCAGTGATGTAGAGATACATGTCAGACGGACCTCCTCTGAGGGTGGCAGCCAACATAAGTACTCTTTTAATATTGGCAGTGTTTAATCCTTTGAGCAGAAGTTGGAGGATGCACAGGAAGCGTTGGGTATTGGTTCTCATGATTATGTTCCTATAACATATGTTTCAAAACGGTCTCGTACCAAGAGTTGTTGAGATTTGCGCCTACATTATTGATGACTGGGGTCTCTTATTTACTTTGGGCGAAGAATGCAAAGTGGTTTGGATATAGGTGGACCTGGAGGCAAAGGTGGTCATGGACTCTAAATTCAAAGGACATCGGAAAAGCTAATGTGAAGAAGCTGGATAAAATTCAAAGGTCAAGGTATTATTTAAGAATGTAGCTGGTTGTGACGAAGCAAAGCAGAGATCATGGATTTTGTGCATTTTCTTAACATCCTAAAATTACCAAGAGCTAGGAGCTAAAATTCCAAAAAGTACCCTTTAATGGGTCCTCCTGGCACAGGGAAAACTCTCTTGGAAAAATCTACAACAGGGGAAGCAAGAGTCCCCCTTTTCTTTCAATGTGTGGCTCGAATTTCATGAAGATGTTCATTGATGTTGGGCTTTCAAGGGTTAGAAGTATGTCTCCTGGAGCCAGGCAGCCTACATCATATGTTATCTTTATTGATGAGATTAATGCAATTGACCGAGCAAGAAGTCGTGGGGTTAGCCAAAGAAAATGATTCTAGACATTGTACAATTAAACCAAGGCACCAAAATCATATGTGATGGTGAAGCAAAACTATGTGGAGGTTTTATAAGTGGGCACACATCCACATATCCAAGACAAGGCGCCAACATATGGTTTTAGAGCCATATAAGAACACGGATCAGAACTATATCAAATGCATTAATTGAGCTCAAATATTTTTGTGGTGGAGTGATGACCTATGGTCAAACATGTTGAGCGGACAAATTAATCAAAACTTATGTTTAAAACAAAGGTTCGATAGTGGATGTTTGGAGCAAAATACATATGCAGTTGCCAACTTTACGTAGAAACATAGCGCAGAAATGCATGGATGGAATAGACATGTGTACGCAGTAGTCAACAGTTGTGTTGGAGCGTTTGGAGCATAGTCAAAAGAGCCATATGAGACCGCCGAGCGAAAGCATACATATAATGGCCGAAGTGTATGTTAAAACATGGGACGAGATATTATGACAAACCTTTAGGAGCATATGGTGTGTTACAAATAGGCGGAAAAGGTCGAAGACAGGCTTTCTGCCTATGGTAAATATTTGGGAGCAGATATATAAATACATGTTCAGCGGTGCAAAATCGTGTTTACACATGGCGCCGTGAAATCACTATCTTTGAACGTTCAATAGTCCAAAGTCGTGTTACGTTACGTGGAGCCCAACGTTCAGTTTTTAAATTGCATGGAGCCAACGTAAATGTTATACATATACATGGCAATCAACGTCGGGCAGAGTATATGACAAACCATGGTGATATGTCATGATAACTGTGGTGCATTACAACCAAAGCGCGAAGGGGATAAAGCATACGTGTCAAACCATGTTTTAGCAATGCAAGAACTCGTGAAATGGTTGAACGAAACCACCTGGACACGTGACATGGAGCCAAGGTTGCGATGGCAAGTTTTCGACCCACGTTAAAGGGTTTGGAGCAGATATATTTTATGGTCCAAAAATCGTGTTTCTACGTGGTAGCAGGCTATTATAATAAGTTGATTAGTCAAAGCTGCATGGATGAAATTTCCAACGTATCTATCTCCAAGTCTGCATGGCAACTGTTGTAAAAGGACCATGTGTTTCTGTTAAGTGTACAAGGATATTGTGTTGAAATAGAATCCGAATGATTTATGCCGACTTCTGTAGCCCCGACGGCGATATTCCAGGAGAGAATCGCTCCTCTGCGCTGGTCACATTTAGAAAGGCATTATCGTTACTAAGAATTCGCTTTTATTGTGTCCAAAGGCGTTGGAAAACCGGATCAACGTCCCACGTAGATTGCATGCAGTGCGTTGCTTACCACGGAAGCGGAATTGTCTATAATCCGTTCGCAGAGAAAGTAGTAACAACACACATGTCAGCATGATATTGATCCACTAACCCTCACCTTTCCGAGGCAGATAACTCTTTCGTTTTATTCTAAATCCACCGAAATAATGAATAATTCTCTGCATATGTGGTAAGAAAATTCGACCTGCAAGGTATCTCTGTGAGACAATGAGGTCGCGCGGAGCATCAACATGCATGCAAATATAACCCTAAACAATTTCGCTGCAAGCATACATACGTGTAGGAGACTTTTCGACTCAGAGGAGAAGAAACCGCATATAATTAGCCTTGCACAACGACATATCTGATTTCTGGAGGTGGGATCGAAGTGCCCGACCCAAAAATGGTATTCGAAGACTTCATGCTCTCGTTATAATGCAAGTTGGATCGCACACGGAGTCAATTGCATCGGCTTTGTCATTATCATAGAATATTGATTTGCGGAGGCAAAGAAAAACGCTCATTTGAACGAGCACAGTATCAACCATGGAACATGATTTTCACAGGATGGCGGCCCTTTTGAAATGTATGGTTATCACTAATCTGTCGATGGATCAGCGTTAGAAGAGAAAGGGGTTGAAAACCAGCAATCGCAGAGGCTTATCAATTACATCTTTAAACATCCTGCATTCCTTATTGCCACAATAAACAGTGTTGCTGCAATCTGTCAAAATTCGCTCCTTCCTCCAACTGCGACCAGATCGTATGATAGAGGGACATGTCCTTACATTAAGACCACGCCAGCCATTAAATGAATCACAGTGTTGTTTCACCTCCTTTAAGAAAATGCAACGCAAGTGCAAAATCTTTTAGCATGACTGGCGTAGGATCGTAAGTGAGGTCGCAGTTTCCCTCAGTTAAGATACCTGAGATTCTCTGATTAAAGATGACAAGTATTGCTCCTCTAATGAATGGGAAAATCGATAAGCATGAAGACCTACAACGAACACTGAGAACATGAATGAAGAAGCTCGTGTCTATCAAGTAATTTAATCCAAGACTTGAAGAGAACCTTGTGCATGGGGAAGATGATGATCCTGACAGAGAAAGGGCACAGAGAAAGCCTACACATGCCATTATCTCTGACTACACAGGGGTCTAAATTCATTGTTTTCTCTTTTGCAAGTTAATTAAAATGCCCTTAGAATTATTATCATTCAATCTGTGACCTATGTTATTTTATCTGCAGGAAAAACCTTTGGGTTTGCACAAAGAGCAAAGGTTTTCCCCAGCAAACAATGGGACCTTTTCAAAACAAGTACATCCTCATGAATCTCGGAAGAAAGCACTTTAAGTTCGAGAGCGCCTGGCCACGTCCACCGAAAGAAGGCTACAAGTCGCAGATCTGCCAAGGTCACATGTCTTCGGTTTTCCTCCTTTTGCGACCCAGCGACCTAGTCGCAAGGTCGCAAGGTCGCATATCTTCGGTTTTTCCGCCTTTTGTGACCCCACAACCCAACGACCTGGTCGCAAGGTCGCAAGGTCGCATATCTTCGGTTTTTTCGCCTTTTGCGACCCCGCGACCCAGCGACCTAGTCGCAAGATCGCAAGGTCGCAAGGTCGCATATCTTCGGTTTTTCCGCCTTTTGCGACCCCGCGACCTAGTTGCAAGGTCGCAAGGTCGCATTGCTGATTTTTCCCGAAATTTGCGACCCAGCGACCTAGTCGCAAGGTCGCATTTTCATCTTTTTTCACGATCTACGACCCTGCGACCCAGTCGCAAGGTCGCAAGGTCGCACCTTGGACATTTTCTTACAACCTGTGACCCCACGACCCAGCTCAGGTCGCAGGTCGCAACAACATCTCAGGTCGCAGGTCGCTGAGAAGACTGGGTCGCAAGCCAGCCCAACAGTCAAGAAGATGAAAAGTCAAGGAAGCCCAAAGGGCAGGTTTTGTATTATAAATACTCCTTCGCGAGCTTGTAAAGAGATTTTTTGTTTGGGACTCGAGCAGAGTACATTGTATTACCAGTAGATTATACATTTAATGATGAATACAAGAATTTTGAAAAATCCCTTTGTGGATCTGTTGTTGTTTTATGTATGAGCACTCTTGAGTATTATATATTCAGTTTCTGAACATATTTAGATTAAGGGAACTGCATCTTTAATTCACATCACAGTTGCATAACAGTTTGCTGAGTATGTTAATGGTGGCTGAGTTTATTTCACTTTCTTAGCGAATGTTGATGACTTTGTTTATCTGCGTTTGTGTTATCATTTAAACTTTTAGGAAGTGAAGGGTGTTCTTGTCGTGAGGAATTGTTTCCTTTGCGGTCAGAACAATTTACAAGCATGACCCTAATGAAGTGTTGCTAACGACACTTCCTTCGGACTTCATGCTTTATTATTCTCTCTTGCTACTCATAGTGCTACATGTACATTTAATGCATCAATCATATGTCTCGTATCAGCTTATTAGGCGTATATCCACTGGGTTATAGAGTTTAACCGAGACCCAAAGCAAAGGAGAAATCAGTGGTAGCCGGACCCACACCCCGGACGGGGTCCCTATTCCAAACAGTTCAAGGTCTAATTGGGACCTTTTACTGGGGAGATCCCCTGCTGTTGGACGGGACAGATTTTCCCGTCAACAAAACCACCAACGTGCAGTCTGAGGTAGTTTTCTTTAGATAAGGTGGTTTTCTGAAAGGCATAGGTGGTTTTGAATTTCTCCAGGGGGTCTGGAGGTCACAGTGACTGAATATAGGCAAGTTTATACTCATTTTACTCGAAATTTTGAGCCCGTCGCAATGGTGAGGTTCATTTTCTCATTTGAGCTTCTATTTTTGAGGTCATACCTGTAAAAGAATTTTGAAGACAAAATAAAGCGGTCAGCACTGGAAGCTAAGGACCCAAAGACGTAGCCAGGAAGTCTGGTGAACTCCGTTATTAAATTTTTATTGTGTTGATGTGTTTGAATGTGTTTTCATTTGCTTATGTTTTTTATGTTATTCTCAATATTATCGAACTATTGCACTAAATAACATAAGCTGCTCACATAGACATCAATAATACCTTTTTAATAAAACAGATCAAGTGGTATCAAAGCTTAAGGTTGATTTTTAAAGGTTTGACAATGTCATGTGAAGATTTGAATGCTTACTAGGTCAAAGTTCAAATGAGGATAAGGAGAACTTCTTGAAGCAAATGCAAAGATTGGAAGGGTATTTTCACAAAAGAAGATGACGGAAGAACACATATTTGGATCAAAAGCTCAATTCTTGGACAGCTTCATGACAATATGTGCGATGGTAGAAGAGATGTATAATGAGTTTAAAAAGGGCAAAGGTGAAGGAACTTTATCGCCTAAACCAGAAAAAGAATCGGGGGAAAAGGCTCCTCCATTACCTCCACCATATCCTCCATCATCACCATCATCGTCATCATTGTCTTGTTCTCATAAATCTAGTTCTTCTAAAAAGAAGAAGAAGAAGAAATCCTCTTTCATCAAATTAGATGTAAAATTTGATTTGCCAATTTATGATGGTGAGTTTAACATTGAAAATCTTGATAATTGGATAAGACAAATTGAAGTGTATTACAGGGTACAGAAAGTTGTTTCAGAAAGAAAGAAGATCCAGCTTGCTAGCATTTGCCTTGGAGGAACCGCACTTGTTTGGTGCGAAGGCAAGACACAAGAAGATCTCCAAAAACATGGTAAAATAATTTCGACATGGAATGAATTTGTTTCTACTATTAAAAAACAATTTTATCCTTTTTCTTATATGAAACAAGCTATGATGAGTTGGCAAACATTGCGTCAGTTGAAGGGTCAAAGTGTGCAAATTTATACGTGGGAATTTCGTAAAAGAGCTTTGACACTAAGAATATCATTGGACTCACCAGAAACATTATTGAAATACATAGGTGGCTTACATAGTTATTTGAGGCATACCATACTGATGTTTAATCCGACTAGCTTAGATGATGTATCAGTTCAAGCAACTCATCTAGAAGCTAGGGGTAAAAATGTATCTCATGATGTTGGAAAGTCATCTAAATCTACTAAAATCAAGAATAAAGAAAAGAAGAAATAAAAATGGAAGGAAAAGAAAGCGAACATTGTGAAGAAAGAAAGGCCTACATGCACTCATTGTAAGAAATAAATAGCGAAAGAATGTTGCTACTATGCAAAAGGACTTGGGATCAAATTCAGGAGACGAAACAACAATTACAGCTACAGGTATAAAAGGTAAAAATTCTCAATCATCTACAAGTAATTCTTTGCATTCTGTTGATAATGAAAATGATGAGAGGACAAGAAATGAGCTATTTCATATGACAGTCGTTTCCAAGCATACTAAAATTGATACTTTGTTTGATAGTGGCTCTCAAGTTAATTTGATTGCTGAATCAATTGTTAAGAAATTGGGTATTGAAACTAACCCTCATTAAAATCCATACCCATTGGGTTGGTTCTGCAATAATATTAAACTACAGGTTACGAAACAATGTAAAATTTGTTTTGCAATTGGATCGGAGTTTGTAGATGAGGTTGAATTAGATATAGTCCCATTGGATATATGTGGAATTTTACTAGGGAGTCCATACTTGTATAATAGAGAAGTCGTCTTCTATCAAAGGGAAAATAAGTATCAACTCACTAAATATGGAATCGAATATGTATTAAGAGCTCATAAACTCAAATATAACTACTCTCTTATAAATTCTGGATAGATGAAAAGAATTATAAATTCAAGTAAACATTTTTTACTTACGATTGTAAAAGCAAAGGATCTTGATAAATCTAATGCTTTTCAAGGCTGTAATCCTAAACAGAAAGAAAATTTAGTTAAAGTTGTTTCTTATTATGATATTCTGTTTCAAGAGCCTAAAGGGCTTCCTCCCAAGCGACAGATAGAACATGAGATTTATTTGCAGCCAAATGCTCGTCTTCCTAATATTTGAATGTACGGGTTATCAGCTCTAGAGAATGCATAAATAAAGAAGCAGGTATAGGAATTGCTCGATCAAGGGTTTATTCGACCAAGCACTTCACCATGCAGATCGCCTATTATGTTGGTACGTAAGAAAGATGGTTCATGGAGAATGTGCATTGATGTCAGAGCATTAAATAAAATAACAATAAAGAATCATTATCTTCTTCCTCACATTAACGATTTATTATATCAGTTGAAAGATGCAGTTTACTTCAATAAGTTAGACTTGTGAAGTGGCTACCATCGTATCAGGGTTTTAGAACAAGATGTATGGAAGACTGCTTTCAAAACAAAGCAAGGACTCTATGAATGGATGGTTATGCCTTTCGGCTTGACCAATGCTCTAGCTACATTCATGCGTGTCATGAATTATGTATTTAGGCCATTCATTGATGATTTTTTAATAGTCTACTTAGATGATATTCTTGTTTTTAGTAAGACATGGGATGAACATATAAAAAATGTAAAGCAAGTTTTAGATGTGTTAAAAGGGGAAAATATCTATGTAAAACTGTCAAAATGTGAAATAGTAGGACATATTTAAATTACTTGGGTTATATTGTAGGGGGTGGTGAATTGAAGATAGATCCCTCTAAGGTTGAAGTCATTGTAAATTGGCCTAAGCCCAAGATTGATACAGAAGTTAAAAGTTTCTTAGGGGTAGCACAATACTAGAGAAAGTTTATTGTTAACTTTTCTTTGATTGCAGCTCCTCTACATGCTTTGACATGTGTGAAACAGATGTTTCAGTGGGGAGGAAAACAGCAGAAAGCACTTGACACATTGAAAGAAAGGATCAGTACAACGCCAATACTAGCACTACCAGATCTTTGGCAGCCATTTGAGATTGAGATAGATGCAAGTGAATATGCCATGGGGGCAGTGTTGATGCAGCACAAAAAGCCTATATGATTTCATTCTGAGACATTTACATCAGCAGTAGTTAACTATCCTACATACGATAAGAAATTATATGCATTAGTACAAAGTGTTAAAATGTGGAAACGTTACATAATGGGAAAAGAAACAATCATACATACATATCATCAACCACTACAATATTTACACTCACAAACTAAATTGCAACAATCAAGACATTATCGTTGGATGGGTTCCTTACAGAAATTTCATCTTGTAATCAGATATAATAAAGGCATACATAAGAAGGTTGCAGACATGTTATCAAGACCAATCATAAATGCATCCACAATTCTTAAGCATAGTTCAGTAATTCACGAAAGTTATATTGAACAATATGCTCAAGACACTGATTTTAAGGATGTATATGCAACTTTAATTCATGGCAAGCAACTAGAAGAATTGGATTATTTCATAAAGGACAAACTCTTATATCATCTGGGACAATTATGCATTGCACAAACTGAAAGAGTTAATGTGATTCGAGAAGCACATACTTCTGTAATTTCAGGTCACTTTGGTGTAAGTAAAACAATTGCACAATTACAAAGATTCTACTATTGGCCACAAATGAATGAAACAGTTTCAAGATATATTAAAGGATGTACTATGTGTGTTATAAGCAAGCCAAGTAAAAAACAATTAGGCTTGTACAATCCACTTCCAAATCCTTCTCGTCCTTGGGAAATTTTATCCATGGATTTTTTTGGGGGATCGCCAATGTCTAGAAAAGGTCATGATTGTTTGTATGTAGTTGTAGATAGGTTCAGTAAGATGTGTATTTTGACACCATGTATTAAACAGTTCACAGCTGAACAAACAGCAAAGTTTTTCTTTCAAAATGTATGGGTTCATTTTGGGTTACCCACCTCTATTGTATCTAATCGAGATTCTCAATTTTTCGAGAAATTTTGGTCAAGTCTATGGGAACTCATGGACACAAAGTTAAAGAAGAGCACAGCATTTCATCCGCAAACTGACAACCAAACAGAAGTGGTAAATAGGACAATGGTACAGTTGCTTCGAGGTTATTGCAGCAAGCATCCTAAGCTTTGGGATGAGCATTTGTGTTATGTGCAGTTTTATCACCAAAATATATATATATATCATTTGACAAGGATAAACAGATTCATGTGTCAAAAATTAGGTTGTGGGATTCATTTTTATGCTTGGCTAAGGGAAATATTAATGTTTTCTTGTTTTAGGTTAACCTAAGGTTTAAAGCCACTCATTTTCAAACTCCATCATGTCACATCATTCATCATTTTCTGACTAATTTCATTTTTCAAAGTTTTTTGTACCGAAAATTCCAAATTAGCCAAGAAACCACAATTTCGTATCGAAATACACTGTGAAAAGTCACTTTTCGCTACGAAACTGCCGATAGTTTCGTAGCGAAAACAATCAAATTTACACTAGGAACGCTACGAAAGCACGATTTCCTATCTGTCTTGTCAGTCTAGCTGTTAGGTGTCAGAAATCATTGGGAAAAGGTAAGTTAGATGCTTTTCGAGTCATGGAGGGATAAAATCAAGGTACATGCTCAGGTCTGCAGTCATCATTTCCAGTTTAGGTAATGTATGAATCATCATTGAGTCATGAGAAGATATCAAAACTTCAAATCCTTTCCTAATTCAATCATTCTCATTTCTCTTTCCTCCTTGTGTATTATTTGAGCTCTAGAGAGCTATTATACTATGCCAAAGTTGTGGCTGGTTTTTTCAAAGGTTTACTTTGAACATCATCAAGAGAGGCTACAAATTCATCAAGCAAGGCTGAACATCATCAAGCGAGGTTGTGCAAATCTTAGAGAAACCATGGCAGAGAAAAGAAGGACCAACAAGGGTGGCCAGTGTCTGAGATATGAACCTGCAGACATGAATTTGATAAATGAAGACCCAAAAATAGTAGAAGCCTTCAGAAGAGCAGGTTGCCTACAGTTTTGTGAGAAATTACAGGGCTGCCATACACAGGTGTCCAAGGAGTTTGCTTTGAATTTCAGTGGAACAGCCACTAAAGTGGGAATGCTCAATTTTTCCATCACACCAGAGGTTATTTCTGTTACTACAGAGATTCCAAAAGGTCAGGAGAACTGGTTCAAAGGTTTCAAGTTTAACATGGAGCAGTGCAAAGAGTTCATGAAGCCTGAGCATACTGAAATGGATCTCGCCAATGCCATTCCAAGAAGTTACATAAAAGACAATTATTCAAAATTTCTACTCATCATTCAAAAGTACCTTACTTGTGAAGGGAGATACCACAAAGTGTACTCATATCATTTCAAATTAATTCTACACTTACTGGTAAGATTTCCCTTAATATGTATTTTTATTTGCATAGAATTTTGTCAAAAATGGCAGATAAGGTCCAAGAAAAGTCTGAGGGGAGTGAGACTTATTTATTTCATCATGGTTTAATGAAATTATTGGTCTTAGATGAACTTCAAAGGTTAGGCAGAGATTGTTCCTCATTCTTGTTTGTTAGTGGTTTTGAGTTGGATGCTCTTACTCCTTCAAGAACCCCTAAACCTAGGAGAATTCCATCACCATTAGCAGCAGAACAGAGGGAATCATTGGTAGTAGAGCCAAGTGAACCTACACTAGAAGAATCAAGTAAAAAAATTATGAAGGAGCCAGAGAAAATGCAGAGTCTTTATACACCAAGTGCCACACCTACAAAACAGAAGTCAAAAGTGGTCAAACCTGCAAAACAAAAACAAATTGTTAGTAAACAAGGAACCAAGAGGATGAGAAGGAGCCAAACAGTGGTTGTAGAAGACAGAGTAGAAGCTAAGGGAAATCTAGAGGATATTTTACATGCCATTGACATAGAGGAAACTCCTATTGTCCAAGCTGAGTTTATAGAAGAAGGTGGGCAGAAGTTAAAGAAGGCTAAATTTGCAAAGAAATTAGAATTTGAGGGAGAAGATGCAGATTTCTAGTTCCAAGCTAGAAAGCCTATGACAAGGCATGATAGAAAGCTATTAGAGAGCAATAAAGAATTTCAACCACCCACTGACACAGCTCAACCACCTCAAGAGTTTATTGACCTATCATCACCTCCAGAGAAAGATACAGTTAGCAAATCAAAGAAAGGAAAAGAGAAGGTGATGGAAAAAACAGAGTTGCAGCTCCTTGAAGAAAAATTGAAATTAGCCAATCATGAACTTGTTGTCATGAAAAAATAAGCAAGGAAACACAGTGTAGAGAATATTCAATTTGAAAATATGAAAGAAATTTGGGAAGAACAAGTTGACACTGTCTCCAATACTTTGGAATATAGCACACAACAGCTCATCAAATGGACTATTTCAGCAAGGAAAGAGGCCAAACATGTCAGGAGGATGAACACACAGTTGAAATCCACCAATAGAATATTGAAAGAGCAGGTTGAATACCTTCAAGATCAACTTGAACTAATTCATGAACATTTAAGAAAAAAAGGGTTTAAAATGATAGTTCTTGAAGAGCCAATAGCTCAACCAATTGTAAATGAGGAAGATATGCCTCAAGGATCATAAGGTGAGTTGTTTTATGGTTTTTTAAGGCTAACGACATGTTAGAGAAAATATTTTGGTGCTTACGGGGTTCATTTTTCAAAAATTACACAAAAATCTGCATTTTCAGTACTTTTCACTAGTTTCGTAGCGTGCCTGGGCTTGAAGGGCACCAAAACACTACGAAACTGTTGTAGCTACTCTTTTTATTTTTTGAACCAATTCTGGATGCTATCAAGAGTTGGAATTGGTGTGGGAGATTTGTTTAATGATGATGAAAACTATGCCAAAGGAAAGAATCAATAATTTTGAGGTTAAATGGCATGTTTTGCAGTGCTACGAAAGTATGCTACGAAACTGCCTTACTTTCATAGCATACTGTATTTCAGCCTTTTTAGCAGGTTTTGGAGCACCTTTAGACATATGGATATTATTGAAGGGTTAAAGACCATGACAAGAAATTATTCAGCACTCAATGACCACGAATTGAAGATAAACTAACAGCCAAAGTATTCTTGGAAGAAGAAGACCATTTGGTCCAAAGCAAGGTCAGTTAAGTGGTCATAAAGTGATGAATCCCATCATCTCAATTCGAACATGTGAAAGCATACTTGTCAAAGAATGTAATTGATTTAGTAGATAAGGTTGTTAAAGTCATTAATGAGTAGTTTGAGTCATATTAGGAAAAGGACTGTCAAGTAGAATAGGTGTTTGTTTGTCATTAAGTTGATGTTTTATGGTTATGAAAGGTGTCATTAGGCAAAAATTCGATGAATCTAGCCAGGAGGCAGATCATCTCATGATGTAACAAGTCTATTAATAGCCATTGAGTCGAATTTTTCCGGGGTTAGAGATTTTTGGCTAAATTGTAGCTTATTGTAAATTGATTGCTTCAGCAATACAGAAATTTGTACTTGACCAACCTGAGATTCTGAATGAGTTTTTAGTGCTTTCCTATCTTATCTATACCTTTTATGTATCTCATTGTAGTTGTTTTCATTTATAATACCTAGAATTCATTCATGTCATGCTCTGACTTCCTTTATAGATGAATTGACTGTGTATTTTCCTATTTCATGTGTGTGTGACCTACTACTAAAAACTCTGACTTGCCTCAGCTTCCATGTCAAGTGAACTCACTGAATCACTGAACTTGTTGACTCCATAAACCCAATGTTTACATACTGATATTATTTTCAACCTACACTCATCATAAACAAGGTATTTCCTAAATAGAGTTAGCCATCTATATCCTTATTCAATATCAATAACCCTTGAGAGAGCCCTCTCATACTGAGGAGGCTAAGCCTCAGTCAGAATATTGGTTTGAAATATTTGCATTATATTGTCTGATTATCATCCTATCATAAAAAAAAAATTGATAGCATGTATCATGCTTACAAACATGTGAAACATTCTTCTACTCAAAGATCTCCATTTGAGACTTGTTTTGGTTTTGTACCAAAGTCTCCCTTGGATTTTGTCTTTGGTAAAGACATAGCAATTGATGGACACAACGATGTGGACAAAGCAACCAAGTTCATTGAACAGATCCATGAAATTCACCAGGTAGTACAGGAACAGCAGGAAAAGAGAGAAGCAAAGTATAAAGCGAGGCACAACAAGCGTCGAGTTGAGCATAGTTTTCAAGTTGGTGATCAAGTCTGGTTGTACATCAGCAAAGAAATACTTCAAGGGGAAGGTAAAATTTGAAACCAATTAGACATGGTCCTTTCAAAATTCTTGAGAAAATTGGTGAGAATTATTTCCACCTAGATCTACCAGCTTATATGCAGATCTATTATGTCGTAAATGTTGAAAACTTGTGATTGTATGAGCCTTCATTGATTGAAGATCCAGAAGATAAAAGTCAGGTGCCTTCCATCGAAGATTTTTCACCAGAGTATCTCAACGAGTTGCAGGAGGACACAATTCACGGCAGGAGGATAAGGACTTCATGATGAGGAGATGTTGAGTATCTTTGAGTTGATCTTAAAGGTACAAATCCAAGTAAAGCACGATGGATAGAGATTGAAAAATTGAAATAAACATATCCTCACTTACTCAACAGCTAAAACCAACTTTTGGTGGTCCAAAAGCTTCCAGTGGGGAGGAGTGATCCAAAATAGATTCAGTTTTTCCTCCAAATAAAACTCTTCAAATTTAGATGAAAATAGGATCAAGTTTAAGTGCTCGTCGACAGGATTCCAACGGTGTGAACAGCGCGTAAAACTGAGTTCATATGAAGAAGATATGGCCAGTCAAAGTTTATGACAAATTAGGGCAAAATGACAAAAGTCAAAGTCAACGGTCAGGATGATGTCAGCAGGACATGTGTCATCCCAGGAATACACCACATGTCCATGGTGATGTCAGCAGATCAGTGACATGTCAGAGTTTGATTGGTTGGAACGGGCCAATCCAGGGCTGACACGTAGCAGCCCGCATTTTGCCTAATACGACCTCATTTCCAAAATTTTGGGGATCAAGGAGGATCGAACCCCTGACCTCTCGAAATGCCAGAGACTTGCCGGAACCCGCTCACCAATTGAGCTACCGTGTCAATTGTTATTGAAAGTAAAGAGGATGTATTTCAGTGGTGTTGGGATTTTCCACCAGAAAAAGGCCAGACGGTCGAGGTCAACCACACGACCGTCGGAACCCTTAATATTTTATGCTACGCATATATATATATATATATATATATATATATATATATATATATATATATATATATATATATATATATATATATATATATAATGTAACCAGCTGGATATATATGATGGAAGGGTCGGGCGGGGGTTTCGAACTGCCGACCCACCAAAACACATGTATACAACACCTTCGCAACAAGTGCGATGACCAGGACACTGAGCGGTGGAGCTTGGTAAACCAAGTCACCAAAAGTCTAATTCAACTCAAAGCAAAGTTGAACCTGTTTAAACCACCAGCGCTTAGTCCGAAGCAGTTTTCTGCAGAGGTGGTTTTCTAAAAGATAGAGGTGGTTTTGAATTTATTCTGGGGGGTCTGGAGGTCACAGTGGCGGAATATAGGCAAGTTTATACTCGTTTTACTTGAAATTTCAAGACCGTCGCAATGGTGAGGTCCATTTTCTCATTTGAGCTTCTGTTTTTGAGCTCATACTTGTAAAATCATTTTGAAGACAAAATAAAGAGGTCAACACTGGAAACTAAGGACCTAGAGACGTAGCCAGGAACTCTGGTAAATTCCGTTATTAAATTTTTGTTGTGTTGATGTGTTTGAATGTGTTTTCATTTGCTTATGTTTTTTATGTTATTCGCAATCTTATCAATCTATGGCACTAAATAACATAATCTTCTCACATAGACGTCAATAATACCTTTTTAATAAAACAGATCAAGACCAAAATTCCAAGTTAGTTTTGGTTTGTTTGAAATTTCATGGCCTCTTCATTCTCTACTTCAACTTTCAAATTTCAATTTTTTTCTTATGTTTCTCTTATTTTTTGTAGATGTGTGGTAGATAATATATGGTGGAAACCTACCTAATCTCCAAAATATTGTCATTCGAGTGTTCATCCAAACATATATCTCCTCTGAATCTGAGCACAAGTGGAGTGTATTTGAAAAAATACACACCAAGAAGCGCAACAAGTTGAAAAAATTCAAAATAATTTTTTGAATTCATTAAAATATATAATTTATTATTTATATAACTTTTTAATTTTTAATTGATGACCCTCATACAGGTTGGATTCCAAGTGCCTCAACGACATGGTCTACATCTACTAGAATCTTCGATTGTAGGTGGGGAAACTTCAGAAGACACCCGACATGGATTCCATCTCATTGGATGAGATTCACACCAATACTGCATGGAGGGTTGAGGCCGAGAGGCCTATCATGGAATTGGCCCCTAATTGGATAGAGGAGGAAGTAGAGGAGGTAGCATTTATAGGGGAGAGAGAGGTAGAGGAGGAGGAGGAGGTGACATCACCTACCATGGTCAGTAGTAGAGGACGTAGTCTACCTCCTACTTATTTGAGAGAACATCAAAGCCCAATTCCATCCCAAGGGCCTTCTTTATCTAGAAGAAAGTGATTGCATTTTCTTGCAAAAGGGAAGAGGAAATTGTTTCACTCAATTAGACAAAGTTCCAAGGAAGCGAAAGTGTTAATTTTTTCCAACGAAATTGGATCAACTATCAATAGTCCATGTGTCATGGTCACCCCATTCCGCAAGTTATATGGTGTAAATGATCCTATTCATACCTTGAGTCTATGTAGCAACCTAGGTAAGCCTATAATTTTGATGATGAATTTCATCTTAGGATGTTTTTTAACCTCACTAATTACCTATGTTTCTAAACACGACTAATCAGAAGACTTTTTTCCCCTTCATATTAAACCCCCAAAGCTAGGGTGAAATTTATTGTCAAAATCTTAGGTGAGTCCTAGTGTTTTAGTCGAGTCCAATGTAAAAGTGGTTTGAGAATAATTTAAGTTGGTTGGCTTAATTATTTTATTACAAATCACTTGGTCTACTAGATCATGTTATATCGCAGATAGGTTATGTATCTTGAGGGTGTAAGCCTAACATGTATTCCTTTTTTAAGTCTTATAAATGTAAAATATTATGTATTAGAGGGTTCAAAAAATATTAAATACCCTCATGTGTAAATTAATTAATTTCTCTGGAAAAATAAAATTAAATCCTAAGTGAAACAATTAATTATTTAGAGTCAAATTTAAATTGTCTTAGGAAAATAAATTCTCCAAATGGAAAAATTCGTAGGTCTTAAAATAGTCAATTTTAAAGGTCCTCCGCTAAGGGAATATTGTATATTTCAATAAAAATAGGACACTTGGGCCTTTGTGGTTAAGTCAAAATCAATTTTTTAAGGAAATTAGCTCAAAATAACAATTAATTTTGAGCTAATTAATGTGGAGTTATATGATAAATTCGAATATATCTCAAAAATAAAAAATCAAGGGCCAAAATTAAAAGATCTTGAAGTGTTTATCAACGGCCAATATTATTTTGAAAATGATCAAAAAAATTAGCCGGTATTTTTCCATTTGGAGGATTTATCTATAAATTAGAGAGTTAGTTGAGTCTCTAGCCATCTTGATTTCTGGCCATAATTGTTGCTCAAGCATATTGTAAATTATTGTCCCGCTGGGAACCATTTTTTCTACTATAATAAAGACTTTGGGGTGCAACTCGAGGTGTTCTGTGTTCATTGATCTGTGGTATGTATTGACTACATTATTCTTATGTGGTGTTTTTCTTGATATATTTTGAGATAATAAATTGTGTTTGCATGTACTCAGTCATTGGTCTCGAGCAAGGATCATCTTGCTTGGATTCCTAGTTCTTAAATCTTCGCTAAGGCTATAGTGAGCAATAATTTTTCTGAAGTGTTTTAGCCATTCTTTCAAGAAAAATTATTATAAATTTTATTTAAAAACCCAGGTACAATTTGTAAAATAATTTTGTAATTTTAAATGTAAATTATTTTTCTAACTTTGGTTGGGATTTTAGATATATTTTGTATATTTGGGGTTTGGGTGTTTATATTTTTATTTTTGCAGGTTAGATCAAGGGATCAAGTGAGGGAAAAGGTATATCTAAACCCTTGAAAGTAAGATCTAGTCTCTAGACAATTTTGCAGGGACATTTACTGAAGATTTGACAGAAAAATTCAGATCCATAAGAGAAAAAAATTCAAGACACGGGTTTTCAAATTTTGCCCTCCTCCTTCCATTTCAGCCCCTGGTTTATCACTTCATCCCTTTTATGCCCACAAATTGGTTTTTCTTGGCCTTGTTTCACCTTTTCTATCCCTCGTTTGCCCTAATCTGCTACCTAGAATTTTTTAATGCTGAATACTTGGTGGTTTTGGAGGTTTAAGGTCTTAAAATTTGTATTTTTTAGGCGGCAACATGATCCTAAAGTTTCAAAAAAATTCAGCCACAAGATATTCAATTCCTTGGGCCTAAGGTTTGACCTCTAAACCCTTGGTTTACTTCAGTTTTATTACAACATTCAAATCAATAATTTTTAAGCCCTAAAATCACATGCTACATGGTCAAAAGTGTTTAGATTTCCAAAGTCTTCATTTTTGTGATTTTTGGTCACTTGGGAATCCTGAATTTGGCCTAGATCTAACTTTTAAGTTTGCTGCAATTTACTGCATAACTGAAAAATACAGATCTGAATTTTTTTAAGCACATTCTTGATTAAGGTCAAAAATTTTAAATTTTTCAGTTTCAGGTTAATTTTTTTTATTTTTAGGAATTTTGGGCATTATATTCAGTATTGTTTTATCTGTCACGGTTTCACTGTTGTAATAAACATATTAGATCTGCAAATTTTTGAATCTCACACTCAAATAAGGCTAAAATTTTCGATTTTCAATTTCTGGCAAAATTTTACTATTTTTGGAAATATTAGGGATTGTATTGAGCATTGTTGGGTTTTTGATCTGTCATCTATTTACCGTTGTAATAAATAGATTAGATCTGAAATTTTTGAATCACATCCTCTAAATAGCCATAAAAATCAAATTTTCAAAGTTTTGTTGAAATTTTACTATTTTTGGACATTGACCATCTCTCTTTGGCATCATTAGCTTGTTGATTTGTGGTTGTTTACTGCTGTAAATTAAAAATCAGATCTGAATTGTTGTTGAATACACCATTAGAAAGTGGTCAAAACAAGCTAATTTACATTTATTGGTCATTGGAAATCTGTATGTTTTATGTGTTCGAGTAAATTTCATGATTCAAAGTGGTTTCTCACTGTTGTCATAACATTGATAAAATATGAATTTTTTGAATTATTACTATTGATATAAATTGTCATAGATTTGAAATTGTTTTATCTCATCTTCGTCTCAAAGATTTTTAAATTTGAAATCAAAATTTGAGGTTGGTCTTGTTGATTGGCTTGCGTTAATAATCATCAGTGGTGTTATCACCAAACTGAGTCCTGTTGGGCTGCTTCAATGGTCAACTTGGAGTAACTCTTTCAAACCAGCTTTTGACTGAAGCTTAGCCTATTCAGTCTGAGGGGGCTCTCTCAAGGGGGTTTTATGATTAAGATAATGATAGTACTAGATGGCTAACTCTATGAATTGTGTCTTGCTTTTGTATGTTTGCAGGTTGAAAAGATAAAGGCTTACTACCATTGGGATTATGGAGTCAACAAATCAGTAGATTCAATGGCAAGGTTTCTTGGCATGGAAGTTGAGGCAGATAGGGGTCTTTAACAAAGGCAGTTCACTCATAAAACATAGGAAAACACATTAATCTCATTACTAAAGGAAGTCAGAGCATAGAGTTATGAATTCTGAGTAATTGCAATAAAATCCACTGCTAGTGGTTCAAAGGCAATTCACTCATAAAACATAGAAAAACACATTCATCTCATTACTAAAGGAAGTTAGAGCATAGAATTATAAATTCTGAGTAATAACAATCAAATTCTTACTCTAGTAAAACATAAGATTTAAATCAATAAAACATTAAAAACCCCATGGGAATCTAAGGTCTGTCAAGAAGAAAACCACTTTGTATTACTGATATAAAAACCTTTTTACAATAGTAGCAGTCAGCCATAGCATTTCCCAACCCTTTCTAACTCTAAAACTCAGTCCTTTATAGAATGAGGACTCATACAAATGATATGCCACCTTACTAGCTTTGAATTCCCATCTCAGAGACCTATTTCAAACATGATTCTATCGCTTGGAGACTTCCTAGGGATATTTCTATTTTACAAAGTTTGAATACAAAAAGGACTCTTCTCTCATTAATAGTTCAATAAACCAATTCAATAACCCTTATCAATTGCAACCAAATAATTTTCTGAGTGTACTAGAGTGTTGATGTGTCATTATGCCACGTGGATGTTAAGATCGACCTCATCCAAGCCGAATTTTTACAATTTTTTCACAAATTTGGTTAGTGAAAATTCTGAAAAAGTAGGCTTCAAATATGAGTGTATCATTTCCAACCCCTGATAGCTTTATAGAAACTGAGAGAGGTTTTTGTAGATGAACATGTGCTAAAGGAAAACCTCTTTCCGATTTTCAAAATATTTTTTCATTTGCTCAGAAACCTTAAAAAAACATTTTGCTAGGAAAACAATTTTTCAGCAATTTCATAGCGTGCAAAGATGAGTGTATAATTTCAAAACCCTGATGGATTTGCAAAAAATGAGAGAGGTGTTTGTAGAGGGGCCTGTGATGAAGAGAAATATTTTTTTATATTTCCAAAATATTTTTTCATTTTCTCATAAACATTTAAAAACAATTCGCTACGAAAAGAGTTTTTCAGCAGTTTTGTAGCATGCAAAGATGAGTATAATTTTCAAACGCGGATGGCTTTGCAGAAACGGAGAGAGGGTTTTGTAGAGGGACCTGCGTTGAAGAAAAAATTCTTTCATATTTCCAAAATACTTTTTCATCTGCTCAGAAACATTAAAAAACAACTCTCTACGAAAACAGTTTTTAGCAATTTCGTAGCGTACAAAAATGATCTTTGCCATCAACTTTTTTTATTCTTTCCTTCTGCATTGTGTTCATTATGCCTTGACACATTCTCCATATCATTTCCACCCTTTGGAAGCTTACCAAAGTGGTTTTAAATACAAAAATAAAGCTATAGGTGGTTTCGTAGCATTTTCCTGGCTTCAAGCCTAGGAAACACTACAAAACTACTGAAAAGTATGCAAATTGCAGATTTTTGCCTAACTTCAAAAATATGCCCTCCAACAGTAAAAAAATTGTTTCCAGCATGCCATTGACCTTTGAAATCATAAACCAGCTCAAATTAGGACTCCTAAGGTGTTTCTTCCTCATTGATGATGAGTTGAGCTATTGGCTCCTCAACTACTGTCATTTTTAGGCCCTTCTTCTCCAACTCCTCATTGATTAGTTCTAAATGATCTTAGAGGTCCTTAACTTGATCTTTCAACTTTCTGTTGGTAGAATTTAAGCACAACTTCAATCTTCTGACATGTTTCACTTCTTTTCAAAAAACATCCTTTTCCCCTTTAGCAAGTTTATTCATCACTAAAATGACTCTTTTTTTTTCTGAAAACATAGGGTTCAGATATGAACTATTTTCTCCCTATCCTTGATAAATATTGCAAAACTGAAGGAATTTTTTGTAGGTCAGTATCTCTTGAAGAAAAACCTCTCTTTGTTTTTTGAAACACATCTCCAGCTGTCCATAATCTTCATTCTAAAAACATGTATAAAACAGGAAAATTCTGCATTCTGAAAACAGAAAACCCTCTTTTCGGAGTCGTAAGCTTGGGAAATGAAATATGTCAACAAATGATGACTGATGGAACATGATGTGACCTATATGGAGGTGGTTTTTAGATGAAATGATGGTGTTATTGAAACTTAGGATAGGTTAAATATGAAAAAATGAAATTTCCTATGCCAACTTGAAAAAGTTTTAAGGAGTCCTTACCCTTTTGAGGAGTGAATTGTATGACCATGTCAAGTAATGACTCACAAAATTACGAGTGATAACAGGTGGATAAATTGAGTTACTTAATAATCTTGTGGATAGTTGAATTTTGCCCTTGTATCATTAAGCATTCATCTTTTCTTGAGATTGTATCTCTCATTGTTGTTAATTACTATTGGCATAAAGAGTAATCATACTTAAGTACTTAAAAAACTCCATCAATCTTAATTCAAGATAACCTCACTCATAGTCCCTTGCACAAGCATACTAGATCTAGATTTTAATTAAGAATTTACCTCCTAGGGTAAGGTAGGTTGATAGAGACTTAGGGCAACACTTTCAAAACTATATTGAAAGATTCAACTCTTCCTAGTAGTTAACACAGTGACCTTACATTCATCACATCCACAATATCTGCAGTGCTAGAGACATTGGGTGAGTGGAACATTGGGGGAGGTATCATTAATAATACCATTGTCTGCTTCACGTTGCATTCCATTTCACAACTTACTTTGAGGATTGTTTCTAAAAATAGTTGGAAGAAAGGTTACACTTAACTTATGCATCTACTAAAATTTACCAAGATAATTGCATATCACATAGATCCTAGGTCTTGCATATCATATAGGTTAGTCAAGAATTCAAGCAACGAGTTTCGATCCAGTCATTTGGTTTCAATTTATAGAAAGAAATATTTTTTTACTCCATTAAAGCACTGGTCTCATAATAGAAAATATAAATCCAATCAATAATCTTCCTTTATTTCAACCAAGTGGCTAGGCCTCTCATCCGCGTCTCCCAAACAATTTGGGTCCCAACTTGTCTTCCTTCACTTCATTTCATAGGGACTACCCACCAAAGCATGTTTTTGGGAGACATCAAGAACGGAGTGGGCGGGGATCAAAGTGAAAACCCATGTCTTGAGTGTTTTCGTGATGCCTATACAATCTGGGCGACAACAGAAATCATTAATTAGAAGTAGATTCATTTCATTGTATATCACTCATGATATGAGACACATTTCTTATAATTTTGTTGATATTTTGAGGTTGAGTCTGGACTTAGGATTTAAGACATGATTCACTGTTATGTGTGATGTAGCACTAGACATATTACACATCTTATATATTAGTTTTATTTTCATATTTATGTGAAAATGAATTTATTTTGAGCTGTGTATGATTTAAATATTAAAAATTTGAAAAAAAATGAAAATTCTGTATTTTTTTAATTTTGTCAATGTTTCACCAATTTTTACATATATTTTTTTTTAGTTTTATGATTTTTTTTTCTTTTTTTGGACCCTCGCCAATTTTATTCCAACGTCGATGTTTGCAACATTGGTATTTTCCTAGATGTTCTCTTCCTCATTCCATTAATTTGAAGTATATGTTCCTATGGCAAATTGATGGGTAACTAAATGGAACCATCATCATTATCCTTAGGTCCAGATCAGTCGTTCTTGCATTCATTTTCTCCTATGGCTTGAGATCAGATATACAATGTTTCAATTTCTCCTACTATTAGTTTCTACCCTCGTTCTACATCCTCCAAAATTGTCATAATAATTGTGGTCTCCATTTTTAAAGTCTCATTCGTCTTATTTTCCTTTTTCTTTTCCCTTGAGCTCGATGATCTAGAGTCTAACTCGTATGAAAGAAGATCACAAAACAAAACAAAAAAATATAGATCAACGAATTGAAAAATGTCCTCTTAAAGGGGGAAACCTCCTTTAAATCACATAAATGAACAATTATTGGATGATACAAATGACAAAACTTTGTAAGGTCTCAACTTACCATCCATCAATAATGTAGAGAAGTAGAGGGCACATTAATCACTAACATATATATATATATATATATATATATATATATATATATATATATATATATATATTGTTTAACATTATTAACTTAGTTATCATGTAATCATGTTCCTTCATCTATTTGAATATAATAATATCACATAAGGAGTCAGGGATAACTTCCCTTAAAATAAATTTGAAAATGCATTTTACTAGTTTAAAATATGATAGCATGTGCTCTTTTCATACTTATACATTATCTCTAAGTAGGACTGGAAATAAATTCCACCTTAATGGCTGGAAATAAATTCCACCCTAATGGCATGTGTGAACATTAAGTTATATCATCCTATTTATTTTCTAGATCATACTAAATAAGGTCCACTTATTGACACTTGAAATCATAACCACAAAAGTATCATGTTTCTATTACAAAAATCACATATAAGGGCATGATTATTAACCTACCCATAACAAGGTAAATAAAGAAGGAATATGCCTCTCTTCATCAGAAAAAATAATGATATGTTTATGAAATGGAAAAATGGAATCACAAAATTTATTGACCCAACAATGTTTCCAAATTCATTAACTAAAAATTATCATTCCAATAGTCAAGGGAAAACAATTATTTGCATAGTGGCATTGCTTCAATCATGAGACCCATATAATGAATGTTATAGCAAGAGTAGCTATTTTTGCAAATTCATAATCATATTATTCTTCAAAGAGTGATAAGTAAACCAATGGACATGTCAAATTTAGGCACAATTAGTTGTTTGCTACAACTACTCAAACATAAGATTGCACCATGAATACGTGCAACTTGGACAAATTATTATGCTTACTTGCACAAGTAATTAAATCCTACAGAATTGTTTACTGTAAAATTGTTTCTAACAACAACCTATTTTTTTCATGATATATTCCAATAATAAAAATAACAATTGTTTTATTCTATATTCACACTTAAACAACTTATTAAATTCATTTTCACATTCATACAAAATCTTGCAAACATAGGAACTTGCATCTATTAAATAATCTATTCATAAATTTTTAGTACATAAAAGTTACAGTCAGTAAGAAATTTACTCTAATAATTTATATTCACAAAATCTACAGTCATTGAGGTCTTTTGACAAACACTTTGTAAACATGCAATCTACAACCATTGAGACATTTTGACAAACACTTTTCAAGCATGCAATCTACAACCATTGAGACTTTTAAACTACAATTTAAAATTGCATGAACTAGGTAAGTGTCATCAATATAGATCATCAGATAAATCCAAGATTTAAAAAAAAAAAACACCAAAACCAAACAATAGACAATCCATACAGATAGCAACAAATCTGTAAAATCATCCATATTAGAGACTCAAAGTATGAAAACCTATTTTTTGGAATCAAAGTGGCAGTTACATGGTCAAATAGTACAAATACCCCCTGATGTTGAGTTTAATCGTAACGAAAATTCCCAGAAATGTGATTATTTAAAACAACAACAACAAAAAAATCATACTATCTCATCTATCACTTTTATCAAACACTTTATGTGAAAAATTCATCTACAACTGTATATGGAGAAATAAAACCCAAATTTATGCCAACATGATATTTTCATCAAACTCATGGCAGCCTAATAATTATAAAATGAACTTAAAAACGGTGGCAACATATTCTTGTTTTAATCCCCCTGTGTGTACATTCTCATTTATAGCTTCCATGAAACTATTAACTCATTGTTGGTTGGTTTGGAAATAACTTTTTAAATATTCCTAATTTTTTACTAATTTAAAGTAGCAATTTCTAATAAATTTAAATTTTCCACAACACCTTAAAATGCAATAAAAAACCAAAAATTCAAGAACATTGATAGATATACCTGACAATATATATATATATGAGTATGCTCCAGCTCCAATATCCTTACCAACTCATTATGAACCATCCAGTTTTCCACCTAACCATATCCAAGGAGAAATTCTCTCCCTAGAACCCTCGAGTTATAAGAGCTCACAAACAGTACCAAAGTATAGCAGTAAAGAGATATAAAATGCAAGTTGAGGAAGATAAGTTTGACTTCCTCCTATTACCTCTCATGGTCAGCTTCACAAGGTAGAGATACTTATTAATTTAGTTTAGGAATTTAAAATTCATTTCAAAAGCAATTGGCTACTCTCCAAGTCTCTCCCACTCATATTTTTTTTTAAATATCTCTAACTATTGGTATCATAATGCACCTCCCCCAAGTGAGAATACATGAGAAACATATATAGGAGGAGAAAAAAAATGTTGTCATAAAGGAGGAGTAATATTCATGCCTTGTATTCCATTTAGAGGAGTGTAACTCATGCCATTAAGGAGAGGTATGCATGCCTTAGTTAAGGAGAGTGTAACATATGCATTAAAGAGAGCGTAAGATGAATCATTTATTGCATGTATTTAATGAGTGTAAGAGTAATATGTCATTCTCTGATGAGCACACAAAAGAGAGTGTAATGTATTATTAAAAGAGAGAGAGTTACATAGATCCATGAGAATAATAAAGGAGATAAGTGTGAATTGATTAAGGAGATGAAAGTGACTTGTAATTCCCTTTTTAATAATAATATCATAGTCTCATAAAATATAATAATAATATTAGTAATATTGAGAATTAAGTTGAGATTGAACTATTAGGATTGATTAATGATAAGTTAAGTGATTTTCCCTCAACTACATTTGATTACCAAATTATGAAAGGTGATTTACTATTTTTGGAAAGTCGTACTTGAGATGCTAGGTGTTGTCCACTGATGTTGTCGCTCCTAGAGACAGTCTAGAGTTGTGATAGACCAGTGCCTAGGACATCTTAGCATAGCAAGGAACATATAATATAATGTAGGAAGTTGTCAGCTTCAGCTCACATGCTATCTCCTGTAAACAGGGAAATGAAATAGAATGGGACCAAACTCTCAGAAACTGACACGGGAAAAGAGATACTGCAGAGGCAAGATGCAGAACTCTAATACAAAAGCAACAGACAATTCAGAGACAGTTTACTGCAAAGCGGGCCGATTCAGAAATACTTCACAGACATAAATTATCAGAAGGTGTATGTAGTGAAAGAAATATTGAGAAGATACTAGTTAACATTGAGCTGATACCCAAATATACAATAGCACCATGCATGGGCTTACCAATCTAAGAATCCATACATGATAATATCATTTTAAAAGCACCCTCCCAAAGCAACTAATATAGCAGACACACGGTTTAGATGAGTAATGGAACATAATATCATGCATGAGCCATATTTAAAGCGCTTGACTAATCCGAGCATGGGCATCAAATAGGATGAATCCATACCAAAAATCAGTGAGCCACTCGCATTCCAAAACATGATACAAGAAAGATGGATGAAATGAAATGTTCTATTAATATAACACAATAAAGAGAGTTACAGACTGTGAAATACCAAAGACCAGAATCCTCTTTGACAGATAGAACTCCTCACTGAGGCCCTATGGGCTCTGAGCCTTCATACAAGAATTTTACAAAATGTATGCAAAAAGCCTTTCACTGCATAATTTTCTGATAAAAATCTGGAACCCTTACAATGCGTTTTTTCATGGTTTTTATAGGAGAAACCAAAACCTATTAAAAGAGTTAGGTGATAAACGTTTAATCATATCATAAAAACAAAATGGAGGAAACATTTGAGCCCATCTTGTTAAATAACTATCTTTGTGTTGTATGTACTTTGCTTTGCTAAGCCCGAAATAAATGTTACGGGTGAAAATTTCTTCGGGAACACGGTATAGGGATGACCATATCAACACTGTCCTTTTTTGAAGGTAAATCTGTGAAATAATTCCTAGAGGAGTATTGTTTTTCAAGCATGTTACCTTCTTCCTTCACAACCATTGAATTAAGCTTTGCATTCTTCAGCAGCAGGAACACTGAATTCCTTGACCTTCCGCTGATACTCCTCTGCTACTCCATTAATGTTTTCATCTATGAAGTCAGCACCTTGAATGTCCCTGCAGGGTTTGACAAATTTGAACCCTGTTTCTTTAATTGAAGTCTTGTTGATTTGGCTTCTGAGGCCTTTCTTCATAATTCTGCTCTGCAAAATGGTCCTTTGATGTGGGCTCTATCACAGTAATTGAGACTGTGAATCATAATAGTTCTCCGTCATTGTAATCCTGAAAAATCCGCAAACTCGTTAAAGAAAACTAGGCCAGGAGATGATGGACATGGTGGGATCAATGAAAATGACTGTGCAGACATGGCGAAATGGTGAAACAACGTAGGGTGGCAGAAAAATGCAGCAGAGAAATGGTGGATGAGCTGACCAGAGCTAAAATGTAAAACATTTAAATTATAACGTATGAATGGAACACATAAGTGGTGAAGGAGAAGTGCGATGAACACGTGGGATGGTGACGTGGAGGAATGGAATCAATGGCGGAGTATGCAGATGATATGGACCGTTCGATCTTCAGGAAAGATCGACGGTTAAAAACACATCGGAGGGCAATAAGATGGTGGGCCAGGGGCGCGATGGGCTTGGACTAAATCTCGTGCAGCTTCGGAGTGTGATGACCGTCGGATGCAGATCTCCAGATCGAATGGCTATCATGAATATCGCACCGTGACTTTGACCGAACAATAATGCGCGATGGAGAGCGGTTTTGAAGCCATACGCGGGGACACGCGTTGGGCGATGAGTGGAATTGCTGGCCCAAGGAGAATTACCGCCTACCGCCGAAAGGCGATGCAATATAAACCATCATTTTTTGCAATAGGAGCGGGCGTGGGGACCACCAGGATAGACAGGCTGTGGACCGTTGATTTCGCGGTCTAATCGGACGGTAGTCGGCCGGTTTACAGGCACGATGGAGACGAACAAACGTCGTCCGATCTTGTAAAGATCTACGGCTCGAAATGATCCCGATATTCTTTTGATAAGCGCATATAGAGTTAGCATTCGGTTCAGGCTTTCGGTCTCGTGGCGGAAAAGAGAAGAGGCTTAGAAGAAGGGGCTAGGCCTGTTATATTTTCGAGTTTACGATCAGTGGCTTTTATAATGAAATTCGGGGGCGGAAAAGCCACGATAATCATAAAAATGATTTTTCTAAGGCTGTAAAAGGGGATCTGAGGTGTATAAGCCAGTTTTCCTGTGAAAATTTTATAGGAAGCTGGTTATGACCAACATTGGCTCCACCTGGGGATGGCACATTCAACCCTGAACGTGTCGAGATCTCGCAGACCCACTGATCATCTTCTGTGCAAACTTGGCTCTTCAGCAACCTTACTTTTCACTTTATGATTCATAATGACACCCACATTATTCAAACGAAAAAAAAAAGGGAACTATCATACAATATAATACATCAGGCTGCCTTTGCCTAAATCAAAACTAGAAGTAGGTCTTGAGGAATTGACCGTTTACAGGGGCGTCCAGCAAGTCGCCCTGTAAATTCTCCAACCTAAAAGTATTATTGCCCCCCTGTTCCACAATTTTCAAAGGACCAAACCAGAGGGGGTCGAATTTACCATGTTTACCTTTTTCGGCTCTTCGGATATCCCATCTGAGTACCAAATCACCAATCTGCAGCTTCCTGTTTTTTGCATGCTGATCAAAAATGTGTTTCATTTTCTCTTGATATTTTATTAACCTCTGATTCACCTGGCCCCGTGTTTCTTCTAGTTCCACCAATTGATTGATTCTCCTGATCATATCATCAGGTTCCTCTTGGCTTTCTTGCATGAAGCGAGCCACTGGTAAAGCCAGTTGTACAGGAAAAACTGTTGCTCGTCCATATACCAATTCATAGGGAGATTTCCTAGTTGCTCTCTTGCTGGTGATTCTATTAGCCCATAGAGAAAATTTCAATTGGGAATCCCAATTCTTCTGATTTTCATTGATAGTCTTCTTCAAGGCCCTCACCAGAGTTTTATTTGAAGACTCTGCCAAGCCATTTCCTTGTGGATAGTAAGCTGTAGAGTGACTCAGTATGATATTGTATTGCTGGCAGAAATTCATAAATTTTGTAGACTTGAAGGCCTGTGCATTATCAGTCACTATCCTAGCAGGACAGCCAAACCTGGATATGATGTTTTCTTCCATGAACTTTATGATCACAGTATCTGTAGCATTCCTTGCAGGTATGGCTTCCACCCATTTGGTGAAATAATCTGTGGCTGTTAATATCCATTTATGTTGTCCACTTGATGGGGGGTGTATCTCACCTATAAAATCAATACCCCATTGTTTGAATGGTTCATCCACATGCACTGGAATCAGGGGAAAAGGTGCTGATTTCTGTCTTTCAGCAAATTTCTGACATTTATCACATGCTCTTATTCTAGCAAAAACATCTCCAAAAAGCTTTGGCCAATAGAAGCCAGCTTTCAGAATTTTATGAGTTGTGGCCCTCCAGCTGTAATGGCCTCCACAGATCCCTTCATGGAATTCTGCTATAATACTCTCGACTTCATTCTCTGTGAGACACAGGAGTAAGATGCCTGAGAGATCTCGCCAGTATATCCGGCCATTGGCGACTATATACTTCTGTGATTTCAATCTCAACGCTCTGTATTTAGTTTTGTCACAACTTGGAGGGTAGCTGAGTGTAAGGAGATATTCTACTATCTCTTTGTACCATGGACTGGTGAGGTACTGTAGATGTGTTTCTGGGGTAGCTACTCCAATTCCATGTCGTTCTTCTTTCTCCTCAGATTCCTCACCTGCTATAATGGACAAATTTATGCCCAGGGCTTGATAGTTTGATTCTGATAACATTTTGGCGAGCCCCTGTCCTTTAATTAGCTTAGTAGGGCGGATGTCCAGGTCATATTCCTGTACTTTAGCAATCCACTTGCCCCTTTTTCCTTCACTATCCCCCTGAATAAGGATATCTTTTACAGCAGCTGCAGGCACAAATGCAGTGATGTGGGACTATAAGATATATACACGGAAAGCTTTGAGGGATTTCACTAGAGCGTATTCTTGCTTTTCCAATATGTTGTATTTTAATTCTGCATCACGGAGCACCTGACTGAAAAAGGCAATAGGTTGCTCATACCCCTCCTCATTTTTCTGCAGTAAAACTCCTGCTATTGTATGAGGTGATGCAAAAGAAAAAATCATGAAAGGTTTAACATAATCTGGTCCAGCCAACACAGGGGCTTCTTCAAAAGCATTCTTTATCCTGGTAAATGCCTCTCGTGATTCTTGTGACCACTTTACCTCCTTATCCTTCTTTAGCATATCTGTTATATGCCTAACTATCTCAGCATAGTTAGGGATAAACCTTCTCAAGAAATTAATGCGCCCTAGAAATAGTTGCACCTCTTTCTTATTTCTGGGAAAAGCAATACTGTTTATAACCTCTACCCTCTTAGGATCTATCTTCACCCCATCTTTAGTCACAATATGGCCCAAAAGCTTTCCCTCTTCTAATGCAAATAAAGACTTTTGAGGATTCAGAGAGAGACCATACCTTCTGCATTTCTCAAAAGTTCTCCGCAGATGTTCAATGTGCTCAGCATCATTTTTTGAAAATACCGTGATATCATCAAGGTAGACCACCAGGAATTTACCCTGCTCCCCAACAAAATCAATATCCATTGCCCTCTGAAAAGTGGCCCCTGCATTAATCAGCCCAAAAGGCATCCTGGCATACATAAATGTACCCCATGGTGTGGTGAAAGCAGTCTTCTTTTGATCCTCTAGAAGTACAGCCCCCTGGTTATAACCAGAGAATCCATCCATCATTGACATCCTAGAAGATCCAACCACTTTCTGCAGGATGTAATCCATTTTGGGAAGTGGATAATTATCCTTTAAGGATGCTCTGTTTAAATTTTTGAAATCCACACACAACCTTATTTCTCCATTCTTCTTGCGTACAGGGACAAGGTTTACCACCCATTCAGAGTACCTCAATGGCACAATTATTTTGGCCTTCAGCAGCTTTTTTTTTTCTTTCTCAATAGAAGGCAGCAGCAGAGAGTTTATTTGTCTGAGCTTCTGCTTATGGGGCTTTGCATCTGTTTTCAGTGGAATTTTGTGCTGCATAACATTGATATCAAAAGTCTTCAAGTCCTGATAGGACCATGCAAACACATCGCTGTAAGACTGGAATAATTTCTGATATAGCTTTCTATATTCTCCAGGAATCTTCTTAGACAATTTTACAATTTTGGGATCAGCCTCAGTACCCAAATTCAGGTCTTCTACCTGATTTTCTTCCGCAACTTTTCTTGGCTGCAATGGGACATCATTCTTGTCAAATAATATTTCTAAAGGCACCAGTGCTCTAGGTATTATGTTTCCCTTTAACTGCAACACTTTATTTCCTGCCACTTTTTCCTCCCAGTTTCTTTTTGAAATATCTTCGGATTCTACCTCTTCTTCATCATCAATCTCCATATTGGAGAATTCTCCCACTGTTTCCAGGAATCTCTTCATATGTTCTTCATCTTCAAATACCTGTCAGTGCTTGATGTTATCTGGGATTGAAGGCCGATAACGCACCTCTACTTCATATCTTAAAAGAGGGTTCTGAGGTGGTCGAAATGTGCTAGCAGCCACAGCAAGGGAATCAACCATCCTATTCTGTTCTCGGGGCATGAACTGGATATTGAATGCCAAGAAGAAATTCTCTACCATATCCCAAACTTCATTCCTATAAGCAATTAGCCTAGGATGTTTGGTCTGACACAGATTCTTGAATTGCCTAACCACCAGTTCTGAATCTCCCATAACTTTTAAGTTTCGTATGTTCATATTCCTGGTTGTCTGCAATCCTAACAGAAGTGCTTCATATTTGGCCACATTATTGGTGGCTTCATATTCTAATTTGAAAGAGTGGGATCCATTTGCCTGCAGGAGAAATCAATAGCACTCCAGCTCCATTTCCTTCTTTTGAATTTGCTCCATCAAAATGTAGTGTCCATATTCCTGCTTCCATGTTCTCTGAGGGTTGCTAACTCTTGATCTGGCAAAAGGATGGTTCATGAGCATAATCTTGATCTTCTTCAAGCATCAAGCATGAAAAATGTCCTTCCTTACTGTAGACTGGTGAATTTACAGAATTGTCAGCCTTAGTCACCATCTTGACGAATCTAGTCTCCCTGTATAACCTCCTCTCTTGGCCACCAAAAACTGGGATTGTGGCATATGTTAGATCCATCTTGAGTGATCCACCAATTTTTGTCCCCCAGGACCTTGACAGCAACATACCAAAACGAGCTGGGATGTCAGCCACCACGATATCCATTACCACACTTTTTGCTGGGATTTGGGCCAAATTGACCACCAAATCCTTGATCATCCCCAAGCATTTAACTCTTTTGGAGTCAAATGAGTAGAGGCCTTTGTATGGACGTGCGATTTGTAAACCTAGTTGTTCCATGACTGATAGAGGCATAAGATTGTGGGAAGCTCCAGAATCTAGCATACAGTTATGTAATAGCGGGTCATGGATTACTAGAGACACATAGAAGGGAGGAGTAGAGGGATCTATCTCCTCGACATGTGGGCCAAAAACTACCATGGGTCTCTCTTCTTGAAGGTTGAGACTATCTGGGATGATTGGTGCTTCTGGAGGGAGCATGAAAGAGGTGACTTGAAATTGATATACTGGTTGTTTCAACAGTTCAATCAAGGGGACTGGGATTTTGACCTTTTCAAGTTCTTTTTGCAGACTAAAAGCAGGAGGGGATTTTTCTATCACAACCTCTTTGGGCTCTTTATTTTCAACTAGGGGCTTGACTACCTTTGACACTGGTTTGTCGTTAGGGGGAGTAACCACTTTTGAAGAAGGAATTTGATCATTAGACTGCAAAGGTTTGTTTAGAGGTTTCTTACCTTTGTCTGTAGCTTTCTACATTGTTGATTCCTCCTGAGTAGGTGCTTCCTTCTGGGGTAGCTCTTCTTCTTGCTCTGAGGTATGAGTCCTCTTCCTAGAAGATCTGAGATCATATCTTCTATTGAAATGTGCTTGCATGAAATCATCAAATTGTTTACAATAATGATCAAATTCTGCTTCTTCTGCGTCTCTAATCTTTTCTTCTTTTTGCAATGAGCACCCAGCTTCATCATTCCCTTGTAAAGGGCATTCCTCACCATCACTATTTGAAAAGGCAAGATTTGCATCCTCCAGTCCATAGGCAACATCTTCAGTGGAGTCATCTACTGGACCTTCCAGGTACAATGGGTGTGGCACTTGATCCTGTTGCTCCTTTGCTTCCCTTGGAAATATTTGCAAGAGTGGTTTCCTATACTGAGGATTGTAACCTCTGTTTGGAGCATTCTGGAAATTCCTGAAAGCTGAATTCTTGGCTTCCAGTTCAAGCTTGACTATTTTCTTAATCAATTTGCTCATTTCTTCCATTTTTCCGTTGGTTGAGTCTCTGTCTTGGTTAGAAGTAGACACCTCTTCTTTTCCCCTTCTTCTAGAATCTTGTTCAGATTTTCCTTTTAATTTACCAGTGGAGGCAAAGTTTGCTTCCAACTCTAGTGCATCTGCCTGAGCATCATCCAGAGTAGCAGGCTTTCTTTCTCTGAGAGAGAAACCAAACTCCGAATCAAAGGCTGCTACAAAAACAACCTTAGCAGCAGTCTGATGGGGTTTCATATCAGCAGGGAGACTTAGATACAATTTATTGAATCTCTTGATAAATTTTGACACTCCTTCATTGTGTCTTTTCTTTAGTGTATTGAACTCAATGAGACAATTTCCATGATCTTTCTTTTCTCCCCATTTCCTGAGAAAAGTGTCTTCCATGTTATCCCAAGTAGTAATAGAACATCCAGCCAATGTCTTAAACCATTTTCGAGCTTCACCATCTAGAGATTGCACAAACAGTCTTAGGACTACATCTAAATGTTCAACATTAAAGTTCTCTGCAAAGGAGCAGAAAGTCTCAAGATGTTTCTGAGCATCAATATCATTTTCTCCATTGAATCTGGGCAGGATTTTCAGATAATCCTGGGGCATATCATTCAACACTTGGGGTAATGCCAGGGGAGCATATTTATTCATCAAAAAGGCTGGAACATTAGCCATTGGAGGAGGTGGAGGTAGTGCAATAGTTCGATGAGCAAGAGGAGGAGGAGGAGGTGGAAGTGGAGTATGAATAATAATAGGAATATACTCAACTGTAGCTTGAGGGGTTGAGGGGAATAATGGTCTGATAACAGCAGATACTTTGGTTACTTCCTTGACCTCTTCAACCTCAGGAGTAGGATGAAGATTGTTTTTATTTCTGATACCCTCTCGGGGTGGACTGTCTAAGTAATAATGATCAGTATCTCCCACAGTGGAGTCAGGAATTTGCAATTGAGAATCTCGAGAAGAAGAGGATGGAAATTCTTCTATAGACACTTCAGGAATTTCGAAACGGGCTGATTTCCTTTCTATCCAATTTCTTCTATGTATAATTTGGTCAGGGTCAGACACTGAAGGTGTCCTTGGCTTAGACGAATCTGACCTCAAGTGTGGCTTACGAGGAGCTAGGACTGCAAATAGATTTATCAAATAACAAATGTGGAGTCGCCAAGGTGAGAGATCTACAACTCTCAACTCTCTGTGCTCACCTACTTAGAGAGTGAATATGATTTTGTCGAGGCCCAGGGATTATAATTTTCTCAAATTCTTCACCGGCAACGGCGCCAGAAAGATGTTGTCGACTGATGTTTTTTCTCCTAGAGACAGTCTAGAGTTGTGATAGACCAGTGCCTAGGACATCTTAGCATAGCAAGGAGCATATAATATAATGTAGGAAGTTGTCAGCTTCAGCTCACATGCTATCTCCTGTAAACAGGGAAATGAAATAGAATGGGACCAAACTCTCATAAACTGACACAGGAAAAGAGATACTACAGAGGCAAGATGCATAACTCTAATACAAAAGCAACAGACAATTCAGAGACAGTTCACTGCAAAGCGGGCCGATTCAGAAATACTTCACAGACATAAATTATCAGAAGGTGTATGTAGTGAAAGAAGTATTAAGAAGATACTAGTTAACATTGAGCTGATACCCAGATATACAATACCACCATGCATGGGCTTACCAATCTAAGAATCCATACATGATAATAGCATTTTAAAAGCACCCTCCCAAAGCAACTAATATAGCAGAAGTATGGTTTAGATGAGTAATGGAACAAAATATCATGCATGAGCCATATTTAAAGCGCTTGACTGATCCGAGCATGGGCATCTACTAGGATGAATCCATACTAGAAATCAGTGAGCCACTCGCATTCCAAAACATGATACATGAAAGATGGATAAAATGAAATGTTCTATTAATCTAACACAATAAAGAGAGTTACAGACTGTGAAATACCAAAGACCAGAATCCTGTTTGACGGATAGAACTCCTCCTCACTGAGACCCTATGGGCTCTGAGCCTTCATACCAAAGTTCTACAAAATGTATACAACAAGCCTTTCACTGCATAATTTTCTGATAAAATCTGGAACCCTTACAATGCGTTTCTTCATGGTTTTTATAGGAGAAACCAAAACCTGGTGAGAGAGGTAGGTGATGAACATTTAATTTGCATAATTAAAACAAAATGGCGGAAACATTTGAGCCCATACTGTTGAATGACTATGCTGTGTTGTATGTACTATGTGGCCTGCTAACTGAAATAAATGTTCTGGGTGAAAATCTCTTCAGGAACACAGTATAGGGATGACCATATCAACATTATGTCTTTCTAAAGGTAAATCCTGCTGAAATAAAACCTGGAGGGTATTGTTTTTTTGTGCATCGTACCTTCTGCCTTCCCAACCCTAAATTAAGCTTAAATTCTTCAACGTCGAACACTGAATTCCTTGACCTTCCACTGATACTCCTCTGCTGCTCCATTAATATTTTCATCTATGAAGTCGGCGCCTTGAATGTCCCTGCAGGGTTTGACAAATTTCAACCCTGTTTATTTAATTGAAGTCTTGTCGATTTGGCTTCTGAGGCCTTTCTTCATAATTCTGCTCTGCAAAATGGTCCTTTGATGTGGGCTCTATCACAGTAATTGAGACTGTGATTCATTATAGTTCTTCTTCGCTGTAATCCTGCAAAATCCGCAAACTCGTTAAAGAAAACTAGGCCAGGAGATGATGGACGTGGCGGGATCGATGAAAATGACTGTGCAGACACAGCGAAATGGTGAAACAACGTAGGGTGGCGGAAAAACGCAGCAGAGGAATGGCGGATGAGCTGACCAGAGCTAAAATGTAAAACATTTAAATTATAACGTATGAATGGAACACGTAAGTGGCGAAGGAGAAGTGCGATGAACACGTTGGATGGTGACGTGGAGGAACGGAATCAATGGCGGAGTATGCAGATGATATGGACCGTTCGATCTCCAGGCGAGATCGACAGTTAAAAACACATCGGAGGGCAACAAGATGGTGGGCCAGGGGCACGATGGGATTGGACTAAATCTCGTGCAGCTTCGGAGCGCGATGACTGTCGGATGCAGATCTCCAGATTGAACGGATGTCATGAATATCACGCCGTGACTTTGACTGAACAATAATGCGCGATGGAGAGCGGTTTTGAAGCCGTACGCGGGGACACGCGTCGGGCGATGAGTGGAATCATTGGCCCAAGGAGAATTTCCGCCTACCGCCGAAAGGCGGTGCGATATAAACCACCGATTTTTGCAATAGGAGCGGGCGTGGGGACCACTAGGATAGACAGGCTGCGGACCGTTGATTTCGCGGTCTAATCGGACGGTAGTCGGGCGGTCTGCAGGCGCGATGGAGACAAACAAACGTTGTTCGATCTTGTACAAATCTACGGCTCGAAATGCTCCCGATATTCTTTTGATAAGTGCATATAGATTTAGCACTCGGTTCAGTGTTTCGGTCTCGTGTAGGAAAAGAGCAGAGGCTTAGCAGAAGGGGCTAGGCCTGTTAGATTTTCGAGTTTACGATCAGTGGCTTTTATAATGAAATTCGGAGGCGAAAAGGCCACGATAATCATAAAAATGATTTTTCTAAGGCTGTAAAAGGGGATCTGAGGTGTATAAGCCAGTTTCCCTGTGAAAATTTTATAGGAGGCTGGTTATGATCAACACTAAGCATGACTTTCAATTTTTATAAATTCACTCTAGGATTGTTAGAAAAGAGGTTTTATTAAGGAAATCCATCCCTAAGCTTCCCATTAGTTGTATTTTTCTTCTGGAGAATAGGGATTTCGCACCCTATTGCATGCATCTCCATGCCTTAGTAGATTGAGGGCTTCACACCCTTATCTATTCTAAAGATCCAAGATTCCACACCTTTATCTTTTTAAATATTCAGGAATATGCGCCATAATTTTTTATTATAGATCGAAGGCTCCGAGTCTTCATCTTTCATGGATTTAGGACTCCACACCCAAATCCTTTTATTATAGATCCAAGACTACTTCTTTATCTTTCATGGATTTAGGATTCCGCACCCCAATTACTATGGCTTCTAATCTACTCTACTTTGAAATTTTGTGCTTCACCTTAAGGTATTGATTGTGAGCTCATACCCATCTGATGTTTCGTTGGTAATGTCTTGTTCCAAGACCTGCACACATCACAATCTCATAAATCAAAGGAATCAAATGAATTTCATAATTAAATTATTCACATTTTATCAAGGATTGTGCATGACTTCCACAGTAATTTTGGTTTTGGCGAAATGACTTTCGGAGTCATTTATAACTCGAGCATCCTTGTTGGCAGTGACCAAGTCCCCTGCCACATCCTGCATAATACAAGATTAGGCATCATAATCATACAAATCATGTATCATCCATAAATCACAATTAACCACATGTTCCACATAACCATGATCATCCATGGATCTATGTGTCTCAATCTTAGATCACCATCCATGTCATACACCTATGTCAAAACTAGGATACCAAAAGAGAAAACATCGATAATATGTACTTAACCAAAATTAGTCTTTATCATAATCATATAGCAACCATGTGAACTAAACTAGGTCTATAGCATACAAGCATATACATGAGTTTGGCATGCATAATCCTTATATCATTGCATCAAAATCACCCTCTCTAAGTGTCATCAAAGCTATCTCACCAAGAAGGGACACTACATACTCCCCCTCTTGGGATAAACTTGGCCCAATTTTTTTCCTACAGTCACAAGATACTTAGTTTTTTTTCCATTCTCCTATCAATAAGGTTTTAACCTTATGTATATGTATTTGACCTATTTTTATTCATGTCAATCCATAGTTTAATGTTTTCTAAATTGGAAGCAACTCCATTAAAACCGAAACATACCATTCTTAATCAAGTAGAAAAAATACTCATGCCATATTAGGCATGTTTTAATATAAAATTTCAAATATTTATATATCTAAACCATCCATACAATTTATAGTACCATATCAAAATACTATTTTAGGTAATTGATATGACATCTACTTAAGTTATCTATAATAATTTGATATTCTACATGTTTTTATTTTTCATAGTCTGCATGAATCCTACATGTGTCATCTTCTTAGTTCTATAGTATGTTGAGCTTACCAAGCTATAAAAAGCTCACACATTGGTTTTATATACAATAATGATGGTCCATCCCATTTCACAATCAAATTTTCATACAAGAAGCATAAAATTATCCACATATAATTGCAAGTGAAACTATGCAACAAAACATGATGTCATATATAAAACCCACTCTTACATCCCACTTGATTTATGTCTTCCCAATAAAAGTTTCCCCTTTTAATTCCAGAAGACATCCCTTCAAGAAAAATCTTTAGGAACTACCTACAGTTTTTACTAAACGTTTACTCTTTAGGAAAAATCAAAATTTTAGGTTCAAGACACCATGTTTTTTTTAACTAACAAGATAAGGTTCCAAACAATCCTCATTGACCCACTTTTGTATTAAAGATCATTCCTTGAGTTCCATAATCTTCATTATTATTCACTTCTCTTACTTGAGAATTAATTATGAATGACTATGTTAGAATATCTTCATTCCAAAAACAAATTAATGATATTTTTTTCAAAAACGACTTGTAATCAAGAACAACTTTCATATTTATGCAAATATTATATTATTGAATATATCTTGATAATTGTAAGTCAACACGTTTTCCAACTATAAAATCGTTCATGATTTATATTTAATAATTAATCAATTCATTTGGTTTCAGGTCTTATTCCTTACTATTAATACAAAAATAACACCATACATTTCTCAAACTATGAAGAATCATGTTGAATTTAAATAAGATTTAGACTATCACAAGGCAATTTCTATCCTAAAGCTAAACCCCCTTAAAAAAAAGAGAATTACCACCTTCTCAAAATATTACAATATTTTGTAGGACTAATAACTACTCATACAACTATACATCCAAACACAAATTGCTAAATCAACAATCTCTTTAGTTCCACAGACAATATAATCATCTTAGGTTTCTAAATCATTCAACAATTCCAACGCATCAAAATGTGATCTCACTCCTCTAATTTCTCCCTCAAAAACTATCACAAGCACATATTCTTGTAAAACAAGAACTAAAATAAGCTTTTCATTAATCACATACAAAGTGCTCACCAAAAAAAATGTTTATCTCCAAACATGTTATTCTCTTAACAATTTATATGTTAATCAAATTTCGAGAAAGCAATTCATCAAGTTTATAAACAATATGAATTTTGACTCAATTTCCCATCTAACAATAGTTTAAAGCCCCTGAATGTGGGTGTCCAATCGAAGCCATACTTTTCACATGGCTCATCCTCCGCAGGGCAGCTGTCACAGCCACATGGCACTGGCAGCACATGGCTCAAGCGAGGACGCCATTAAATCTGCAGACGCCCAACCTAGCACCATTACTCTCACCTACTCTGAGTGCATTTACGTATGTCTTGGCTGCCAAATTTAGTTGTATTTCATGGGTAATGGAGTTTCACCTCCCTCGTTTTCCTCCCTCCATCTCTCAGTTCATCTCGGCGGCTTCTCCGCTGCGTGTTCTAGCCTTCATTCTATGCTCTCCCACCCGCTCAAGGCCTCTTGACACCTCTCTATTAGCAACCTGCCCTATGCGCCTACTCCTCCTTTGACCTTTGACACCTCAATTACACACCACCATTGCATGATATTTCGTCCAGGCCAGCCTTCCCGTCCTCCACTTCCCATCCATGAAGGTTGTTCAACGGAATTCACACTCAATGTGAATTCCTCTTAAGCTCCTAACTAGCAAAGACTGTCAGCCCTCATTTCATTGTGCATTCCTGAAGCCCCTTCTAGTTCTTCTGGCTCGGGGTCACGGCAACGACTATGCAAATCAACAAATCGTCGTCCATCCTTCAGCAGCCCATGAAAGCTATGGCTCTGCCCACCAAGTCCGTTGTGAATTCTTCGAGTAGCGACAGCAGCAACAGCTCAGCGAAGGACGACAACGAAGCAGTCTTGGGTGCACGTTCCGCCTCCATGCAGGAGTAGACTCCCCAGTTGTCCAAGTAGGAATATGACCTCTCAAATTACGGTTGTTTCATTGTGGAAGAGCCACCTCCAGAAGACATTCAGAATGACAAGCACTAGAAATACTAGTGCTACGGTGCCTCTTTCTTTTGTTAGTTTCAGCTCAATTTCAATTTTTTTGTCTACTTACTCTCCGCACAATATGTTTAATTTCTGGATTCTTAAGTTTTGTGTTGGTTTCCGTGTCTAGGGCAGCACCCCTCTTGCTACATGGTCTATTTGCTGCGCTGGTTTCCCCACCAGGGGCAATCCTTTTTTTATTTTTTGAACATCTGCTTTCTCGTCGAAATTGGCTAGCACAATAATTCGAGTGGTAATGTTGAAATGTACTAATGTATCTTTTTTTACTATATAATAGAAACTAGACATATTTAGAAAAAAAAAACAATAGTTTAAAGCAGTTCATGATTTCAATCCTCATAATTTCTCTAATTAATTTAGTTTAAATAGAATTCAGCCAATATGCAATTGATCAAATTATTAAGGAGACTATTATGGTTTTCCTAGACCTAATTTGTCTTAAGCCAATAGAAAAGATATTTCATCAACATGTCACAATAATATTTTTCTACATTTCAAGAATTTGAAAATCAATTTAATTCTACTTAAATCCAACACATACAAAAGAATTATAATACTAGAGGATGATACCTAGTTCACACTTGACTCCATATATCAAAATCAGTTATTCAAACATTCTAAACCACCTAGTGGTGTTCACTATATCAATATTAGTATCTTCATTTTTAGCATATTTATGTTACGAATATCTATCCACTAACTTTAATTACACATAATCAATCCTCCTTAATCATGTCTATGAGATTCCCTCAAAATATTTTTATTCATTCTAACCAAAAGAATTACTTAGCTCATAGATATATGTTAGTATGGATTCCACACCCATACATTAGCTCGTAGATATATGCTAGTATGGATTCCACACCCCTACATAACTAAAGGAAAACATAACCTTAAATTTTTCCTTAAAATGGCTTCCACAACCCTCCATGCACCAGTCATTTAAGTCTTTTGTTCATTAGTAAGGTCATACCACAACCTAGTATTTGAGTAATTTCAAGTTAAGGTCATACCATAACCTAGTATTTGAGTAATTTCAAGTTATTTGATGCATAATGTCAACCCAAACTATACAAAATCATGTCAAATAAATTATAGGAATTCCATTCTTACTCATTAATCATTTATTCCCAAATCATATTTTAACACATCAAATTAATGCACATTCATTACTCGCGAATCTACATTCACAGTTAAAAGTGACATCCTTCAAGGTAGCTTTTGTTCAGTTTCCATTAGTGTAGATAAAAAAGAGTCAAAATTAACTTGATGAACTCAATCATCACGTTAATTGAATCTCAATCTTACACTTGTTACACATTCCTAAAGCATACACACCAAGGTCATCATACCATAGTCCATATTAATCCAATATTCTTCTTGGTAGATACGATTTTAGCTAGTGAAGATGGATAGTATGCCCATATCACATTGATAATGATGCATTAAAAATGTATGCAACCATGCATGCACTCCACATATCTCACTCACTTTGCATGCACTCCACATATCTCACTCACCCATTGACAAACAAGTCATTCACATGCTTGGGTTTAACACCAACTTCTCAAGCACATCCTTTCCCAGCATGTCTTTAAATCCTTTAACATATTTCCAATAATTTGTCTTAATAAAAATATAAAGGAATATAAGAAAGCATTCTTTTTATTTCATGAGTTTATAAATGACAATAATAATAATATCCCTTATGCAACCAATATGTTTCCAAGTCAACATACACAAACATTCAACATGCATGCAAAATCAATATTCAAACATCATCAACCTACAAGCAAGCAAGTTGGCCCATTAGGCCCTAGTATTTTAACTCGCTCTAATACCATATGAAAGGTCCCACCTTAACATCCATCAATAATATAGAGAAGTAGAGGTCATATTAATCACTAATACACAATTTATTTATTTTTTGTAGCATTACTAACTTAGTTATCATGTAATCATGTTACTTCATCTATTTAAATATAAGAATATCACATAAGAAGTCAATGATAACTTTCCCTTAAAATAAATTCCAAAACATATTTCCTCTCAAGTTTATAATATGATAGCATGTGCACTTTCCATACTTATACATGATCTCTAAGTAAGACTAGAAATAAATTCCACCCTTATAGAATGTGCGAACATTAAGCCAGATCAACGTATTTTATTTCCTATATTATACTAAATAAGCTCCATTTATTGACTCTTGACATCATAACCACGAAATTACCATTCTTCTATTACAAAATTTACATATAATGGCATGATTATTAACCTACCTGTAACAAGGTAACTAAAGAAGGAATATGTCTCTCTTCATCAGAAAAACTACTTATATGTTTATGAAGTGGAAAAATGGAATCACAAAAGATATGGACCCAACAATGTTTCTAAATTCATCAACTAAAAATTCACATTCTGTAATAAGGAAAAACAATTATTTTCATAATGGCGTTGCTTCAATCATGAGACTCGTATAATGAATTTTATAGCAAGAGTAGCTACTGCTACAAATGCAGAATCATATTATTCTTCAAACGGTACCAAGTAAAACAATGGACATGCCAAATTTAGGCACAATTAATTGTTTGCTACAGCTACTCAAGCATAATAATGCAACCATGAATACATGCAACTTGGACAAATTATTATGCTTACTTGCACAAGTAATTAAATCCTACAGAATCAGGTACTATAAAATTGTTTCTAACAACAACCTTTTTTTTCCATGATATCTTCCTATAATAAAAATAAAAATTGTTAAATTCTTTATTCACACTTCAGCAACTTATTAAAGTCATTTTCACATTCATACAAAACCTTTTAAACATAGGAAGTTACATCTATTAAATAATCTACTCATAAATTTTGGGTACATAAAAGTTACATTCAATAAGACATTTATTCTAACAATTTATATTCACAAAAGCTACAACCATTGAGGCCTTTTGAGAAACACGTTGCAAGCATGCAATCTACAGCCATTGAGGCCTTTTGACAAACACTTTGAAAGCATGCAATCTACAACCATTAAGGAAAAAAAAAAAAATCGAAGTGCATGAACTAGGTTAGTGTCATAAATATAGATCACCGGATAATTCTAAGATTAAAAATTTTCAGCAAAACCAAACAATAGACAGTCCATGCAAGCAGCAACAAATCTACAAAAATCACCCATATTAGAGAATTGGAGTCTGAAAACCTGTTTTTTGGAATCAAAGTAGGGGTTACATGGCCTAAAGGTACAGATACCCACTGATGTTGAGCTGCAATGTAACCAAATTCTCATAAATTTGATTATTTAAAACAACAACAACAAAATTCTACTCTCTCATTTAACACTTTTATCAAACACTTAGTGTGAAAACTTCATCTACAACTGTATATGGAGAAAGAAAACCCAAATTTATGCCAATCATATATTTTCATCAAACTCATGGCAACTTGCTATGGACAAAAATTCATTATAAACTGAACTTAAAAACTTTGGAAACACGTTCTTGTTTTAATCCCCCTACATGTACATTCTCATACATAGCTGCCATAGAATTATTAACTCATTTTTGGTTAGTTTAGAAATAACTTTCTGAATATTCATAATTTTGTAATAATTTAAAGTAACAATTTCCAATAAATTTAAATTTTCCACAATACCTTAAACGTTATAAGAAACCAAAATTTCAAAAACATAGATAGATATACCTGATAATATATAAAACGATATTATGCTCCAGCTCCAATATCCTTACCAACTCATTGTGAACCATCCGATTTTCTACCCTACCATATCCAAGGAGAACTTCTCCCCCTACAACCCCCAAGTTGTAAGAGCTCACAAACACTACCAAAATATAGCAATAGTGAGATATACAAGACAAGTTGAGGAAGATAAGTTTCACTTCCTCCCAATACCACTCATGGTCAACTCCACTAGGTAGAGCTACTTAGTAATTTAGTTTATGAACTTAAAATTAATTTCGAAAGCAATTGGCTACTCTCCAAGTATCTCCCTCTCATAATCGTTTTTTTTAAATCTCTACAACTCTAAGTATCACAATGCACCTCCCCTAAATGAGAATACATGAGAAACATATATAGGAGGAGAAACAAATTATTTTCATAGAGGAGGAGTAAATGCATGTCTTGTATTCAATTTAGAAGAGTGTAACTCATGCCATTAAGGGGAGGTATGCATGCCTTAGTTAAGGAGAGTGTAGCATGTGCATTAAAGAGAGCGTAAGAGGAATATTTAAAGACAAGTCCTTAATGAGTGTAAGAGGAATATGAAATTCTTTAATGAGTGCATAAAAGAGAGTGTAATGTAGTATTAAAAGAGAGAGAGAGAGAGTTACATAGATCCATGAGAATCATCAAGGAGAGAGGTGTGAAGTGATTGAGGAGATGAAGGTGACTTATAATTCCCCTTTTAATAATAATATCATAGTCTCATAAAATATTATAATAATATTAATAATATTGAGGATTAAGTTGAGATTGAACTATTAAGATTGATTAATGATAAGTTAAGTGATTTCTTTCAACTACATTTGATTACCAATTTATGCAAGGGGATTTACTGCTTTTGGAAAGTCATACTTGAGATGCTAGACATGATTTTCTATTTTTAGAAATTCACTCTAGGATTGTTAGAAAATAGGATTTACTAAGGAAATTCATCCATGAGCTTCCCATGAGTGGTATTTTTCTTTTGTAGAATAGGGATTCCATACCCCAATTGCATGCATCTTTGTGCCTTAGTAGATTGAGTACTTCGCGCCCTGATCTATTCTAAATATCCAAGATTATACACATTGATATTTTTAAATATTCAGGAATCCACGTCATTAACATTTTATTATAGATCCAAGACTCGAGATCTTCATATTTCATGGATTTAGGACTATGCGCCCTAATCCTTTTATTATAGATCCAAGACTCCACGTCTTTATCTTTCATGGATTTAGGACTCCATGCCCTAATTTCCATGGCTTCCCATCTACGCTGCTTTGAAACTATGTGCTTCACTTTAAGGTATTGATTGTGAGCTCATACCCATCTGATGGTTCGCTTGCAAGTCCTTGTTCCAAGACCTGCACACATCACAATCTCATAGATCAAAGGAATCAAATGAATTTCATAATTAACATATTCACATATTACCAAGGATTGTGCATGACTTCCACAGTCATTTTGGTTTTGAATAAATAAATTTAACGGTCATTGATAACTCGAGCATCCTTGTTGGGATTGACCAACTCCCCTGCCACATCCTGCTTAGTACAAGATTAAGCATAATAATCATGAAAATCATGTATCATCTACAAATCATAATTAACTTTATGTTCCACATAACCATGATCATCCAGGGATCTATGTGTCTCAATCTTGGATCACCATCCATGTCATACACCTATGTCAAAACTAGGATACCAAAAGAGGAAGCATCTATAATATGTACTTAAATAAAATCAGTGTTACTAAAATCAGCCTTTATCATAATTACGTACCAAGTGTGTGACATAAATCGTGTCTATAGCATACAAGCATATATATGAGTCTGAAATGCACAATATTTATATCACTGCATCAAAATTACCTATAAGTGTCATCAAAGCTATCTCATCAAGAAGAGACACTACAACCTCCTTGGTATATATAGGAGTCTAAGGGGTCACAATATAATCAAAGCCTACATAACAATAATAATTTAAGGGCACAACAATAGCAATAGTGGGATTCTATGGGGCGCAATAATAGCAATAGTGGGCTTCTATGGGGCACAACAATAAAAATATGGGAGTTGCATGGGCACAATGATAACAATAAGGGGGTTACACTAACAATAAAAAATAAGGAGGCTACACTAGTATTATAGGGACCTAACATGCCTCTCTCCTTCAAAAAAAGTGTTTTCCTCAACGCTTGAGTAGTTATGGATGATTTTGTATAAATTTTGCATCATCCCACATGGAATCTTCAGCGAGTAAGTTCTTCCACTTAATGAGATACTATAAAATTGATTGATTTTGTAGTTGTCGAGTTCTTGTTTCCTCGACTGATTTAGGTGCCAATATGTTTTTTCCTTCTTCATCAAGTTCTAGAAATATTATTTAAATGTGGATCTTGTCATCGTTAACCTTCTTTAAGTATGAAACATGGAAAAATGAGTGTACTTGGGAAGATGAAGACAACTCCAATTTGTATGCTATAGTACCAATATTTTGCAACACCTTGTAAGGACCATAGTACTTGGGTGATAATTTATTATCCTTCTTAGCTTTCTTGAGGGACATTTGTTTGTATGGTTGTAGTCATAAAAATATCCAGTCGCCTACGACAAAACTTCTTTCACTATGATGTTGATATGTCTATTTTTTCATTCAATTTTGTGCTAGAGTGAGGTTATCCTTTAAGAGTTGGAAAATTTTTCATTGGTGCTCGATGTGATCTTCCACTGCTTGAACCTTAGAATTTTATCTTAAAGATAGTGTTATGGTGGTGGATGATATCCATAAATTTCCATAAATGGAGTCCTTTTTGTTGCAGTTTGGAAGGAAGTGGTATACCACCATCCACCCGGAGGAAACCACTTAACCCATTGTGTTTTTTTTATCAGATACAAAACAACAAATATATACTTCCAAACATCTGTTCACTATCTCAATTTGGTTGTCAAATTGAGGATGATAAGATGAGCTATGAGCTAATTGAGTACCATGAAAAGAAAAGAATTTCGTCCAAAAATTTCCAATGAAAATGGGATCTTTGTCACTTACAATAATCGTTGGGTTTTCGTGTATATTTTGAATTATTTCCATAAATGTAATAACAATTTTACTAGCTTTAAAAGGATGATATAATGCACAAAGTGCTCATACTTGGTAAGTTTATCAACTACCACCATGATGACATTATTTCCGTAGGACTTGGGTAAACCTGTCATACAATCCATTGAGACATCCTCCCAACGCTCACTTGGAATGGCTAAAGGTTGTAACAGACCTGGTGTCTTAATTGTCTTAACTTTATTTTTTTTGGTAAACCAAAAATTCTACCACAAACTTCTAAATATCAGATTTCAGGCCATCCCAAAATAATTCCTTCTTAACCCAGTGTTAAGTTTTTAAAAATCATGAATGCCCTCCTAAGGGGGCGGTGTGCGATTCCAAAAGAATCTTTTAGTTGAGTTGGGAATTCTTACATAGATATAAGCGATCTTTGTACCATAATGAATCATTTTTCCAAATAAATGCATTAGATATATTGGGATCTTACAACAAATTTTGAATTAGTGCCCACACATCTTCGTCATTCTTCCATTCATCCCTTGCTTCAGTGATCCAGTCAAGTTGGCCCAATAGAAATGGCATAGAACAATGCTTCCACGTCCTCATCCTTTCTTGAGAGTGCATCTGCAACAACATTTTGCTTCCCTTTCTTGTATATGATTTCCAAGTCATAACCCAACATCTTTGTTACCCATTTTTGTTACTCTTTTGAAGATAATATTTGTTCCAAAAAGTATTTAATACTGTCATGATATGTCTTTACCTTGAAGTATATTCCCATTAGGTAAGGTCGCCATTGCTTTAATTCATGTAGTATTGCCAACATTTCCTTCCCATAAATATGTTTGTGTAAATAATTTCCCTTTATTGGGTGATTTTCAAAAGCAATGTGCCTTCCTTCTTGCATTAAAACATCACCAATTCCATTTCCTCGGGCATCGCATTCCATAATAAATATTTTTGTGATATCTAGTGTAGTTAAGACCAGTGCTTGGCACATTGCCTCTTTAAGATGTTCAAAGGCCTTAATTGCTTCTAAAGTCCAAGAAAATGCATCTTTCATCAGTAATGTTGTTAGAGGTGCTACTATTCTTCCAAAATTCTTAACAAATTTGCAATAATACCCTGTCAACCCGAGAAATTCTCGAGTATGCTTTAGGGTTGTGGGTACTTTTCATTCCTTAATGGATTTAATTTTTTTAGGGTCTACCTTAACACCCTCATGAGATACAATATGACTCAGACATTCCACCTCCAGTACTCCAAAGAAACATTTGGAGATTTTTGCATATAATTGTTTCTCCTCCAAAAATTTGAGCACCCTATCAACATGTTGAACATGATCCTTCTAAGACTTGTTGTAGAATAGAATATCATAAAAAAATACTAACACAAATTTTTCTAAGGGTGGGTTTGAAAATGGAATTCATCAAACCTTTAAATGTGGAAGGTGTATTAGTAAGGCCAAAAGGCATGAAAAATAATTCATAATGACCTTCATGAGTTCTAAATGTTGTTTTTGGAATGTTTTCAATCTTCATTCTAATTTGATTATACCTTGAACAAACATCCAATGTGGTGAAGTAAATTGATCCATGTACTTCATCCGTCAATTCATCAATGACAGGAATGGGAAATTTATCTTTAATATTGAGTTTGTTGAGATCCCTATAATCTGGACACATATGCCAATATCCATCATTCTTGTGCACCAATACTACTGAAGCAGAGAAAGAACTTTGTCTAGGTTGAATTATACCAGCCTCTAGCATTTCTGCAACCATATGTTCAATCTCACTCTTTTGGGCATAGGGATATCTGTAAGGCGTGATATTTAGAGGAAAAATTCTTGGAATAAAGTGAATAGGATGATCATAATTATGAATAGGTGGGAGAAATTTGGGAGTCTCTAATACCTTGGAATGATTGTCCAATACTTCTTGGAGATCTAGAGAAATGGATGATTTCTATATTTGAACCTTTAGTGAGCATAATTGTGCAACTACACACCGTTTTTCTTTCTTAAAAAAAATTCTCAAGCCATTAGAGATGATTATCTTCCCTGGTTTCCCTATGATGCCCCTTAATTCAAGAAAAGTTCTTGAAAATAAAAAGTTGTTGTCCCCAAATATTGTAACCATTGGACTCCTAGTACAACAACACCACCCATTGGAATGGAAAACATTTGACTATGCAATACATATCTCCCCATGGTTAGCTTGATATTATGAAACTTTCCACATCAATTTATAGTTCCTACATTTGCAACCATCACTTAACACCCTAGTGTTATATATAGAAAGAAATTCAATTCCTTGGCTATCTTACAATAAATAAAATTATGGGTAATACTCGAATCAATCAGCGCTATTCCCTTTTTATTCTTGATATATCCTTCTATATTAAGATTTTGGGGAGTGGTAATTCTCGTCAATGCATAACAAGATATGGCCGGATTCATTTCTTCTTTCTCTCGGGTTGGCTATTGGTGTATATCCTCTTCTTTTGATGTTTCTTGTTTTTTTTCTTCCTCCTCTTCACAATCTATGTAAACCTCAGCACACTTATGACTTTTAGTGTATTTTTTATCACAACTGTAACAAAGTTATTTTTCTCTTTTTTCCTCTAGTTGTTGTGGTTTCAACCTTGTAGGTTGTTGGAGACTAAGAGCAACAACACTTCTATCTTTATAGTTGTGAGTGGTAGACTTCCTTGTTTTCATAATTTTGCTTTCAACTTTTCTTTCCACCTTGAATGTTGTCTCCAATGAATTAGGTTCCCAAAGGTGAACCTAATGTTGGCTGTTATCCTTTAAAATCCCTATGAAGACATCAATCCTATGCTCCTCTTGAATATCATTTACCCTGATCTTCAATTTTTGGAAGTCCTCATTGTACTCCTCCATTGAACCCTTTTGTTTTAGATTTATCAATTAGCTAAAGAAGGTGTTTCTATTTGTATCCTCATAATGTGTTATCATTTCCTCTGTAAAAATTGACCAAGTGATAAGTGTTTTACGAGAACAAAATCACCGATACCATACAAACAGACTGGCTTCTAAATATAAAGATGTAATGTGTCCATTTGTGTATGCTACACATCATGTAGATCAAAATATTGTTTCATTTGTAGTATCCATGTTACCATATCCTTGCCATGAAACTTCCTCATATCAATCTTTGGAATGTGGTTGGTCTTCAACCCAAAATTAGAGTCTCTAGAATCATGATTAACATTTGTTTCTCGTCATCATGAGTTTCATGCAATACCTTGTCGACATATGAAGCATTTATTGCAGAAACTTTGTCAAACCTTCCTTCAAACCTACCATATCTACTTTTAAATCATCCTTCAAATCTTCCATATCTACTTTTATTTTTTATTCTAAACCATTTATCTTAACATTCATCATCGCTTCCAATTCATTTTTGGTTACTCTTTGTGAAAGCGAAATTTGTTGCACTTGGTCTCATAATTTTGATATATCATGTTTCTTTTCTTCTTCTTCTTCATCTGTCATAGTAGAGATTTGCATTTACTTATTGGTAGTATCCATTTTTTTGTTTCGAGGCATATTGGAACAAAATAATGATATATATGCTTTATTATGCCCTTTGAATTACTTCAAACTGAATTTTCAAACAAAACTTACGTAAATTTAAAACAAAACAAAAAAAAGACAGATATTGTTTTCTTGATTTTTGGAGCTTGATATTTAAATTGTTGTATCTCTGTAATTTCAACCTCCCAAGGTCTAAATTTCGTCGTGTGGTAGCCCTTTGAGTCTTCTTTCCAATGCTACATTTTAGACCAATATTGGATTCTTCAAGGTAAATTTATGCCAAATCTCCCACGATGATCTAATTATGGATTGTTTCAGTAGCGCAAAATTGTACGAGATGTTGCATGTCACTGTTTAAAATTTTGGCCTTGAAATTCATATACGAGAAACAAAATTTCATGTGATTTCAGTATTTGTTTACAAAATTTTGAAAATAAAGTTATGATGATTTTACCCAGGTCACTTGTTTGATACTAAATTATGGAGCACACACAAACCCTAACTTCTTCGGACCATATCTTAGAAAATATAGCAAACCAAGATCTGAAATTTTTACACAAAATTCATCAAGATTTCAGCTCCATGTGGTCGAAAATTTAGCTTCTTAATCCTCATATAAAAAAAATTATATCAAAAATTTCAAGATGGTCTATTTGAAGCAACGAAACCCTACAATCCAAAGCTCTAATACCAAATGGTATGCAACCATATCACAAAACAGAGGAATAGATAGATCAATGACTTGAAAAGTAGCCTCTTCAAGGGGGAAACCTCCTTTAAATCACATAAATGAAAAATTATTGGATGATACAAATTAAAATACTTCCTTGGCATATATAGGAGTCTAAGGGGTCATAATATAATGAGAGCCTACATAACAATAATAATGTAAGGGCACAACAATAACAATAGTGGGATTATATGGGGCACAATAATAATAATATGGGGGTCACATGGTAATAAAATAACAATAATGGGGCTATTTTAACAATAAAAATAAGGAGACTACACTAGTATTATAGGGCACTAACACTAAAACTTTCCCTACAGGGTCCAAATTCCTTGAGTTTTCTTCCCCCATCCCCCAACCCCATGTTTAGTAACTTTGATAACATATTCCACTACTAGATAATACCTTGAACATCAGAAGGGAATGCCCACATAATCTAGGGTTTGAGTATATTGAATAATACGTACATCTATTTCCATGTATTCCACCAATCCCTCACTTATATCCACCTCCAATAATATGTGAGAAGTAGTTCATGAAGTCATCCTCTAATAGCTTCCATTGTTGAAATTGTAACTACGTTCAGTCTTCATATTGTATAGGTATCATTGTTGATAGTTGGTTGTCATTGATGTCAACCAAGCATCAGCAGGAGCTACCCCGATATTTGTAGGCAAACTTGGCATGGAAATTTGTGGTTTCTCGCATCCAAATCACTCTAGTAGTTTTATCTTCGAAAGGATAATTTCCAATGGTATATGGCATTGATCCAGGTGGCTCCGGAAAGGCTCAAATTTTAAATTTCCTTAATCTCAACAACATTGGAATCTAGATGTTGATCTCGTCATTACGAATGCAATGGTGCAAACGATGCCTCAATTAGAGTTTGTATGACCATCAGTGGTTTTCAAGTCATAAGGGGATACGGGACCCACTATGATTATGTGATGATCAAATGGCTAATAGGTCATCTACACATGGAACTCCAACATTGGCCTCCTAGCCCTACACAAATACATAATATTAAATCTCATATAAAACAAAATTATATATTAAAAATTTAATAAAATAAAATTATGGTTATTAAAGTAACCATATCATTAAAAAAAAAAAAACAAGAGAACAAAACATATATATGATTTTCAAAACCATATGAATAACCATATATTAAAATGGTCAAAACAACGACATACATTTTCCAAAAATGGGGGTTGTTATACCATATATATAACAAATAGTTATAACCATATGACTACCCACACGTATATTATAAACGGTTCATTGGGTGATTTGTCATATAAAACACAATACGTGGACAGTTAACCAATGTAAACAGCCCTCCAAATTTTGCATCGAAACTTAACAAAAAAAAATATACTAGCAACCATATGCCATGTAAAGTGGCAGGTTTGGAGGGTTGAGTGTGGAACCTTGATCTAGAGCTCAACCCAAGACGTGGAACCCTGACGAAGGGGTATCATAAGGAATCTGAAAGATTTCCTTGGAGGCTGAATCTTGACAGAAGCATAAGTATATCAAATTTATATTCATTTTTCTCATAATTTCACAAGGAGCACAATGGTGAAGTCAGATTTGTCAATTGAGCATTAAATATTCAATCAACTTGCAGGGAGGAATCTTGAGGAATCTAAAATATTCCCTCGAGGCCAAATTTTCACAATTTCATAACCAAGCTGCGTTTATACTCATTTTTCTCATAATTTCGCGAGTGCAATGGTTAAGTCAGATTTTTCATCTAAGCAGCATAATTTTAGTCAACCAATGAGAAGGGAATCTTTGAGATTCCTGAGGGTCCAGATTTTGATCAAGTCAAAACAGGGTCAACTTTATAGTCATTTTTCACGATTTCGTGCCATAAATTCAACGATGTAGTCCATTTCTTCAGCAGAGGTGCGCATTTCTAATCCATCCCCTAAAGTGGAGGTATAAGGTGCTTTTTTGTACATGCATGTAATTTGATTTTTACTGAATATTAATCAAAGTGACCTCCCCACTTTTAGTAGAGCCCAGAGACAACCTAGTCTTGGTGAACTCCATTACAAATCTGTTGTGTTTTGATTCTCATGGTTTCCTTTCATTTCTACTTATTTCATGTGGTATGCTTTCATGGTTACATGCCCTTTTATATGCAATTATGTACGCATATTTTAAGTAAAAATATCTGGATCAAGCACCCCACGTAGTTCTTCACGGTTTGAGATTTATTCACGTGTGAAGTTGGAAACCCAAATTAATGGGCTAAAACTCCATAGGGTAGTGTCATGTCACATACTTATTGTTTTATGGTCATTAAATATTTTATATAAAATTTATTTATTACTATTTAATTTAAGGTAGGATATTAAATTGTTTTTTACTTATAGGATGTCGCTCTCATCCTTTTATAATGGAAAAACCCCATATACATCCTCCTTAAAACTAGATATAAGATAAGTATTAATTAACCTTTTAATGTTTTTAAACTCTCTATTGGAGTCCCTGCTAATCTCAAAGAGCCATCCATTTAGAGCCCTTCTTGGTCTATAAAAGGAGACATTATCCCTCACATTATAACAAATGAGTGCATGAACTTGTGAACAATCCACTCTAAAATTTTCGGCCACCCTAGAACATTCAACATTGAAATCACAGAATGGTTTGGGCTAGTTATTAGTTATTGTTTTGGTGCAGGCAACATGTTTCAAAGGTTGTGAAGGATCAAGGCACCCTTTTTTAATCTTCTTTGGCATCTTTAGGACAATTTTGAGGTGCATCTATTGCAAGATATTGGAGTGAAGTTACACAAGTGTTTTAAGTTTCGGACCTGTGGTTTTGAGGTTGAAAAGTTGCCTCCGGATTTCAGCTTTCAATTTCTATCATTTGGAAATAGAGACTGAGTTCAGGACTTTCAAGAAAAAATGAAATGAAAGGTCTATCCATCTAGTTTCAGGCTATTACAGGGTTGGTTCACTCATGACTAGCGCTATGTATAAGTGATATTTTGACTGTTTTGGTACAAACCTAAAGCACAAGTCAAATGTCAAGCTTATGACAACATTTTAGGTGTGGGTATCCTATTTGAGGACGTGTAAAATCCAAGGAAGAGGCCTAATATATTCTGCATGCATTAGAAGAAACAAAATCTCATTAAGTATTGTTTTGAAAGTCAAATAGCAAAAATTACAATGTTCCCTAACCATTAGTCTAGCAGTGAAAAGAGTATCCAAGTAAGTCTCTCATTTGACACTTGTTTTGGAAACTATCTTACTTTTTTTTTTTAGATTTTCATTAATATTTAGTCCTTGAGGTATCATTGTTCTGTTATTTTTCAGATTAGGCCAAAGTCAAGCAATCCTTGTTATATTTGGTTAGTGTTTGATTAGATTCAGTTGTAGCCTTTTTCCTTTATTCATTCCTAGGATGCATTTGTTGAATGACTTGCTTAATTTTACATTATTTTAAAAGATCAGAACTTCAGAAAAAAGTGTCACAAGTGTGCACGAAATTAAGATCAACCCGTGACATTGGTAAAGTAAAAAAGTACAAGTCGTAAATGAAGTAAAGACAAAGAAAAAGTAAAAGGCAAAAGCAATGGACCAGTGAAGATGGAGGCACAAGCAGTGAAGCAATGAAGTTAGAGTAAAAGCATTACAGCAATAGTAGTATCACATTTTCTTGTAAATAATTGTCCTAAGTCATGTTCATCAATCGAGTCAAGCATTGTACATCATTGTAATTGGACCATTGTCCCTGGTACGGGAGCCCAAATTTGTAAAGAGTTTTTTTTTCATTTCGTAGAGTTGATGAAGGCAATTTTTTTGGGACAAAGGTTTTGGTTTGCAGTCGAAATAAGATTCTTGGTTGTCAAGACAAGGGTTTAGGTCCTAGTGTTATCAGTCAATCAACAAAAATAATTGAAATAACATTGTAATGTTGATATGTCCCTCGTATGGACATCAATACTTTTGTATTTAATTTTTATATTTTGAGGGTGGTAGGGTGGTGCTAGGTAGGTGAATGAAGTCACCTTCAAGTTGAGGCCTATAAACACTTCAAGATGGTGCTAGGGTGATTTGTATCTCTCTATTGTGTTGGGGCATCCTTTCATATGACTACTAATAAAACCAAGGCATTGGGGCATCCTTCCAGTGGGGGCTAGAGAAGAATGGTTTTCTAGAATTCTAGGAAGTTGTAGCTTTGTTTTCAGTTGGGGTTGAATATTAAAGAATTTATTGAAAAAGTGTTGGGTGGTTTTTGACCCGGAGGGGGTTTTACACCTAAAAATATTGTGCTTATTGTCTCTAACTTTTTGTATTGGTGTTTACATCTTTACTGAATAATTGTAATATTGCAGAAGATTAACTAATTCTTTGAAAGATATTAATTAAGTTCTAAACGTAAGATATATTGATTCACCCCCCGCCCCCTCCCCCCTAGTATTTCCAATAATTGGTATCATAGGAAGTTCCTTCAATAGCAGTTAAACAACTGTAAGTAGATAATGGAGTACACCAAGAATAGAGTTCCTTTGTTTAATAGAGATCGCTATGAACTATGGAGTGGAAGTATGCAGGTTCATTTACTTGCACAAGGATATGAAGTTTGGGAAATAGTCAAACAAGGGTATACTACAACAACAGATAAACAACGTAAGAAAAATGACATATATGATGCCAAAGAAAAAGATATTATTATAAGTGGACTCACTCAATCAGTATATGTTAAGGTATTGGGCTATAAAACTACTAAGGAACTATGGGATAAGCTTCAAAATATATATTAAGGAGATTCAAAGGTCAAGGAATCAAAACTTGAAATTTGTAGAGCTCAATTTGAACAACTAAGGATGACAGAAGATGAGAACATTGCAACCTACTTTCAATGAGTAGATGAAGTAACAAATGTCTTGGAAGGATTGGGAGAACCAGTTGATAAAAATTCCATTGTTCGAAAGGTCCTCTAAACTCTTCCAGAAATATTTAATCCTAAAGTTTATGTCTTAGAAGATAGATCAGATTTAAGCAGCCTTAGTATGGACAAACTACATGGGATACATACAGCTTATGAAATGAGGATTGAAGAGGAATATGGTTCATCTAATATAGAAACAACATTCACATCATCCAAGAAGAACAAGAAGGGCAAACAAGTATCTAAACCAAGATCTAGTAATTGCAAAGAAGAGGAAGAAGAAGAGGAATTTTCAGATGAAGAATTTTCCTGCCTTAGGAGGAAGATGAAAAGAGGAACGAGTAAGTACAAAGGCTATACCAAAGCATAAGGGAGGGAAAGTGAATAGGTTGGAACCTCAAAGCACAGTAGCCATCACCTCCTATCCTAGGATCCTGTCATGCTTTCTTCAGTTTTTTGAAAAGGTCAAACAGGTGAAGAGCCATCCTGAACTTACAAGGTTCATCATTCTAAAATTCCACAACAAACACTCAAGCCTTGCAGGAGTGGATTTTGAGATTTCAGCAGGTGTCATCTCTGAGGTTACAGGTATCCCATCTGTGGGTGAAAAGTGATTTAAAAATGGAAAGTTAGACAAAGATTTCTTTGAGCCCTTCATAAAAACAAGTTATAGAGGAGGCAGCAAGACAGTTTTCCCATTCTCACACCTCAAGCACATATATGCCTCTTTGATGTTGGTTATCATGAAGTACTTCACCTATGAGGGGAGGTACTCCAGGCTCTATACCTATCATGTCAGACTCCTCATGCATTTCACAGGGGTTAAAATGCTAAATTTGCCTTACTATCTCTATAAGAGCATGGAGAAAACGTCTTTTGTTGCCCGGAGGAGGAATCCCACACAAAAAATGCATAGCTTATTCCACCATTCCCTAATCAAGATGGTGGTCTTACATCAATTGGAGCAGCATGGTATACCCTCGGATGTTTTCATAAACCATGAAGCCTTTACAAACCCACACCCTCCTCATCAATCAAATTTGCCTTCCTCGTCTACACAAGTGCCCTCACCACAGGCAAACCTCCCTTCCTCTCCTTCTCTTGGTGCATCAGGTGAAGCAGGAAGTAAGCAAAGAATAATCACATGAAGATCAAGGTGAAGGTGAAGAAATCAGTGAGGCAAACACAGAGATTCATGAGGAGGAGCAAGAGGGAAATGAAGAATAAGATGAAGGAAAAGAGCCCAGCAATAGTGAAGACAAAGAAAGTGACAAATCATAAGGGGGAAGTGATGGTAAAAATACAAATGATTCATCCCAAGATGCAGAAAACGTTGGTAATGATGAACGGAGTGATGACCAAGGTGAAAGTGATGAGGGTCATGAAGAAACAGAGCAGGCAGATCACAATGAAGATGAGTTTGTTGTTGAAAATGAAGGAGATTACAATGGAACAGAGTCCATGGAAACATATAATGAAAAGGACAGTAATCTTAGCAGTAGTAAAGATGAGGAAGATGGCAGTCAAGAGGAAGATGTGTTTGAGCATGGAAACAGTGAGCAGAGTCATGATGGGGATAGTGACCAAGGAAATGCCACTGATAGGACAGTCGGTGATGAGAAAGATAGCAAAGGAGAAATTCATGACAGCAGTCATGACACAAATCAGCCTTCTAGTGATGGTAAAAGTGAACACAATGTAGAGGATGATGAGGAAAAGGACCCTAGTGATAAACAGGGCCAAAGTGAAGCATATGCAGAGGTTGATGATCAAATCCAAGACCAAGGTAACAGCACTGAAGACAGCAAGGAGGGTAATGATGATGATAGTGTTGAAGATCAAGGAGGTAGAGATCAAACAGATCATGAGATATCTGATAAGGATCATAGTGAAAGTGAAGGAGTTGATGACAACACTAAGGGTCACAGCCAAGATAAGGACACTACCAAAACCATCATCACTCCTCTCACATATACCTACAAAAGAGGGCCAAGGCATGTGTTTGTTGCCTTTGAACAGCAAGGGGCCATGCCATCTACCTCAACTCTGCAACTTGACAAGAGTAAGCAACAGGTGAAAGAAGAAGAAGAGGACCATTAAGTAGAAAGGGAGTTTGAGCTTATCCATATAGACAGTGATGAAGAAAATGAAACAATAATTTTAACCTCCCTCCTCCAAAACAAGAATGCACAAATAGAAGACCTAGAAGTTGAGTTGGAGAGTGCAAAGGATGCCATTCACTTCTATCAAATGCAAAACAAGAAAATGAGTGCCCAGCACGCCATCTATGAGGCTAGAGCACTCAAAGCCCAGAAAGTAGCCCAAAGAGCACAAGTCAAACTAGAAGAATACATGGGCCCATATGAAGAAAGTGAAGGTGAAGAGGAATAACCTAAGAAGAGGCCAAGAACCATGGGACTAAGGCAAGCATTGGCAAAACAAAAAGAAGAGGAATCAGCCCTAGCAGAGCAACTTTCCCTCACTAAACTCCTTGCTATGGAAATTGAACATGATCGGGAGTCATGGCTTGAGAGGGAAAACATGCAGCTGCAGACCAAGCTGAAGAAGGAAAATGATGGTTTGGACCTACAAAGGAAGATGACAAAATATTATGCAAGGAAGCACAAGCTTTTTTGTGCCAAACTGAAGGAAGTCCTCCATGAGGCCTAAACCCTAAAAGAGGCAAAAGAGCATGACAGCCTTGGAGTTTTGGCTAAGGCTTCTCAGCATTTGTCTAAAACCACTTAAGGAAGGTCTCCACCAAATTTGAGAGAATTTGGAGCAAATTTTGTTTTTTGAGATTTTTGAGCCTCATTTGCACAGCGCCACTGGTGCTACGCAAACACATAGAGCATCCCCAAGAGGATAACTTGATATTTTTGGATTTCTCCCGACCTGCACATCATGCTCACCAAATTTCAGAAGATTTGGATTAGGTTTGACCCCTCAAAAGGTCAAAAAACCTCACTTTTTTCACCTCTCTACCACTGTTTTGGGCCTGGCACTGCGCAAATGACAGTCTAGATATTTTTGACTTTTTGACTAGACTATAGGAGCTGGATCAGGAAAACACAAGCATTTCTGGGAATTAGACTCATCAGGCTTTCCAACAAGCCATCACGGAGCCAAATTCGACATCGGGAAGGGGTCCAAAACTTGATCACAAAAGACCCTATTTTCTGTTGGAAGTGGCGCTGCTCATATGGGCTATGAAATGTGTTTTGGACCAAAAGTAAACAAAACATACTCATTTATTGCAAAATGATATTTTTGAGTTTTTTGAGGCAAAACACTCAAGAATTAGGTGCAAATAGTTATTATGGCATTTATTTCTTAGGATATTATGTGCCTTGGGGCTTGCATGATCTCTTGGCCATAAATGACATTTATGGATGAATTTGACATTTTCCCACCTTATTTAGGGTTTTTGCCCTCTCTTGCTAAGATAAATAGAGCATGAGGGCACATTGTATATGTTGGATTTTGATGAACTTGGAGAGCAATACATGGTTTTTATGAGCTTGGAGAAGAAATTGGTTTTGTGAAGTTGATGAATGGCTTGTTTGGATTGATGATGGAAAAGCTTGTTTGCAGGATTCCTAAGCTTGGTTAATGGTGATTGCTTCTTAATTTGTTTATGTTTTCTTGTTATCATTATGTTTCACTCTTCTTAGTTGCTATAGAACATAAAAGTATAGGTTGAGAAATGCTCTTTGAAGCACCTCGGTCCTCCTGTTTGTTATGACCTTGATGTTTTCCTCTATTGGGTGTGTTTGAGGAATTCTTATCTGCTCCTCAAGCCTCTCCATGCTTTTTTGTTTCAATTATGGATTAATATGCTGGTTAACAAATATGATTCATGGTAAGCCCTACTTATTTGAGACTATCTAAACTCTGTCTTGGAACCTTTCTTTGAAGTATTGTTTAATAGGTTAAGTCAAAGAGGTCTTGCTCTGATCTTGCCCTTTGTCCATGCCTATCAGCTTTCCTTAGGATTCTTTATAGCTTGATCAACAATGTTTAGGAGTTCCCTCTTTGCTTGATTAAATTTATTGTGCCATCTTATATGTTTTCCCAAATTCTGAAGGTGAATTTACTAAAGTTAGAAGCTCTTATGCTTTCTATGTTTCACTGGAATGTTTATCTTGGATATTTATTTGTTTAAAGTATTATCATTGAGTAAATGGTTTGCCCTATCTCATGCTTAATATCTTTTTCTTATCATATTTAAGATCTTCTTGTTCATAGGTAAATGACAAAGGATACTTCACTGCCCTTTTCCCTACCTTGTTTTTCCCAAACTTGATGTCCACCCCACCTCACACATTAGCTTAAGGATCCATTAACCTTGCTAGATTGGCCCTGCAACACACTCTGATTCATCATTAAGATACTCATGACTTTCATTGACTCCATAGCCCAATGATTCAAAGACCTCTCACTCCACCTATTCCACTTGACCATCTTACCCAGCCAAAACAATCAACAAACCCTACACTTAATAACTAGCCTAAAATCAACCATCTAAAGCAAACAAAAACACATCCTTTGCATCTAATAGAGAGATCCCTCTCTGAGTCCAGGAAGGCTAGGTCTTATGACTCCAAAGACTGGTTCCATGTTGCCTTGTCATTTGGTATACCAATCTGCCAAATTACGAGACACAAACATTCTAGCGATCACGGTGGGACCTTATGAGTAAGTTCATACTTAAATATGCCTTAAAAGATTCGAAAACCCTTGACTAATAGTATTTGGTGGTTTATCTGCCACCTCTTCGCCACCCTAACATTCTAGCGATCACGGTGGGACCTCCTGAGTCAGTGACAAACTAAGTATCCCTTAGGACTTCAGAAACCTTTGACAAATCGTAGAAAACTCAACTGATAGCCAATAGTAGATTCTGTTTGTTTCAACATCTTAGAAAAATGGTGATTCAGTCATAGGACACTCTTACAAACCTTAAAACTTTAAAAGAAAACTCAGAAAACGCCAAAACATCCCTAGATTAGTTTTTTTTTTTTTTTTTTTTTTTTGTCAGTTATTACTGGTGGACCATAAACATACATCCTTAAAAATAGCAAAAATATCCACCTGGCAACTCCACTAGCCTCCAATAGGCCTATTACTTCACTAGTACTTGTTTCACTTCTTGGATTTGTGTCAAGCCAACCCTGAGAAGTTTATGAACCCAGTTATATACTGTGAGAGTTTACCAAACACTAAGAGAGGTCAGCCTTCGGAAAATAGTCCTAAAAACTTTCAGCCTCTCTGATTTTTAAGTTTGAAATATGGCTTCACATAGGATTAGTACTAGATCTCATTCGGACCCAAACCCTCCCAGCATAGTTGATGACCAAGAGAAGATTTTGTGGCAAACTTCTAGATCTGGAAACTTAACCACTGTTAGGACCATTCACAGAGCAAGCTCTGTACCTGAACATCTTACAGCTTTGCAAGATCCTTAGTTTGACTTGCACCATACAAAGAACCTTTTCAGAACCAAGTCACAAACTAATATCGACCAGATTGACCTTGAACCCATAGATTTGTAGCAGAGTTCCAGTAGAGAAGCTTCTCCTTCTACACCATTTGACTTTCAGCTTCTCCATCACTTTAACTCTTTCCATACCAAATCTATTCAGACTCAGTTTGTTGGTCCAAGTACTTCCACTACACCCATTCATACCACCACTGTGCAAACCACTCTGTTTCATCATACATCTCCTTTCACCAATCCTCCTTTTGTAAACCCTCCATTAGTTCCCATCATGGCAGCTTGGTATGCTCCCTTGGCCTTACCTCAACCCCTAGTGCCTTTGCCCAATGACTATCAGTCCAAAATCCCTCATTTCACAGGGGCTAAATCCATCACTGCCCAACAGCATGTAGATAGGATCAATGATGCTTTTGATTACATGGAGATAGAAGAAGAAACTATTAAAATAAAGATCTTTGCACAAAGTTTAGGAGGAGAGGCCAAAAAATGGTTCAAAGCATTAACTCCTAATTCAATACATAATCTCACTTCCCTCTACCAAACTTTCATAAACAAGTGGTAAATCAAGAAAAATCCCCTCCAAATCCTATCTGAATATAACAATCTTAAAAGGAATGTAGAGGAAAGTGTGCAAGATTATTGCACGAGGTTTAACAGTGTGTACAATGCCCTCCCACCTCACATGAAACCTCCACAAGGCCTAGCACTAGTAAAATTTCGTGAAGGTTTTGACCCTGGCATGACTTTCCAATTGAAAGAAAGAGACCCTGAAACTTTGGAAGAAATGCAAAAGGCAGCTATTAGTGTCGAGGTCAACTTGATTGAAAAAAGAGCTAAGATTAGATCGGAAAAGAGAGTGACCTACATGTTAGGGTCCTATTAATATAGGATTCATAATTTTGAATTGACTTTTGATAGTCTTGTAAAATATGTACATATCTTGTTTTATGCAAGTTATTTTCCCATATTTTGAAAAAAACAAAAATAATAAAATAATAAAAAATCAAAAAGAGGGTAAAGGTCCTAAAAGAAATATCAAAGGACTTAAAAAATATAGACCCCAAAAGAAAAAAGATGAAAATAAAACATCAAAGTGTGCAAGTCCAAATGCCACTGTTTTTTACTTTTTGCAAATGATTATGGCGGAGTATCAATAAATGCCATAATCCATGATGAGTTAAATTGTTTAAACTTGACTTGTCATGTTTCAATTTACATGTTTTAGATAGTGAATAAAGTTTTGTCAGACAGTTTAATCCTGACAAATCAGTGGATAGGTAGAGAATAATGAGGAGTTCATCAGTTTAATCTGAGCCCTCGAATGAAATAAGATAGAATTAGATAGTTATATGATTTCAAAAGAATAAAATGTTTCAAGGTAGCAAGCTTAAATGCACCTGCTAAAAGGAAGAAAAAAATGTTAGAATAATGTTGGGTAGGTAGAAAGAAGAGAGAAAAAACATGTAATATTCATCACCGAGAAAAAAAAAATCACTAATTTCCCTTCCCTTGTAGGTATTCAGTATTCTATACTTCTAGTCAAAGAGGCTCAAAGCATTTCTCTGACTTCTGTTGGGACCGGACCCAAGGCTTGATCACTGGATAGTGGAAAATGTTGAATTCTTATGATAAAATTCCCTTTACCATTATTTGTCCCTCATTCATACATTTAAGTCATCTTCATAAGTAAAGAATCATTCTGACTTAATGAAACATAAAACCCCATTCAATTAACTTCCTTCATTCATAAAAATACAAAAACCCTCAAAAAACACTCTATCATAAGTAAATCGGTGAAACGATGAAATCATAAGCTATGTTTTTATTAATTCCATTTACTTGGTCATTTAGTGTATTTTTGTGCATCCATCTCCCCTTGTCATATTAACTTCTAACTTACTTTATTAATTTCCTAAAAAAATACCTTATCCTATCTATATAATTCCCTTTATCTAAAATACCCCCTAAAACCCACTATTACAAAGTTTTTTAGACCAAAGTTAATATACACATGCTAAATTCAAAACCCAAATAATATCCCTTTTGGTCTAAAAACTAACTTTATTTAAATACCTCACCCTCTATAGTTATTAGACTCATTCACACAAGTCTAAAGACTATATAATAAAATAAAAAATGAAAATATGGCTTTCCGCGCATATTTTATGTGTTGGGAAAACGCAAAAGCATTACACCACTCATCATTTTTTGTCCTAAGGCATTATCCCCCCCCCCTTTTGCATTTGTAATACACTTACAAACCTAACTCCACCTCTAAGCAAGCCAAGTCGCCTTTTAACCTAAGGCTAAGGATAAACATTGCAAAACTCACCCTTTTCATATTTATCCTTATTATATAAATCCCCACGCCTTATATAAAAGATAACCCAAGCTACAACTTTAATCTCGACCATATATATTTATCCTTATTATATAAAGCCTCACGCTTTATATAAACCATGCTTATATTCTATCCCGCATACATAATTTGCCTTGGTCCCACCTTTGATTTCCCGCAACTTTCAAGTAGATCCTCACCCTTCGCTCTCAATCGCAAGATCCAACGGCGTGAAATCAATATCGTGCAAAAAAATAAAACGTTCGTTCCAACACCAATCGAGTGCAAATTGGGTGGTTTTGACAATTTCGCCCCCAGTGACGTGTCAGTTTTCTGTTGGATCGCGTTCGTTTGGGTAAAAACAGCTTACCACCAGAAACGAACGCGAAAACCATTGCATGTTTTGCATTTAAAAAACAAAATTGCTCCCGCTATTTGATAGGACATGCATTTAATTCATCTGTGATCAACAAAAATCAAAGTTAAAACCTTTTATTATATCATTTTGATGTTTATTTGTGCATTCGAACCGTCAAAAACTTCCGCTCAACTGTGTAAAGAACTTTCTACTTCAATTTGTCAGTTTATATCCAAAATTCCCGAATTCAACCCTGAAAGATTGACTAGAAGCAGTTTCTTGATCCAGCAATCCCGACTAGACTTCGAAATTCAGCCACGACTTCTTAAGAACCCTCCAAGCAACCAAATACCTACATTCAAAAGTATTTTTTGACCAATGAAAGCCTGCAATTTCTAAGTTTAGACCCATAATCACAGAACCAGGTTTTTAATTAGGGGTTTGGACCAAAGAAAATACCTAAAAAAAAGCCCGAAAAAGAGGCCAAACCCTGGCCAATTTTTCCCAGAAATTTCCGAGTCCAAAGAAGCACTTGTTTAGCCAATTTCATCAAACTGTGACCTCTGAAAATCAATTTAACATACAGAAAAAGGTTTAAAGCCCTCAGATACCCTAAAAACCCTTGCTTACAGTCAAACCTATTTAGAAAACCCTTGTTTTTTGTCTTATACCAGTATATACCCTCTAATAAAGAAAATTCACTCCTGCAAACAGTTTAAGCTTGCAGCAGTTTGTCCAAAATGACCAAAAATCAAATCATAGTCAGGCTTGGAGGATCCAAACCTCCTAAACCTCTAACACCTAAAGCTGTTAAATCTACTCTAGCCTTCACTACTAAATCCACTGTATCAGTAAATCCCCTACAACCACTTGTAGCTGCTGAAGAAATTATTCCATTGACTTATATGGATTACAAGATTGTTGACCCTGTGGTAGAAATCAACCTTTTAGAAATGCATAACCGGTGTTATGATAAGTACTTAGACAGAGATGAAACACCTATTTGGGAAACTCATTTGCCCCAATATGTGGTTCCATTGACTCACCTTGGACAAGACCTAGTTAGACTGTGCCAAAAGCATTATGAACCAGACCAAAGGGCTATTGTTAATGCAGACAGAGAGGTCCTTTTTATAATCACAGCAAAATCCATAAACCAAATGCTACAATTACCATCTAATCCTCAATTAGTCCCCTTATCTATTGAATTTTTGACCCAGTTATACTTGAGCATGGATTTCCCAAAAAGGTTTATGATATTCCAAAATTTTTGGCCTTCCCATGTTGACATTCCAAAAATAAACGCCCCTTATTCTACTGCTGAATTTCCTGAAGAGTCTAGGCACATTATTTCAATGATATCTTTTATATTGGGATACTTCACAGATGGATTCACTGATGAATCCATCCTTGGCTTTCTATCCACCTTTTCTCTAGGCCAGCCTCCAGCACTCATTTTTTTACTATGCCACATTCATAGCATATAGCATTCATCATCAGCTTACCAAACTACCCACTGAAGGGGTTTTCAGATACTCTTCCTATTTGTTTCACTTATTTTTATTCTTCCACGCTGATAATTTTCCAATTGCCTTGCAAAAGATGGACTTGGAGGGTAAGCCTTTGTCTATTGTATTATGGACTTCCTTGCTAAGGAAAGAGAGTAGTGAATTCACTTATACTGATTTTTCAGACTTCTTCATCCATCCTGCCATGAACATTTTGTACAAAGAAGAGCAGGCCAGGGTCAATGAAGAAATGAAGAGGATATTACAACTATCAGAACATAGTAATATGGGAGACTGGTTTCTTTATGAAAATCACACATAGATAAGAATTTTTGGCTCAAACTTATTGCCTTATAAGTTGCCAAAGTACATGAGTATGAGAATTTTTGCATTGGAATATTTAAGGCAAATTCTAAATTCTAACTCCATAAACTTCCTGGCTGCCAGGAAAAAGACCCAATTCAAGCTAAAAAATCAGATTGGTCCATTCATCATAAATAACAGAGAAGCAGAAAAGGAAATCACCAAGAAACTAGTGGAGTTTAAATTTCAGGAGAGTTTTCCATAGAACTATGATCCTCAAGGGATCTTGAGCAATTTAAGGGTGAAATGCAAGCTCACACCATTCATACATGAGTCTAAGCCAGAGATTGAGAAATTTGCAAATCAAACAGAATGGATAGAGAAAACATTGATAGATACATCAATCAATACAGAAGCAGAAAATAAAATGGATACTACACAAGCTATTGTAGTTGCAAAGCAGGCAGAAACTTCAACAAAAAGGGGCAGGGATGAAGGAACCTATACAGCAGAAACCACAACAGAGACAAAGTTCAAATTGATTTGCAATAAAAGGCTCAAATTCAGTTCAATTGGGAAAGAAAAGGTGATTGATGTTGAGGATACAATTGAGCTAGAGGTAAATAATGATAAAGCTATAGAAATAATTAATGAAACTCTTGCACAGATTGAAAAGGAGCATATAGCAGGTAAAGAGGATACTTAGATGATTGAAAAGCCACAAAATATGGAAGCTTCTTCCTCACAAACAGTTGAGGAAAAAGACTTAGATATCAAAGAAAAGTATAAGTAAATAAAGCAAAAAAATGTGGAAATTAAATCAGAGACATATTCTAAATTCCTCGAGCAAAAACCAGGGAATCAAAACAGGCTACTGACAGTCTTTGACTATTCAACAAACAAAATGATTATGTCATTTCTGCAACCAACTACTTCAACACCAAAGACAGTAGTAGATTATAAAAAGGTAGAGTTTGAAGTAGACACTGAAAATATTCATCAGCTAGACCAAATCGAATTCCACAGACATAGCTCTGAAATATATTCAACTGTGGTGACAAAGGCAATGAGTGCTACAAAGTTGCAGAATACTATTATTAACTTGCAGGATCAAATGAAGCTAGACAAAAGATCTTTGTATGCAAAAGACCTAAGAATTAAAGCCTTAGAAGATTTAATTTTACAAGTGGGATATGACCCCTCAAATGTTTAGGCAGCAGAATTATTGATCAAGAAGAAGAATGATGATATTGCAGCTTTGAGGAAACAGCTTAAGCTTCCTCAAAATGAGCACCCACAGACTAAAGAAATCGTTCAAGAGCAAAGTGAAAAAGAAGAGATGATAAAGCTCATCCTCAAACTAACTGCTCAGATTAAAGAAATGGAATCTCAAATGGACCAACTTGTCCAAGAGAAGGAAACTGTGAAAGAGACTAACACTCCTATTTTTCCTACAGTGATACTAGTGATTACCACAACAATGGCATCCACATTAGGAGAAAAGCTAGCACCAAAGGAACCACTGGCAACTGCAGTGCCAGTTAGTTCAACTACTACTTCAAACACAAAGTCTTCTACATCACAGGTTCAGCAAACAAATGGAGCAGGTCAGATTGTGAAGGCTATGGAGGAATTGTCTTTGAAAAATAATCAAATCAACAATTTAAAGAAGATGATTGAAGATCTTGAAGCCACAAATAAGTTAGCTCAAATAAATGCTAAAGCCCATGAGCAAAAGGCAATTAGACTTGGGGAACAAATAAAGAGCTTAATAAAAGAACTGACATTCACTAAACAAATTTCATTTGTCAAGAATCATCTATGGACAAATATAATTGAAGCCATTCACACTCAATGGCCTTCAATTTAGATTATATATGAGCAAAGAGACTTATTGTTAGCAACTAAGGCAGAGATTCAGAAGACAAAGGATGAGTTAACTGATAAGCCAGCTCAGGCTTTAAAACTCATCACATTTCTGAATAGCAAAAACAGAGCAGAATTGGAGGAATTACAGGTAAGAGATAGGACAGAGACCATTTTGCAGATTAAAAAGGTAGTGACAAAGAAAAATTTGATGAACTACCTAGAAGAGAAGTGTGAAACAATGAATATTGCAATAACAAAGTTTATGGTGAAATATACAAACTTAAGAAAGAAGGGTTTGCCAGATATTCATGTCTTCAATGAAAGACTAATGCCCCAACAATATTATGATAAGAAAATCAGGGAATTTGCCAAGGAGCAAGTAAGCAAACCATTGCCACAAGGGACCCCCACAGGTAAAGTCTTCCTTCAACAATTTGAAGATTTGTTCTTTCTACAACATGAGATCAAACACATTTTTGTGTTCAAACCCAATTCTGCTAAATACACAGAGGCAGATGAAAATTTTCGAAAGCTGAAGAATGTCAAGATTCCCAGTGAAGAGCAATGGCAAGCATTCACAGATTTTTAATGTAACAGTAAGAAGGTAAAACAGTGAAGAAAACTACATTAAAAACAGTTAAACAGAAACAGTGAACAAAGAGACAGTCAGCTAATTTTTTTTACTGCAGAGAAACATATTTTTACAGCAATAAGCTGTGAAAATATCAGTCCAAAGGATATTAGAATTAAAGGGCAGCGTTAAAGTGTATTAGAGGAAGAGTATTAGTTAAGGCAACTCAAATAAAGATATTTTCTAACAGAAAACAAAGCACGATAGCTAATCCCTCAAAAGCTCCTTGATTAGATAAAATTATTCTACATATTTTGGATAAGAGGACAGCTTGTTGATTTGTTAAAAAGTTGTCCCTCTTATTTTGTAAAGATATTTTCTATTTCCTAAAGATATTCCTACATTTATCCTTGGATATTTGTAATAACATTTTGTATAAATACTTCTCCATTAAAAGTATTGAGGGTGGAATAAAATTGCTAGACTTTACTATAGACTTTTTTGCTGAACATTGGAGGCTATTATGTGTTGATTTCGAAGTAGCAGACTGGACAAAGCTAAACTGACATCATAATTCAGGATCCCTGTGATAAGTTGATGAGTGAAGTACTTTCTTCTTGTCATTGTTTTCTTTTCTGGGTTTCATGCAATTCATTATATATGTTTGTTCTATATTAATGTGTAACTATGAATATTACTACAGGATAGTCCTTTACTCCCTGTTTTTAACTAGTTACCATTTTAATGTTTTTCTGCTGATTTCCGGTGTTAGGAATTCTGAATTGCTCCTACTCTCGTTTGACCCCTGCCTCCTTCTTCCATTTTCTGGATCAAAGGATCCTTCATAGTCATTTATCCTGATCATACCATTTCACCAAAAAAACACTTTCCCAAATTTCTGAGGGTTGTCTACCTTGCCCTGAATACATTTGTACCTTTTTGACCTTGACTTCTAGTGCTACTAGCTAGATTTAGACTCCATAGCCCAATGGACAAGTAGATTTCTCTCTAGTTTACATCTAAGTGGTTTTTTCCCACCAAAACCTTCAAAAACAAAACCAATTGTTCTATCATAACTAGCCCAAAATATAAATCAAAAACAAAGATAAATCTTGAAAAGAGAGCCCTCTTTGAATTCTAGGAAGGCTAGATCCCAGAATTTAGAGTAGGTTTGTGGTTACCTCTAGTATTCTTAAACTAAAAACTCAAATCCCACAACTTAAGAAATTACTAGAGTGATAACATATTGTGACCATACTGGGGAACTAACCAATCTCCAGTCTTAAATTTAGTCTTAAAAGAAGATCTTTCAATTATCTTTTTACTTTAAGATTATTTTTATAGGTTGTGGGTATTCAAAACAGTCATTTTGGCTTCTAGGAAAACCTACTATACCAGGTCCAACCCGGATCCTAAGCCTGCAGTTATAGTAGATAACCCAGAATAGATTAGAAAAAAAGAAAAAACAAACCGTCAATTTAGAGACTGGAGTACCATTAAGAAAAGCCAATTCTTTATCCAAAGAGTTAGTGAGTTTAAATGATATTGATTTTGATCTGAAGTTTGAATATTCACTATTTAAAACTAAATCTGAAACTGATTTGAAAAATATTGTTATAGATCATGTTTTCCTTTCATTTTTGAATGCAAAAAAAAAAAATATTTCAGTAGGAACAAAGTCTAACAAATCTGAATATCAAAATACAGTTGAAAAAATTAATGTTTCATTGATTAAAGATATTAATGAAGCTATTGAATTAGCTCATTTATTATCTTACATAAAACCTCCAGTTTCTCAATTGCATGCAACAATAATACCAACAGCAAATTCATCTTTATATGATGTCACTTCATTTATAGATACTTCTGCAAGTTCATCTACAGACCATTTCATTCATGAGTTGTCTTTGCAGCCTAGGATATTATTTCCCTCATCCACTCAATCCACTACATCCACTACTTTGTATTCAGATTTTATAAGCACCACATCTTTATTTCCCAGCAATTCCATTTACAAACCATCTTCATTTCCCAACTCTTCAACTACATTTGTTAGTTCATTAGCTACCATATCCATCACTACCCCTATCATTACTGTTATACCTCCCAGCTCAGCAAAGCTTCAAGCCATGGCTGCTAGGTATGCTCCCCTTGTCTTACCCCAAAACCTCCATGATATGCCTCAGGATTGCCAAAAAAAGGTACCACTATTTGATGGCCTTTCACAATACACTGCTTAACAACATGTTACAAAAATGACAGACTACTGTGAAATTTATGAAATTGATGAGTCAGATGTCCAGATGAGGTTATTTGCCCAAAGTTTCACGAGAGAAGTTAAAAAATGGTTCAAAAATTTAGCTACTGGTAGTATAACTAATTTAGCTACATTTCATAGAATATTTTTAAATAAATGGGAAAAGAAAAAGAACCCCCTTCAAATTGTGTCTGAGTTTGATGCTTTGAAAAGATATCCTAATGAGTCTGTCCAAGATTACTGCACTAGGTATAACAGTGTTTATAATGTTATTCCCAAAGCTCTTAAACCTAAACCTTACTCTGTTTTTCTCAAATTCCCTGATGGATTTAACACAGATATGGCCTATCAATTGAGAGAAAGAGATGCTCGAAAATTAGAATGGATGCAATTAAATAATGTTAGTGTAGAAATTAACATTTTAGCTAGGAAAGCCAGACTTAGAAATGAAAGAAGAGTCACAATTAAAGAAGAAAATTCAAACTCGGATGTTAAATTAGATTTCGTTGCTAAAACTTTAGAAAGGGTGATAGAAAGATTAGATAATTTAAATAGAAAACCTCAATGGGATAGTCAACCTCAGATCAGAAATCCCAATTTCAGAAAAAAAAAATAATAACCTCGGAAAAACTAAAGAAGTTGCTCCAGACCAAAACATTAGCCCCCATTTCAAGAGAACTATGCTGAAAGTTCTCAAAATAATGATGAGGATGAGGATGACATCAATCATCTAATGGGAATAGATGAAAACAACACCATTTTCCTCACTCAGAAAGATCTGGAACTATTTGAGCTTCAACAACTCAAATTAAACTCCAGTGAATCCTTTGACTATAAACAGGGTTATGAATTTGCTATTAATGAAATTCACAGTCAATCTAACCTTAGAAACAAGAAAAATAATGAAACTTCTACTAAAAACAATTCCCAAAATCAAAATAAGAAAACTGTAGAAGCCCCAAAAACAAAAGTTTTGCAAATTCTCCCAAAGGAAAATAAGCAAAATTTCAATCCTTCCAGTCCTAAAAAACCAAAAAGTCCCAAGATTGTTGATATTACTGATGAAATAGCTCAATCTTCCAAAGATGCACCAAAAGTTAATACTTCTAAAGCTTCTAATTTAGTAAAAACAGAAAATTCTGAGCCTAAAAAGATTCCTGTTAATCCTAAATCAGCAAATCCTAGAACAGATAATTCCAGAACACCTGCTGATAGTTCTAAGTCTGATAAAATTTCTGCTGCCACACAAACTGTCCCAAAAAAGAAAATTAAAAGCAGCAAAACTCAGGAAACTCAGACAGAGAATGCTAAGACAATTGAAGATAAAAATACAACTGTTGAAAATCAAGAAAAAAAACTCAGATAACAGTTACTAAAGATGAATTAGTTCAAATTAGCAAATCTCAACCCTCATTCAATATTCAATCTGAAATTGCTAAGTTAAAAATACCCATTCCTTTAATAGAACTGGTTAAAAATGACTTATAAAAATCAACTATAATTGAAACTTTGAATATGAATGATGGTGAAGATGCCATTAATTTGAACGATGATCAACTTGAGTTGATTTTTGGCCCTGATGTGAATGGAAAGCATTCAGATGGATCAGTCCCTCCTTTCTATATTAGTCTTACCATCCATGATCAGATTTTACATAATGCTATGTTAGATTCAGGAGCTTCCCACAATTTAATGCCTAAAGCTATCATTGAAACTCTTAATCTAGAAATAACCAGGCCTTACAAAGATTTGTTCTCATTTGATTCTAGCAAAGTTAAGTGCTTAGAATTAATTAAATACTTATGTGTAAATTTAGTTCAGTACTCTGGTAAGAGTATGGTAATGGACATTGTAGTAGTTGACATCCCACCAAAGTATGGTATGATTCTTTCTCGCTCATGGGGAGAAAAGTTGCAGGGATCTCTACAATTGGACATGAGCCATGCTACAATATCAGTGTTTGGTCAACCCAAAAAGCTATATAGGGAAACTTTAATGAAATTCATGGTCAATAGTGCTGAGAGATCCATAAATTACCCTATTTATTCTACACCAACTGACCTTGACTCTTTCATTTTATGTAACTCTGGTAATGATGAAATACAAACTGAACTGATTGATAAAAAGCCAAAACCAAACAATGACAAATTTTTTCATGAATCCCTTTGGCACTTAGACTTTGATGGCTCTATAAACAACTCAAGAGCAGGAGCAGGAGTATGGATCACAAAGATGGAAACTAATCATTCAAAGGACATGCCTTCAGACTCAACTTTAAATGTACCAACAACATGGCAGAGTATGAGGCACTTATTCTAGGCCTCCAGATCATTAGAAATATGGGAGGAAAAAGAATACTAATCATGGGAGCTTCGGAATTGATCATTAAGCAAGTAAATGGATATTATTATGTTTATAATCCTAGATTAGCCATATACAGAGATACAACAATTGATTTAACTGAAGATTTATTGGAATGTAAGTTTGCTTCTATACCCAGAAAACAAAACATTCAAGCACACTATCTAGCAACTTTTGCTAGCACTTGTAACTTACCATTCCAACCAACTCATAGGTATACTGCTGAGGTTAAACATAGACCAATTATCCCAGACAACCTCAAGTACTAGCAGATTTTCTCACAGGATGAAGAGATTTACTATTTTTAAATAATGAGTAAGAATGTCAAAATTGTAAAATAGATACAGATTGTAATATAGATTCAGATTTTAATTGTGAAATAAATAACGTAGATGTACATAAATTTAACAAACCAACTGTATTTTCTCAATCTGACATAGACAACTTAGAGAAGGTAGATGTAGAGGAAATCATTGAATAAGAAATTGACATGTTAGATTTGAAAGATAATTTTTTACCTAAAGGTTTAACTCCTTTGGAAGACCTTTTTTATTCCAATGACGTGCCTAAAAAGCCAAAAAGGGAACCAGTTAGGTCTGACATTGAAGAATATAACATTGGAACAGAATTAAAACCAAAAATGATTAAACTGTCAAAAATTTTACCTCAACAAGAAAATGAACAATACATTGATCTTTTAAAGGAATATCAAGATGTGTTTGCTTGGAGTTATGAAGATCTTAAAGCTTATGATACAAACATAATCCAACACAAAATTCCCTTATAAGATAATCAGAAGCCATTCAAACAAAAATTGAGAAGAATTAATCTTGTTCTATTACCTTTGATAGAAAAAGAAGTAAAATGCATGTATGATGCTCAGATTATTGCACCAATTAGATATTCTGATTGGGTTTCAAACCTAGTACCAACAAGAAAGAAAACAGGTGAAATTAGTTTATGTGTTGATTTTAGAAATCTCAACAAAGTGTCTTTAAAGAAAAATTATCCTTTACCAAAGATGGATCATATATTACAAAGGGTAGTTGGTTCTTCTAGAATTTCTTTGTTAGATGGTTTTTCAAGATACAACCAGATTCTTGTTCAAAAGGAAGATCAAGCTAAAACAGCTTTTACCACTCCGTGGGGCACATTCATGTATGTGAAAATGCCCTTTGGTCTGATGAATGCAGGAGCAACCTTTTAGAGAGCTATGGACATAGCCTTTGCAAAGGAGATTCATGACTTCTTAGTAATTTATCTAGATGACATTATAATATTTTCCAAAACAAATAATGAACACTTGGATTATTTGAGACATGTTTTTATTAAATGTAGGAAATTTGGCATTTCTTTAAATCCCAAGAAAACTATCTTTGGACTAGAGGAAGGTAAGTTACTAGGACATATAATTTAGAATTGATCCTGCTAGGATAGAAGCAATTTTGAACAATTCATCCACCTAGAAATATCAAAGAATTACAAGCTTTCTTAGGTAAAATTAACTTTTTGAGAAGATTTATTTCAAATTTAGCTGAAATCATTAGAGAGCTGAACAATATGCTCAAAAAAGACTCAACTCTAAAATGGACAGTTAAAGCCAAACAATCATTTGATTCCATAAAATAGGTTTAACTAAAACACCAGTCTTAATCAATCCATATTTCAAAAAAAACTTTATAATTTTCTCCTTTGCATCAGAGCATATGATTGCTGCAGTTTTACTGCAGAAGAATGATCAAGGTTTTGAACAGCCTATAGCTTTTTTCAGTAAGAATCTTAGAGATGCACCTCTAAAATATAACATAATGGAGAAACAAGCCTTAGCCTTGGTTAAAGCTATAAAAGATTTCAGAGTTTACATTCTCTATTCCCACATAATTGCCTATGTCCCTAATTCAGTAGTTAAAGACATTCTTACTCAGGATGGCCCTGATGGAAGAAGAGGTAAGTGGATTGTCACTATCCTAGAATATGACATAGAAATCAAACCAACAAAACTCATTAAAGGGCAAGGATTAGCCAGATTGATGGCTGAATCCAACTGCAATGTATTAGACATAAATTTTATTGCTCAGATTGATGATCAGGAAGAGATGGCGACTCCAATGATTAGTCAAGCCTTTCTAGATTCACCTTGGTACTCAGATATTATCTTTGTACTTACAAACTTACAAGTTCCTCCTAGATTATCAAGGACAAAGGCCAGATTTCTTAAACTTAAAGCAATGAGATTTTGTATTTTAGATAATGTGCTTTTTTGGAAAGAACATAGTGGGATATTACTAAATTGTTTACTAAAAGCAGAAGCTGACAAAATTCTTGAAGAATTTCGTGCAGGTGACAGTGGAGGGCATTTATATTGGAAAAGTACTGCAGATAAGATTCTTAGAGTTGGTTTCTACTGGCCTACCTTATTTGACGATGTTAAGAAATTTGTTACTTCATGTCACACATGTCAAATTTTTGAAGGAAAAAAGAAATTGTTACCTTTACCCCTCAAGCCAATTTCAACTGAGATGCCATTTAAACAATGGGGTTTAGACTTCATTGGAGAAATTCACCCCCCATCCTCTGGCCAACATAAGTGGATTTTGACTCCCATAGATTACTTTACTAAGTGGATTGAAGCCATTCTTACCAGACAAGCCACTGACACAGTCGTTATCTCTTTCATAGAAAACAACCTTTTATCTAGATTTGGATGCCCTCATAAAATAATTACTAATAATGCATCAGCATTTAAATCTAAGAAAATGATTGCCTTCTGTCACAAGTACCATATTACCCTAGGCCACTTTACTGCTTATTACCCTCAAGGTAATGGCCTGGCTGAACCTTCAAACAAAAGCCTTGTAAATATCATTAAAAAATTACTTGAAGATAACAAAAAAACTTGGAAGAAAAAGTTAGTCTATGCCTTATGGGCAAATAGACTTACCACCAAAAATTCAATTGGCACTTCCCCCTATCAAATTGTTTATGGGATGGATGTAGTTTTCCCATCATCCTTAGGTGTTCCAGTAATGAAGATCATTCAAGAATCACAAGTGGAAATCAATCATATACAAAGGAGGATAAATCAAACTATTCATCTACAACAAACAAGGGAAGAGGTCTATGAAAAATCCCAAGTCATTCATGATAAAATCAAGAAAATTTCTTTCTTCATCAAAGATTTGGATGGAACAGATATTCAAGAAGGACCAGTTAATGGTCGAATGCTCAAATACTACTATTCTTCTGAGTTAACCAATAACTAGTCCCATTTACTTTTTACATCATTGTAAATATCCATTAGAGTTTAGATTGGATTGGATATTTTCTTTCCAAAAGTTGAAGCCCAGAGAGAAGGCCCTAAGCTTTGAAAAGAAAAATATCATAAATATGAGTTTTTACAGAAAACAAAAGATAATTACTGGATCATCATAGTCAAAATTGAAGGCTACTAGTCTTCGAGTTCTTGACATTTCACCAGGAAATGCCATCCCCATGTGAAGTCGTTGTTAGGGTCCTATAAATATAGGATTCATAATTTTGAATTGACTTTTGATAGTCTTGTAAAATATGTTCATATCTTGCTTTCTGCAAGTTGTTTTCCCACATTTTGAAAAAAATCAAAAAGAGGGTAAAAGTCCTAAAAGAAAGATCAAAGGACTTAAAAAATATAGACTTCAAAAGAAAAAAGATGAAAATTAAACATGAAAGTGTGCAAGTCCAAATGCCACTATTTTTTACTTTTTGCAAATGATTATGGCAGTGTCAATAAATGCCATAATCCATGATGAGTTAAATTGTTTAAACTTGACTTGTCATGTTTCAATTTACATGTTTTAGATAGTGAATAAAGTTTTGTCAGACAGTTTAATCCTGACAAATCAGTAGATAGGTAGAGAATAATTAGGAGCTCATCAGTTTAATTTGAGCCCTCGGATGAAATAAGGTAGAATTAGATAGTTATATGATTTCAAAAGAATAAAATGTTTCAAGGTAGCAAGCTTAAATGCACCTTCTAAAAGGAAGAAAAATGTTAGAATAATGTTGGGTAGGTAGAAAGAAGAGGGAAAAAGCATGTAATATTCATCACTGGGCAAAAAAAAAAATCACTAATTTCCCTCCTCTTGTAAGTATTCAGTATTCTATACTTCTAGTCAAAGAGGCTCAGAGCATTTCTCTGAATTCTATTGGGACCGAACCCAAGGCTTGATGACTGGATAGTGGATAATGTTGAATTCTTATGATAAAATCCCCTTTACCATTATTTGTCTCTCATTGATACATTTAAGTCATCTTCATAAGTAAAAAATCCTTCTTACTTAATGAAACATAAAACCCCATTCAATTAACTTCCTTCATTCATAAAAATACAAAAACCCTCAAAAAACACTCTATACAAAGTAAATTGGTGAAACGATGAAATAATAAGCTATGCTTTTATTAATTCCATTTACTTGGGCATTTAGTGTATTTTTGTGTATCCATCTCCCCTTGTCATATTAACTTCTAACTTACTTTATCAATTCCCTAAAAAAATACCTTATCCTATCTATATAATTCCCTTTATCTAAAATACCCCCTAAAACCCACTATTACAAAGTTTTTTAGACCAAAGTTAATATGCACATGCTAAATTCAAAACCCAAATAATACCCCCTTTGGTCTAAAAACTAACTTTATTTAAATACCCCGCCCCCTATAGTTATTAGACTCATTCACACAAGTCTAAAGACTATATAATAAAATAAAAAATGAAAATATGGCTTTCTGCACATATTTTATGTGTTGGGAAAACGTAAAAGCATTACACCCTCATCATTTTTTTGTCCTAAGGCATTACAACCAATTAAATCTTTTTATAAAGGTTTAAACCCCCCCCCCCCCTGCAAAGGTAATACACTTACAAACCTAACTCCACCTCTAAGCAAGCAAAGTCACCTTTTAACCTAAGGCTAAGGATAAACATTGCAAAACTCACCCTTTTCAAATTTATCCTTATTATATAAAGCCCCATGCCTTATATAAAAGATAACCCAAGCTACAACTTTAATCCCGCCCATATATATTTATCCTTATTATATAACGCCTCACGCTTTATATAAACCATGATCATATTCTATCTCGCATACATAATTTGCCCCAATCCCACCTTTGATTGCCCGCAACTTTCAAGCAGATCCTCACCCTTCGCTCTCGATCGCAAGATCCAATGGCGTGAAATCAATATCGCACAGAAAAATAAAACGTCCATTCCAACACCAATCGAGCGCGAAATGGGTGGTTTTGACAATTCCGCCCCCAGTGACGTGTCAATTTTCTGTTGGATCGCGTTCGTTTGGGTAAAAACAGCTTACCACCAGAAATGAACGCGAAAACCATTGCCTGTTTCACATTTAAAAAACAAAATTGCTCCCGCTATTTGATAGGACATGCATTTAATTCATCTGCGATAAACAAAAATCAAAGTTAAAACCTTTTGTTGTATCATTTTGATGTTTATTTGTGCATTCGAATCGTAAAAAACTTCCGCTCAACTGTGTAAAGAAATTCCTGCTTCAATTTGTCAGTTTATACCCAAAATTCCCGAATTCAACCCTTAAAGATTGACCAGAAGCAGTTTCTTGATCCAACAATCCTGACCAGACTTCGAAATTCAGCCACGACTTCTTAAGAACCCTCCAAGAAACCAAATACCTACATTCAAAGGTATTTTTTGACCAATCAAAGCCTGCAATTTCTAAGTTTAGACCCATAATCACATAACCAAGTTTTTAATTAGGGGTTTGGACCAAAGAAAATACCTAAAAAAAGCCCGAAAAAGAGGCCAAACCCTGACCAATTTTTCCCAGAAATTTCCGAGTCTAAAAGAAGCACTTGTTTAGCCAATTTCATCAAATTGTGACCTCTGAAAATAAATTTCACATACAGAAAAAGGTTTAAAGCCCTCAGATACCCTAAAAACCCTTGCTTACAGTCGAACCTATTCAGAAAACCCTCGTTTTTTGTCTTATCCCAGTCTATACCCTCTGATAAATAAAATTCACTCCTGCAAACAGTTTAAGCTTGCAGCAATTTGTCCAAAATGACCAAAAAGAAAATCATAGTCAAGCCTGGAGGATCCAAACCTCCTAAACCTGTAACACCTAAAGCTGTTAAATCTACTCCAGCCTTCACTGCTAAATCCACTGTATCAGTAAATCCCCCACAACCACCTGAAGTTGCTGAAGAAATTATTCCATTAACTGATATGGATTACAAGATTGTTGACCCTGTGGTAGAATTCAACCTTTTAGAAATACATAATTGGTGTTATGATAAGTACTTAGACATAGATGAAATGCCTATTTGGGAAACTCATTTGCCCCAATATGTGGTTCCAATGACTCACCCTGGACAAGACCTGGTCAGACTGTGCCAAAAGCATTATGAACCAGACCAAAGGGCTATTGTTAATGCAGACAGAGAGGTCCTTTTTACAATCACAGCAGAATCCATAAACCAAATGCTGCAATTACCATCTGATCCTTAATTAGTCCCTTATCTATTGAATTTTTTACCCAGTTATAGTTGAGCCTGGATTTCCCAAAAAGGTTTATGATATTCCAAAATTTTTGGCCTTCCCATGTTGACATTCCAAAAATAAACCCCCCTTATTCTACTGCTGAATTTCCTGAAGGGTCTAGGCACATTATTTCAATGCTATCCTTTATATTGGGATACTTCACAGATGGATTCATTGATGAATCCATCCTTGGCTTTCTATCCACCTTGTCTCCAGGCCAGCCTCCAGCACTGATTTTTTATTATGCCACATTCATAGCAGATAGCATTCACCATCAGCTTACCAAACTACCCATTGAAGGGGTTTTTAGATACTCTTCCTATTTGTTTCACTTTTTTTTATTCTTCCAAGCTAATAATTTTCCAATTGCCTTGCAAAAGATGGACTTGGAGGGTAAGCCTTTGTCTATTGTATTCTGGACTTCCTTGCTAAGGAAAGATAGCAGCGAATTAAATTACACTGATTTTTCAGACTTCATCCATCCTGCCATGAACATTTTGTACAAAGCAGAGCAGCCCAGGGTCAATGAAGAAATGAAGAGGATATTACAACTATCAGAACAGAATAATATGGAAGACTAGTTTCTTTATGAAAAGCACACAGAGAAAAGAATTTTTGGCTCAAACTTATTGCCTTATAAGTTGCCAAAGTACATGAGTATGAGAATTTTTGCATTGGAATATTAAGGCAAATTCTAAATTCTGACTCCATCAACTTCTTGGCTGCCAGGAAAAAGACCCAATTCAAGCTAAAAAATCAGATGAGTCCATTCATCATAAATAACAGAGAAGCAGAAAAGGAAATCATCAAGAAACTAGCAGAGTTTAAATTTCAGGAGAGTTTTCCATGGATCTTTGATCCTCAAGGGATCCTGAGCAATTTAGGGGTGAAATGCAAGCTCACACCATTCATACATGAGTCCAAGCCAAAGATTGAGAAATTTGCAAATCAAACAGAATGGATAGAGAAAACATTGATAGATACATCAATCAATACAGAAGCAGCAAATAAAATGGATACTACACAAGCTATTGTAGTTGCAAAGCAGGCAGAAACTTCAACAAAAAGAGGCAGGGATGAAGGAACCTATACAGTAGAAACCACAACAGAGACAAAGTTCAAATTGATTTACAATAAAAGGCTCAAATTCAGTTCAATTGGGAAAGAAAAGGTAATTGATGTTGAGGATACAAATGAGCCATAGGTAAATAATGATAAAGCTACAGAAATAATTAATGAAACTCTTGCACAGATTGGAAAGGAGCATATAGCAGGTAAAGAGGATACTTAGATGATTGAAAAGCCACAAAATATGGAAGCTTCTTCCTCACAAGCAGTTGAGGAAAAATACTTAGATATCAAAGAAAAGTATAAGCAGATAAAGCAGAAAAATGAGGAAATTAAATCAGAGATATATTCTAAATTCCTCGAGCAAAAACCAGGGAATCAAAACAGGCTACAGACAGTCTTTGACTATTCAACAAACAAAATGATTATGTCATTTCTGCAACCAACTACTTCAACATCAAAGACAGTAGCAGATTATAAAAAGGTAGAGTTTGAAGTAGACACTGAAAATATTCATGAGCTAGACCAAATCGAATTCCACAGACATAGCTCTGAAATGTTATATTCAACTATGGTGACAAAGGCAATGAGTGCTACTAAGTTGCAGAATACTATTATTAACTTGCAGGATCAAATGAAGCTAGACAAAGGATCTTTGTATGCAAAAGTCTAAGGATTAAAGCCTTAGAAGATTTAATTTTACAGGTGGGATATGATCCCTCAAATGTTTAGGCAGCAGAATTATTGATCAAGAAGAAGAACGATGATATTCCCACAGACTAAAGAAATCCTTCAAGAGCAAAGTGAAAAAGAAGAGATGATGAAGCTCATCCTCAAACTAACTGCTCAGATTAAAGAAATGGAATCTCAAATGGACCAGGTTGTCCAAGAGTAGGAAACTGTGAAAGAGACTAACACTCCTATTTTTCCTACAGTGATACTAGTGATTACCACAACAGTGGCATCCACATTAGGAGAAACGCTAGCACCAAAGGAACCACTGGCAACTGCAGTGCCAGTTAGTTCAACTACTACTTCAAACACAGAGTCTTCTACATCACAGGTTCAGCAAACAGATGGAGCAGGTCAGATTGTGAAGGCTATGGAGGAATTGTCTTTGAAAAATAATCAAATCAAAAATTTAAAGAAGATGATTAAAGATCTTGAAGCCACAAATAAGTTAGCTCAAATAAATGTTAAAACCCATGAGCAGAAGGCAATTAGACTTGGGGAACAAATAAAGAGCTTACAAAAAGAACTGACATTCACTGAACAAATTTCATTTGTCAAGAATCATCTATGGACAAATATAATTGAAGTCATTCACACTCAATGGCCTTCAATTCAGATTATATATGAGCAGAGAGAGTTATTGTTAGCAGCTCAGGCAGAGATTCAGAAGACTTAACTAATAAGCCAGCTCAGGCTTTAAAACTCATCACATTCCTGAATAGCAAAAACAAAGCAGAATTGGAGGAATTACAGGAAATGGATAGGACAGAGACCATTTTGCAGATTAAAAAGGTAGTGATAGAGAAAATTTTGATGAACTACCTAAAAGAGAAGTGTGAAACAATGAATATTGCCATAACAAAGTTTACGGTGAAATATACAAGCTTAAGAAAGAAGGGTTTGCCAAATATTCATGTCTTCAATGAAAGACTAATGCCCCAACAAGATTATGATAAGAAAATCAGGGAATTTGCCAAGGAGCAAGTCAGCAAACCATTGTCACAAGGGACCCCCACAGGTAAAGTCTTCCTTCAACAATTTGAAGATTTGTTCTTTCTACAACATGAGATCAAACACATTTTTGTGTTCAAACCCAATTTTGCTAAATACAAAGAGGCAGATGAAAATTTTCGAGAGCTGAAGAATGTAAAGATTCCCAGTGAAGAACAATGGCAAGCATTCACAGATTTAATGTAACAGTAAGAAGGTAAAACAGTGAAGAAAACTACATTAAAAACAGTGAAAAAGTACAGTGGAACAAAGAGACAATCAACTGATTTTTTTTATTGCAGAGAAACATATTTTTACAGCAGTAAGCAGTGAAAATATCAGTCCAAAGGGTATCAGAATTAAAGGGCAGTGTTAAAGTGTATCAGAGGAAGAGTATCAGTTAACTCAAATAAAGATATTTTCTAACAAACAGCAAAGCAGGACAGCTAATCCCTCAAAAGCTCCTTGATTAGATAAATTTGTTCTACATATTTTGGATAAGAGGACAACTTGCTGATTTGTTAAGCAGTTGTCCCTCTTATTTTGTAAAGATATTTTCTATTTCCTAAAAATATTCCTACATTTCTCCTAGGATATCTGTAATAACATTTTGTATAAATACTTCTCCATTAGAAGTATTGAGGGTGGAATAAAATTGCTAGACTTTACTATAGACTTTTTTGTTGAACATTGGAGGCTATTATGTGTTGATTTCGAAGTAGCAGACTAGACAAAGCTAAACTAGCATCATAATTCAGGATCCATGTGATAAGCTGATGAGTGAAGTACTTTCTTCTTATCATTGTTTTTTTTTTCTGAGTTTCATGAAATTCATTATATATGTTTGTTCTATCTTAATGTGTAACTAGGAATATTACTACAAGCTAGTCCTTTACTCCATGTTTTTAACTAGTTACCATTTTAATGTTTTTCAGCTGATTGCTGGTGTTAGGAATTCTTAATTACTCCTACTCCCGTTTGACCCCTGCCTCCTTCTTCCATTTTCTGGATCAAAGAATCCTTCATAGTCCTTTATCCTAATCATACCATTTCACCAAAAAAACATTCCCAAATCTCTGAGGGTTATCTACCTTGCCCCGAATACATTTGTACCTTTTTGGCCTTGACTTCTAGTGCTGCTAGCTAAATTTAGACTCCATAGCCCAATGGACAAGTAGATTTCTCTCTAGTTTACATCTAAGTGGTTTTTTCTCACCAAAACCTTCAAAACCAAAACCAATTGTTCTATCATAACTAGCCTAAAAACATAAATCAAAAACAAAGATAAATCTTAAAGAGAGAGCCCTCTCTGAATTCTAGGAAGGCTAGATCCCAGAATTTGAAGTAGGTTTGTGGTTACCTCTAGTATTCTTAGACTAAAAACTCAAATCCGACAACTTAAGAAATTACTAGAGTGATAACACTACAAAGATGAAACCATACCCTCAACCTCCTCATCTGATACCAAAATGGACAGCCTAATGAGAACAATGGAGAGAATGATAAAAAGAATAAGCTTAAATGAAAGGACACCTCCTAGGGAAAACCAAGCCAATTCCCAAAACAAAATTAGAGCTCAAAACTTCATAAGAGGCATTTCTCAGAAAATGACTAACAAATCAGACCTCCCTTTCAACAAAACTGTGTAGATGAAGAAGGAGAAATTATAGAACCTGAAGAAAGCCATATAAACCTAATAGGTTCTGATAATGAAGATGATGTCTTTCTCACCAAAGAATAAAAAAGTTTCTTTTCCTCAGATCAAACTGACACAAACTATGAAAATTCTAAAGACTACCGCTTGGGATTTGAAAATGCTATAATGGAAGTACATAAGCAATATGACCTTAGGAGCAAAACGAACCTATATCCCCACAAGAAAAGCCAAATAGACACTGTTGTTAGGAAGACACCTGAAAGCACCTCCAAGAAGACAACAGACACACACTATGGCTAAGAAAGCTGACCCAAACAAAGAAAAAATCAGCCAATAGGATAGTGATCAAAGTTGCCCTAGTACCTCAACTAGTGGCCCTGAAAAATCTTGTTGTCTAGAGTCCCAATTCAAATTCAGCAAACTAAACCAGTGGAAAAGGTTATGCCTGAGAAAGCTGATATAAATCTGTCTAAGACACAAATACCTTTCAGTTTTGAGGGATAGGTTGCCAAAATTAAGATTACCATGCCTCTTATTGAAATGATTACACAAGGCACATACAAGTCTCAAGTTATGAAAGTTCTAAACATGGTAAATGATGCTGACACTTTACACTTGGCTTATGACAAACCCGAACTTTTGTTTGAACCCAAGATAGAAGGAAAATATCAAGAAGGGGCCATTCCCCCTTTCTATGTCAGCTTAAAAAGACATGACAAAATCTTACATAATGCCATGCTTGATTCCGATGCCTCCCACAACCTCATGCCAAAAGTTGTCATGGATAGATTAGGCCTAGAAATAACTAAACCTTACAAGGACCTGTACTCCTTCGATTCAAGTAGGGTCAAGTGTTTGGGCCTGATCAAGGATCTTTGTGTCAACCTGGCACAAGAGCTTGCTAAGAATCTGGTCATGGAAATAGTAGTGGCAGATATTCCTCCCAAGTATGACATGCTTTTATCCAGATCTTGGAGAGCCAAGCTTCAAGGGAACCTTCAACTAGATATGTCCTCTGCTACCATCCTTGTTTTTAACCAAACCAGGGGATTATACCGTGAATCTCACATGAAATATATGGTTAGCAGTCAAGACAGGCCAGACAATACTCCTATTTATTCTATTCATTCAGATCTTGATTCTTTAATCTTATGTAATGAGGAAGACATTGATGAGAAGGTATATGAAGTTGAAACACATCAAGACATATTACAACAGTCAAACCAAAATCTTCATGAAGAGCTCCACAGTCAAAATTCTAGCAACCCTGAATAACTATATAATGATAAAAATAGACTTGACTTTCTACAAACTGAAAATAAAAAATCAAAACCAAAAGTCAATTTGGAATATGAATCAGGTTGCTCAAAGGGAGGACGAATCTCAGAAACACAATTGTTTCCTTTTGCCAATATTAAGGTACTGAAATATTCCCACATAATAGAAAATTTTCAGAATCTGAGTCAAAAGAGTTTGATGTTTTTACCTTATACAGATACCTCATTATCAAAAAGCCTTGTCCCTCCAAAAAAGCTCTTGACTCTCACAGATGTTGCTATGAATCCTAAAGGGATGTCCGTTGAAGCAGATATAGAGGAATATAATGTAGGCGGCCTAAGAAGGCCCAAAAATATTAAGTTGTCCAGAACCTTTTCATTACACACAAAACTGAAATACATAAGGTTATGCAAGAAGTTTCAGGGTGCTTTTTTATATAGAAGTAAAAGCTTAAAACCTCATGACATAGACATTGCTCCTAAGGGGTATTCTTTCAAGAAAAACCATGAAAACCTTGAGCAAATTGTGTCATTGACAAACAAAGCGAAAGGATGTAGGATGTCTATAGACTTTAGGTAACTAGGCAAAGCTTCAGTGAAATACAAGTGCCCTCTTCCCGAGATAAATCTTCCTATGTTAAAGGTAGGATTTTCTAACAAAGTGACCTTGCTTGGTAGTGTTTCGGGTTATCATGAGATGATACCACTTCAAATCAATCAACACAAAGACATTTTCAAAATTCCTTGGAATGAATACATGTTTGACCAAATTTTTCATGGGATGAGTACTGAAGACACATTCCAAAGAGTCAAGGCACCTGTTGTCAACTTCTTCACTATGATATAGATTGATGACATCATCATCTATTTGGAAGCTGATGAAGAATGCTTTTTTCACCTAAGGAATTTCTTTTACAAAAACAAAGTTTGGAAACAGAACTCAAAGAAGAGATATAAAGGAAAAACTAGCTTGTTTAAAGATTTTTGGGAGAAATCTTGCATCATGCCCTCAAAAATAGGTAGCCATGTTTTCTATCTACAAGGGCTGAAGGAAAAAGAGTTTTTGGGTGATCCTATTGATGACAGGGTCATCAAATACCATAGCTATTAAAAGTTTAGTTTGAATTTCTCCTTCATTGTATATACCATTGTTTAAAAGAAGGTTATAATGAGAAAAACACAAAAACAAAAAAGAGGGCAGATTTTTAAAAAAAAGGTAAAGCCCCATACCCAAAAAATAGTACTACTAAAAGTGAGCAACCTTAAATGCCACTACTGGTTCAAAAAAGAAAGTCTTGTTTCAGTCATACGGCCTAATCATGGTTGAAACATGTTTTCAATTTATTGTTGGTAAGTTAGTGAAAGATAGTTAGTCAAATTATGCAAACTTGACTTGTCAAAAGATAGATTAAGGAAGAAAGATATTGGTTCCACATGCTTAAAACAGAACCAAGGAGGAAAATGGAGATGAATAGAAAACAATGTATCACAGCCCTGATTTTTCTAGTCTTATTTTGTACAAAAATAACATTTGTGTGCAGCTTGTTCTTATGCCACAAACCCATGGTAAGTCAAAATGTCTAATCCTGATTTAAACCATGTTTTCAATTTCATGTTTATAGCTTAGTGAATGAATCCTGTCAAACAATTTAATCTTGACAGTTGAATAGTCTAGGTAGAGAATAAAAAGTTCATTAGTGTAATTTGAACTTTGGAGGAAATAAGATAGAAGAAGATAGGTTGTTTTGCTTTCAAAATAAGGATGTCAAGGGTTTGTTAGTCCAAATGCACCCAAGGAAGAAAAAATGTTAGGAAAATAGATTGGGTAAGTAGAGATGAAGATGATTTGATCATGTTTTTCAAATCTATTAAGATCATAACTTCACAGCAAGCATCAGCAAGTGAAAAGAAGTAAAAATATGCCCAATGGATAAAGCATTGGTCTCCATTAAGCCAGAGATCTGAAGTTCTGGACACCTCCTGAAAAAGAGCTGGCCTCCCCAAGTGGAGCCACCGTTAGTCATCAGTGATTTTTGCCTGGGTAGATGACGAAATGACTGCCCTAGATTTCTAGAAACAAAGTTCATGAACATTGTGAGTTCTAGAAATCTCACTGCCTTCATGATCCTTAAGATCATTTTTTTCACTATTTCATCATCCCATCATGTCAAGCTCAGCTCACCCATCCCAGAAGACCCATCATGGGCTCATGTCACTCATTTGGTCTCTATTGTGTCACCTTGACCTTAATGCTCTGTTTTTGTTTTAGACTAACAACCCCTCTACTGCTACCTAGGGCCACCAAACAGCCATCTCTCATACCTCTCCAGACATGCTCCAAGCATTGATGGTCTCAAAACTATCTTTGTAGGCTCTTTAGATAAATCAAGTACATTAGATTTTGGATCTTCAATACATCAGTCTATAAAAACTCTGTTTTACCCTAAAGATTCCAAAGTCTAAGTTTTTAGTCAAAAACCAATTCCAAGGAACCTTCCACTAGGTCACCTAGGGTTTCACAGGTCATAGGGTGGATTTGGTATCCTAAAATATTTGTTTTATCTGTATAAGGAGACTGCTTTCAAAGAATAAGAGGGACAAGTAACTTTGTCCAAAACTTATCAAAAGGCCATTCAAGAAAGTTTTCCTTGGCCTAAAGCACAAATTCTGCAAGGGACAGCTGCCCTTGCTCACATTTCTGCAAAAAGATCAATCTGGCCATCATGCCTAAAAAGAGGTAAGGTAATAGGGTGAAATCATCACAAGAAGATCATCTTCAGCAAAGAAAATGACAGCAGGCCTATGTTTAAAGAGAATCGGGGTTTTTGTGACTAATGGGCAAAACAGTGTTGCCAAAGCAAGAAGCTAGTACAAGGACCACAAGGACAGAAGTCACCTCAACTCCATCAAGTGCACATTGAAGATTTTTAGAAATAATAAATGAGTTTTGAAAAGTTATAGAGAACTTAGAAGACAACACTGTTTACTTTTCTCTAACAGCGCCAAAACCTAGGATTTTGGAATGATGGACAGAATAGGTCCAAAACAGATGATAAGGCCTCCTTCTTGAAAGCAGAGGGCATTTAAAAGATATCCAAGGTTTTCACTAGGGTTTTGAACAAACAGCACTACTTCACTACTCCAAAGGAAAAAAATTGAAAAAAGTATCAATGTGAGAGAGGGGTCCTAAGCTCTCCAAATACAGTCAATGGCCTCCAAACATAGACAAGATAAAGGTGAACATGAGGTGAAATTCCCAAGGAGGGAATCTTGCTAAGCACAGGTTCATTGTTGAAGAAAGAAGATGTCAGACTCCAAAAGAAACTAAGAAGACCAAAGGCATATGGTTAGTAGGCACCTGCACAAGATCAGAAGTGGCCAAGGGGAGGCATGAAATGGTTTGAATTGCTAACTTTTCCCATCAAAGATACATCATTATCAAAAACATCAGAGAAGGTGAGAAACAGTTGTTTTAAGTCACCTATAATAAAAAATGCCAAAAGAGGACAAAGGCAGTGTTTTCGGTTTGTCAAAGTGAATGACAAAGACAATTTTTAAACAATATCCATGCTTTCAAGGATAAAAGGGGTGAAAAGGACATCAGCATCAGCAACCCATCAACACAGGAAAAGAAGACAAAATGTTTTGAAGAGAACCTTCAAAAACCCCTATAGAAGATAAAAAGTTATCAGTCAAATGACAAAAAGGGGTTGAAAACATAGTAAAGTGGGTTTATAACTTTGTTTATTTTCTCTCAAAGAGTATAAAGGTGCCTTTGTTCCACTTCAAATTCATTTAGCCCCTGGAAGAGATTAAAAACGCTTAAGAAAGAAGAACAGATTTTTTCTGGTCATTTTTGGTCAAGTTTTCCAGGCGCTATGCAAACATGCCTTTCTCCCATTCAGATTTACAAGGCGTTGCGCAAATAACCCCCGACGCTACGCAAACACGCCTTTCTCCCGTTCAGATTTACAAGGCGTTGCGCAAATAACCCGCAGCGCTGCGCTAACCCCGGGTGTTGCGCAAATGCAAGCCCGACTCGCCCAGGACACACAGGCCCGACACTCCACCTGACACTTATGCACAAATCACCCGGGCGCTACGCAAATTGACCGCTCGACTCGCCTAGAAGGTGTGCAGAAGCTGCCTATCTCGTCGGCGCTGCGCAAACAGCCCGACCCGACAAGCACGGGCAGAGGCGCTGCGCAAATGCCATAATAGTGCAAAATTCAAAAAACCCTTGTCCTAATGCAAAATTTCATCCTCCAAGGTGCCTCCAAGGTTGAAGAAGGTCCAAGAAATTGGTAAGTGGTATATTCTCCTAATCTCCAAGCAAGTTTTCAAATCAATTTTGGTTTTTAATGGTGTTTGAACTAAAAACCCTAGGAGGATAAACCCTAGGTCATATACACAAAGGAGCCCCTATTCAAAGCCTTCTTGCAACCAATTTAATGTCATATAAGGGTGGGTGAGTTAAGGTGTCTACAAACACAGTTGAGAAGGGCCTCCTTAAAAGCTCCAAAGCCACTAAAACCCTAACCTCCATACCCCTTATTCACCAAAGATTGACTCCATCCTTTTTCACCTTGTTTCATCAAACCCCCAATTTGCAAACCAGTGTCTCCCATCACCATGTCAGAGACTGAAAACAACAGTGGTAGTGAAGGTGGTCAAAGGCCTATAAGTCCAAAGCATAAGGGAGTGAAAGTGAATAGGTTGGAACCTCAAAGCACAGTAGCCATCACCTCCTCTCCTAGGATCATGGCATGCTTTCAGAATACAAGATGCTTTCAGTTTTTTGAAAAGGTCAAACAAGTGAAGAGCCATCCTGAACTTACGAGGCTCATCATTCTAAACTTGCACAACAAACACTCAAGCCTTACAAGAGTGGATTTTGAGATTTCAGCACGTGCCATCTCTGAGGCTACAAGTATCCCATCTGTGGGTGAAAAGTGGTTTAAAAAGGGCAAGTTAGACAAAGATTTATTTAAGCCCTTCATCAAAACAAGGTATAGAGGAGGCAGCAAGACAGTTTTCCCATTCTCGCACCTCAAGCACAGATATGCCTCTTTGATGTTGGTTATCACGAAGTACTTCACCTGTGAGGGGAGGTACTGCAAGCTCTATACCTATCATGTCAGACTCCTCATGCATTTCACAAGGGTTAAAATGCTAAATTTTCCTTACTATCTCTATAGGAGCATGGAGAAAATGTCTTTTGTTGTCCGGAGGAGGAATCCCACACAACAAATGCATAGCTTATTACACCATTCCCTAATCAAGATGGTGGTCTTACATCAGTTGGAGCAGCATGGTATACCTTCATAAACCATGAAGCCTTTATAAACCCACACCCTCCTCATCAATCGAATTTTCCATCCTCATCTGCACAACTGCCCTCACCACAGGCAAACCTCCCTTCCTCTCCTTCTCTTGGTGCATCAGGTGAAGCAAGGAGTGGCAAAGAAGAATCACATAAAGATCAGGGTGAAGGTGAAGAAATCAATGAGGCAAACATAGAGATTCATGAGGAGGAGAAAGAGGGAAATGAAGAAGAAGATGAAGGAAAAGAGCCCAGCAGAAGTGAAGACAAAGAAAGTGACAAATCAGAAGGGAGCAGTGATGGTAAATATACAAATGAGTCATCCCAAGATGCAGAAAAGGTTGGTAATGATGAACAGAGTGATGACCAAGGTGAAAGTGATGAGGGTCGTGAAGAAACAGAGCAGGTAGATCACAATGAAGATGAGTTTGTTGTTGAAAATCAAGGAGATTACAATGGAACAGAGTCCATGGAAATAGATAATGAAAAGGATGGTAATCTTAGCAATAGTAAAGATGAGGAAGATGGCAGTCAAGAGGAAGATGTGTTTGAGCATGGAAACAATGAGAAAAGTCATGATGGGGACAGTGACCAAGGAAATGCCACTGATAGGACAGTCAGTGATGAGAAAGATAGCAAAGGAGAAAGTCATGACAGTCATGACAGCAGTCATGACAGTCATGACACAAATCATCCTTCTAGTGATAATAAAAGTGAACACAGTGCAGAGGATGATGAGGAAAAGGACCCTAGTGATGAACGGGGCCAAAGTGAAGTAGATGCAGAGGTTGATGATCAAATCCAAGACCAAGGTAACAACACTGAAAACAGCAAGAAGGGTAATGATGATGATAGCGTTTAATATCAAGGAGGCAGAGATCAAACAGGTCATGAGATATCTGATAAGGATCATAGTGAAAGTGAAGGAGCTGATGACAACACTAAGGGTCACAGCCAAGATAAGGACACTACCAAAACCATCATCACTCCTCTCACATATACCTACAAAAGAGGGCCAAGGCATGTGTTTAATGCCTCTAAAGGGCAAGGGACCATGCCATCTACCTCAACTCTGCGAATTGATAAGGGTAAGCAACAGGTGAAAGAAGAAGAAGAGGATCATGAAGTAGAAAGGGAGTTTGAGCTTATCCATATAGACAATGATGAAGAAAATGAAACAAGAATTTTAACCTCCCTCCTCCAAAACAAGAATGCACAAATAGAAGACCTAGAAGCTGAGATGGAGAGTGCAAAGGATGCCATTCACTTCTATCAAATGCAAAACAAGAAAATGAGTGCCCAGCAAGCCATCTATGAGGCTAGAGCACTCAAAGCCCACAAAGAAGCCCAAAGAGCACAAGTCAAACTTGAAGAATACATGGGCCCTTATGAATAAATTGAAGGTGAATAGGGACAACCTAGGAAAAGGCCAAGAACCATGGGACTAAGGCAAGCATTGGAAAAACAGAAAGAAGAGGAATCAGCCCTAGCAGAGCAACTTTCCCTCACTAAACTCCTTGCTATGGAAATTGAACATGATCGGGAGTCATGGCTTGAGAGGGCAAACATGAACCTAGAAACCAAGCTGAAGAAGGCAAATGATGGTTTGGACCTACAAAGGAAGATAACAAAATATTATGCAAGGAAGCACAGGCTTGTTTGTGCCACACTGAAGGAAGTCCTCCATGAAGCCCAAACCCTAAAAGAGGCAAAAGAGCATGAAAGCCTTGGATTTTCACTGAGGCTTCTCATCATTTGTCTAAAACCACTTAAGGAAGGTCTCCACCAAATTTGAGAGAATTTGGAGCAAATTTTATTTTTTGAGATTTTTTAGCCTCATTTGCACAGCGCCACTGGTGCTACACAAACACATGGGGCATCCCCAAGAGGAGAACCTAACATTTTTTTATTTCTCTCGACCTGCACATCATGCTCACCAAATTTCAGAAGATTTGGAGCATGTTTGACCCCTCAAAACGTCAAAAAAACCTCACTTTTTTCACCTTTATGCCACTGTTTTGGGCATGGCGTTGCGCAAATGACAGTCTGGAGACTTTTGACTAGGCTACAGGAGCTGGATCAAGAAAAGACAAGCATTTATAGAAATTAGACTCATCAATCTTTCCAGCGAGCCATCACGGAGCCAAATCCGACATCGAGAAGGGATCCAAAACTTGATCACAAAAGACCCTATTTTCTGCTGGAATTGGCACTGTGCAAATGGGCTATGTAGTGTGTTTTGGACCAAAAGTCAAAAAAACACACTCATTTATTGCAAAATGATATTTTTGAGTTTTTTGAGGCAAAACACTCTAGAATTAGGTGTAAATAGTTATAATGGCATTTATCTCTTAGGATATTATGTGCCTTGGGCCTTGCATGGTCACTTGGCCATAAATGACATTTATGGATGAATTTGACATTTTCCTACCTTATTTTGGGGTTTTTTCCCTCTCTTGCTAAGATAAATAGAGCATGAGGGCTTCATTGTAAATGTTGGCTTTTGATGAACTTGGAGAGCAATACATGGTTTTTATGAGCTTGGAGAAGAAATTGATTTTGTGAAATTGATGAATGGCTTGTTTGGATTGATGATGGAGAAGCTTGTTTGCAGGATTCCTAAGCTTGGTTAATGGTGATGCCTTCTTAATTTGTTTATGTTCTCTTGTTATCATTATCTTTCACTCTTCTTAGTTGCTATAGAACAAAAAAGTATAAGTTGAAAAATGCTCTTTGAAGCACCTTAGTCCTCCTGTTTGCTATGGCCTTGATGTTTTCCTCTGCGGGGTGTGTTTGAGGAATTCTTAACTGTTCCTCAAGCCTCTCCATGCTTGTTTGTTTCGATTATGGATTAATATGCTGGTTAGCAAATATGATTCATGGTAAGCCCTGCTTAACTGAGATTGTCTAAACTCTGTCTTGGAACCTTTCTTTGTTTAAAGTATTATCATTGAGTAAATGGTTTGCCCTATCTCATGCTTAATATCTTTTGCTTATCATATTTAAGACCTTCTTGTTCATAGGTAAATGACAAAGGATACTTCACTGCCCTTTGCCCTACCTTGTTTTTCCCAAACTTGATGTCCACCCCACCTCACACATTACCTTAAGGATCCATTAACCTTGCTAGATTAGCCCTGCAACACACTCTGATTCATCATTAAGACACTTGTGACTTTCATTGACTCCATAGCCCAATGATTCAAATAGCTCTCACTCCACCTATTCCACTTGACCATCTTACCCAACCAAAACAATCAACAAACCCTACACTTAATAACTAGCCTAAAATCAACCATCTAAAACAAACAAAAACACATCATTTGCATCTAATAGAGAGATCCCTCTCTGAGTCCAGGAAGGCTAGGTCCTAGGACTCCAAAGACTGGTTCCATGTTGCCTTGTCATTTGGTATACCAATTTGCCAAATTACGGGACCCCAATAAAACATATACAAAACGAAAGAAGGGTCAAAGAAATTTCAATAGGCAAGGTCAGAAGAAAGGGTTTAAGTAAAGCTTCTCTTCAAGGAATATGGTTCCTCATCAGAAGAAGAGAGTGATAGTGATGAAGAAAAAAAAAGAGTATTATTTACGACTAAGCATAACAAGAAGGAAGCACTTGATGAAGATGAAGAAGAAGAATTGAATTGAATTGAATTTCGAAATGAATTTATCAAAGTTATAAAAGAACTCAAAGCGGAAAGGAAAAATGTCAATTCTCTCTAAAAGTTGAATTGAAGGAAGTAAAAGAACACACCAAGAACCTCAACAAAAGGAATAAACAATAAATCATGAGTGTTAGAGTACAATTAGAATAAGCCAAAATGATTGAATAATCACTGAGGAATAAGTTAAAAGAAAGCAACAAGGCATGGGAAGAACTAGAAGTCGAAATAGTTTATCTACGAAAGTGTAGAAATTATATAACATATGCATGTATATATCTAGATTCTCCTGATCTAACAATATTTATATTCTTGTTAAATACAGAATCCTTCCACTGATAATCTTTTTTGGAAATTTAAAAACTCAATTTCAAACACATGAAGCAATAAAAACAATCGCACATAACACAGTGGTTTAAGGGGAAATCCTAAAGCTAAAAACTCCAACTATCATATATTATGTATCATGGAGATCATGTAACAATCTCATACAAAGCTTAGTATGTCAAGCTCTCAATACAATCAATCGTCACACACTAACATGAAGAAATCTGCATATCCATGCACTGATTTCTTGCCACTTGATAGCCTGCCTCCACTGCACAATCCCTACTAAAGAAGACCCCGGAATGAATTCTAATTGGCATTGTCTTGACTGTGCAATCCTCATTGGCAACTCCAATGTGTGTGTGATGCAATCAATGCATCACTATAGTCACAACAGATAGTCCATCTCACCCTTTCACCTATCTCTCCACTGGGTCTCCACTGGAACTGACATGCACTGTAGTTAACTGTTGTATTTGTTCAGTTGATTAGTGAGTTATTATTTGTGAATTAATTAACTAATTAATTCACTTAACTCTCACTAGTGTCTCTTTCAATAAGACTAGATACAACTAGTTCAACTGAGTTTAACTCCAATAACTGAGTTAAACTGAATAATAACTCCATGAACTACTCTTCCAACTTTGTCATAACTTTGCCACTTTAGTTCTAACTAAGTCCCCATGCATGAACCACCAGTAAACCCTAGGAATTGTGTAATTCCTTCAACCCACTGATTTGCCAAATCTGTTTACTAAAATAAAGTGCTCCAAGAGAATACGTTGATATTTAGAGTCTGATTATTATTAAGGGCTAATAATAATCGACACATCTATTTTTAGTTCGATGATCTATAAATAGACTTCGCCCAATCTTCTAAAAATAGAATTTCCTCTATTTTTCCAACTTGACCAACCAGCCACAAATAACATCTTGCAACTTCTAAAATATGATCACCATGTCTAAAAATAGACTTACACCTAAAAATAGCCTACGGGCCCACTTAGTGAAGGTGACTGATTTTCACTAAGCTTCATCATCTTGTTGAATCTCAACAAGATAGGGATTATCCTTCACCCTGATCCTACCTCTATGGTATTCGAATTTGCCCCTGGTGAGCACCTTCATCAGAATGTTTGCATTCTGATCTTCCGTAGGAATGTACTGAAGCAACATGATCTTCCGTTGCACACAATCTCCGATATGATGATACCATATATCAATATGTTTAGATCTATCATGAAACACACGATTAATCGAGAGTTTAATGCAACTCTGATTATCACAATGTATCATTGTAGAATCTAGATGTGAACCAAACAAACCGACCAGGATCTTCCTCATCCAAATAGCCTCATATGCAGCTTGACTTGCTGCCATGTATTCTGCTTCCGCTGAACTAAGAGTCACGGATCTTTGTTTCCTGCTGTACCAAGAAATTGTTGTAGATCCGATACTGAAAACCCCTCCTGATGTTCTCTTTCTGTCTGTTGGGTTGCCTGCCCAATCTACATTTGTGAAGCCATGCAACTTCACCTCATCCGTTTGTCTGTACCATAAGCCATACTCAGATGTGCCCCTGAGATACCTCAAGACATGCTTGCCTGCCTTCCAAAAGAGCTTGGTAGGCTTAACCATCACTTGTGAAAGTTGGTTCACCGCATAGCATATGTCCAGTCTTGTATTAACTAAATACATGAGCGAACCCATCAACTGTTGATAAATAGTGGCATTCACTACTTATGCCGATGTAGCATCCTCTTTCCTCCAATTTCCTGGAAGAGGAGTATCAATAGGCTTGCAGCCTTCCATGTGAAACTTCTTAAGTATCTCCCGAGCATACTTGCCTTGAGACACAAACAGTTCACCTTCCCGCTGCCATATTTCCAATACAAGGAAATAATGAAGGAGACCTAAATCCTTCATTTCAAACTCCTTTGCAAGATCTGCCTTGCATGAATGTATCAACTACTCATCACCCGTTAGTATTAAATCATGAACATAAAGAACAATGATTCAAAGCTTACCCTCCACCACAATTTGGTATAGGTTTGCATCCGCCTCACTCTTGGTGAAGCCAAGTCCAGTGAAATAGCTGTTGATCCATCTGTACCAAGCACGTGGTGCTTGCTTCAGCCCATACAACGCTCTTTTGAGCCTGCACACATGCGACTCATTGTTGAAGATCTCAAATCCTTCAGGCTGCTCAATGAACACCTCTTCCTCAATGATCCCATTAAGGAACACAGTCTTCACATCCATCTGATGAATGTGCCAACCCATCTGCGTTGAGAGAGCAAGGATGGTCCTTATAGAATAATATCGTGCGACAGGTGCAAAGGTTTCTTCATAATCAATCCCCTCAATCTATGAGAAGCCCTGGGCAACAAATCTTGCCTTATACTTCTCGACGCTCCCATCGACAGCTTGCTTTACCTTGTAGATCCATCTTGATCCTACAACTGATTTACCCACTGGCCTTGGAACAATCTCCCAAGCATTGTTTCTAACAATGGAGTCATACTCCTCCACCTAACAATGGAGTCATACTCCTCCACCATGGCATCTATCCATGTGGGCTCCTGCACTGCTTCTTCAAAAGAAGATGGCTCTGTCACGATACACTTGCTCATGAGAGTCATGTATCCAGTAGATCGGTCAGGTGATTGTCTCTATCTGCGCTGTGATGTAGGGACTCCTACATTCTATGCCGCATCAAGCTTCAGTCTCTCAGCTTCTGTGGTATGCTTTCTGCTTGTTCTGATGTTTGGTTCTGCATGAGTGGACTCCTCCACTCCATGAATCTCCTCCTATGGCTGATCCACATCTAGAGGCTCATTTTTGGGAACAAATAGCTCCTCCTCTACATGCAAGTGTAGCTCCCTCTCAAGCGACAACTTCATGGCTTTCACCTCATTGAATTTTTTATCCCGTCGCACCACAGTCATCCGATTGTTTGGCAAATACACACGATAATTATGGGGTGTTTCTGTGTACCCCACAAATATCCCAACTTCTATTGTCGGCTCCAGCTTCTTCCTGGCGTCCTTTGTCACATGAATGTAAACAGATGAGCCAAAAATCTACAAATGAGCAATATCAAGCTTCTTACCAGTAAAAGCTTCTTCAGGTGTACTCATGCCAAGTACTCTATGAGGACAACGGTTTTGCACATAAACTGCAGTGTTGCATGCTTCCTCCCACAAGTACATCGATAGGCCCTGGTCATGCAGCATAGCTCGTGTAGCACCCACGATCGTTCTGTTCTTCCTCTCCGCGACCCCATTCTGTTGTGGGTTATGAGGCGCTATGAGTTCTCTTCGAATTCCTTCTTTGCTACAGAAGTCTTTAAATTCATTCGAGATATATTCACCACCATTATCACTCCATGGAGCTTTCACTTGCTTCCCCGACTCCTCCACCAATGCTTTGAACTCACAAAACTTTGAGAATGTTTCGCTCTTCTTCTACATGAAGAAGATCTAGCATCTACGAGAATAGTCATCAACAAAAATAATGTAATACATGTGTTTTGTTGTTGAAGCAACAGAGAAAGGTCCACACACGTCTGTGTGAATTCTCTCCAGGATCACCGAAACACGGTTCTCCTTCTCATGAAAGGTGGTCTTCACAAACTTATCCATAGTACATCCCTTGCACTGATCTGACTATGCAAGAGTACCCTTGGGAAGTCTAGTAGAAATCTGCTGCAAAATCTTCAAAGCGCCATGGTGAAGATGGCCCAATCTCCTGTGCCATAATTCGCCCTCATCCCGGTTCACCACTTCTTCTTCTTTGCCCATCATTGCAGCGCAGCCATCTACCTCCAACTTGTAGATATTCTTAACTCGAATCCCTATCCTCTTGGTTTGACTCATTGTTTTATGTCGCAGGAAAGTTTTTCCATCGCTAAAAACAACGTCATAACCTCTGTCTTCCAAAATTGTGACCGAGACCAAATTCTTCTTCAGACCTGGAACATGCATAACATCTTTCAACAGAAATGGATTACCTGACTCCCTCTCAAAGGTAATGGTCCCAATGTCGGTCGCACTATATCTACCATCGTCGCCCATCTCTATATGCATTTGAAGGTCCTTCTCCTCCAAGTCACTAAACAACTCCTTGTCTCCCGTCATATGGAAAGACGCACCAGTATCAAGATACCACACCGATCCCATTGAGCTTGAAACCAAGCATGGGATCAAAGAGAAATCAAGTTCAAATTGCGAGGCTAAGGCCTCACTCGCTGCATCTCTAGCAACCTTTTGCTCTTCTTCTTCTGTGGGCAGTTAGTGGCGAAATGCCCATGTTCGTGACAATGAAAACACTTCACCTTGGACAAATCCTGCTTCTTGCCTTTAGACTCGGATTTTGGAGGAAATTTCTTCCCCTTCCCTTTCCTTGCTTTGGCAGCCAAAGCGCAATTCTCTTCATCATCATTCTTCGATGAAGAGCCATCCCTGATACTTCGCCTCATCTCCTCCTACACAAGATCCGACCAAAGTCGCTCCCAACCCGGCAGTTTCTCCCGTCCATTGACAGAGGCTTCGTAGTTATGCCAACACTTCGAAAGCCCAAGGAGAGCCAAGCTCACCAAGTCATCATCATCAGCAGTAATCCCCACACTTCCCAGTTCATCCCTACAGTGGACAAACTTCGTGATATATTTTGGAATATTGTCGCCCTTCTCCATTTTTATTTTTCTAAGCTTATCTTTCAGTGCCAACTTCCTCTGGTCGTTGTTGCTTTGGAACAAATCTGTCAAAGCCTTCCACAATGCAAATGGAGTGGCTTTCTCGTGAAGGCTGGACACAATATGGTCCTTCACACCTTCCAACAGAATTATTCTTGTCTTTGCTACCTTCTTTTTCCATGCGTCAATTAATGCAGCATCGCTAGAACCAGGCTTAGGAACATCGCTATCGATGAACTCCTTCAATCCATTATCTTCCAACATAGCCTCCATCCTATCCTTCCAGGCTATGTAATTCGAGCTGCCCTCAAGGGCATACTCCAATTGCAACCCATTGAAAGACATTTCAATGTATACTCAACTGTCACACCAAGAAATTTCTACAGCAAATTCGAATTGTCCATCATCACAAACTTAGCAATTCTTCAGTATTGCAATTTTCAAGAATTAGCATTGCTCTGATACCATGAAAAAATTATATAACATATGCATGTATATATCCAAGTTCTCCTGATCTAACAATATTTATATTCTTGCTAAATACAGAATCCTTCCAATGTTAATTTTTTGCGGAAATTTAAAAACTCAATTGCAAACACATGAAGCAATAAAAACAATCGCACATAACATAGTTGTTTAATGGGAAAGCCTGAAGCTAAAAACCCCAACTATCATATATTATGTATCATGGAGATTATGTAACAACCTCATACAAAGCTTAGTACATCAAGCTCTCAGTACAATCAATCGTCACACACTAACATGAAGAAATCTGCAAATCCATGCACTGATTTCTTGCCACCTGATAGCCTGCCTCCACTGCACAATCCCTGCTAAAGAAGACCCTAGAATGAATTCTAATTGGTCTTGCCTTGACTGTGCAATCCTCATTGGCAACTCCAATGTGTGTGTGATGTAATCGATGCATCACTATAGTCACAATAGATAGTCCATCTCACCCTTTCACCTATCTCTCCACTGGAACTGACATGCATTGTAGTTAACTGATGTATTTTTTCAGTTGATTAGTGAGTTATTATTTGTGAATTAATTAACTAATTAATTCACTTAACTCTCACTAATGTATCTTTTAGTTAGACTAGATACAATTAGCTCAACTGAGTTAAACTGAATAACAACTCCATGAACTACTCTTCCAACTCTGTCATAAATTTGCCACTTCAATTCTAATTGAGTCCTCATGCATGAACCACCAGTAAACCCTAGGAATTGTGTAATTCCTTCAACCCACTGATTTGCCAAATCTATTTACTGAAATAAAGTGCTCCAAGAGAATAAGTTGATATTTAGAGTCTGATTATTATTAAGGGCTAATAATAATCGACACATCTATTTTTAGATCGACGATCTATAAATAGACTTCGCCCAATCTTCTAAAAATAGAATTTCATCTATTTTTCCAACTTGACTAACCATCCACAAATAGCATCCTGCAACTTCTGAAATATGATCACGATGTCTAAAATAGGCATAGTCTAAAAATAGACTTACACCTAAAAATAGCCTGCGGCCCCACTTAGTGAAGGTGATTGATTTTCACTAAGCTTCATCATCTTGTTGAATCTCAACAGAAATAAAGAAAAAAGGGCAAATGTTCTGTAGAAGTTTGAAAATAGTTCTAGAAACTTGGATGAGCTCATTAGCAATCAAAGGCCATATAGTGATAAGATTGGTATAGACTACAAAGAAAATTTGGAAAAGGTTCGAGCTCCTCCACGACAGAAATCAAAAAACCTATGCAAAAACTGTTAAAGGATCTATCAAGTAAGGAACCTTCCCAACAAAACCAAAAAATCAAGATATGCAAGAATTCCCTTGGAGAACAGTTCCACGAAGAAGGTTTCCTCCCAGGTATTAACCTGTCATTCATGGCTTTTTTTATTCATATGGAAATTTGGGCATAAATTTATAAATTGTCATAATTATGGTTGGAAGAGAAGAAACTTTGGAATACCCTTTAGGAATGTTTATCCTAGAAGTTCGCAAGAAAACTTTAGGCAAAGTTACAATAGGTTTTATTAATTAAGAGATGAAGTAGAATGTTATAAATGCAACAATTTTGGACATTTGGCTAAAGACATAATCAAAATGAACAAGTATGGAAGAAGAAAACTCACAATTGGTTCTCTTGCCCTAAAGGCTCAAGGCAAAAGGAGTGTTTGGTATGTTGATAGTGGTTTCTCAACACATGAAAGGAGATAGGAATAAATTTAGATATTTGAAAGAAGGAAAAGATAGATCTACAAATGTTATAGGAGCAGGCAATGTCAAGCTTGGAAGAAAGGATGCTATAGAAAAGGATGTACTTCTTGTTGAAAATATGAATCACAATCTGCTTACCATAGGAAAAATGTGTGATAAAGGACACAATGTTATTCAACTCCAAGTAATGTGAAATAAGAATAGAAAAAATCAGCCAACTAGTGGCCACTACAACTAGAACTCCAAATAACATATACACTTTTGATGATGTTGTTAAAGGATGTTTTTGGGCAAAAGAAGACGTGAGTTGGCTCCAGCATAGACAGATGGGACATATAAACTTTTATAACCTTGTTATAATTATCAAATTGGAATTCTTAAGAGAAATGCCATTGATTTCAAAACCAACCATCGATGTATGTGAACATTGTAGGCATGGAAAACAGAAAAAAGTTGAATTCAAGATTGGAATTTATACATATTGATCTATGTATACCAATGAAGACTAAAGGACTGAATGGTGAATTATATTTTATGTTAATGATTGATTATTATACCAGGATGACCGTAGTTATATTTTTGAAGAAAAAGTCTGAAGCATTCGAATGTTTCAAGATCTACAAGGAAATGGTTGAGAATGAAATTGATTTGAAGATTAATTTTTTAAGATATCACAATGGTTGATAATTCATTTCCAAAGTGTTTCAGCATCTCTGTAAAGAAGATGGAATAAAAAGGTAGTTTTCAATAGTTAGGACACTGCAAAAAAATGGAGTTGTCCAAAGGAAGAATAAAATTGTACACGAAATGACCAGAAAAATGTTGAAAGATTCAAAATTTGATGAAAAATTTTTGGGTTCAAGAAGTTGATACGGAAGTATATGTTTTAAGCAGAGGTTTTCTTAGAAGCAGTTCTGATATGACTCCATACGAACTATGGAGAGGTATTCCAACAAATGTCAAACATTTTAGGGTATTTGGAAGAAAATGCTACATGATGATTAAAAGTTGGATGATTAAATTTCCTTGCCATACTCATTGCAAATGCGGAGGTATAAATGAATAGGAAAATGTGCTAATCCTGGGTGATATAAAGAGAAACATGCATTTTTTTGTAAGAGGGTGGATTCTTCACAGTTTTGGTTAAGTCATTTTGGACCAAAGCTTGTAGTTGGAAAAAGAAGAATTCTTTTGATTTGTGATTGAAAACATAATTCCTTGATGTTGTAAAATCTTTGTTTTACCATCATGTGGCGGTATCTAAGGAGGTGTTATTAGAGATGGGTACAATGAATGAATTGTACATTATTCGTCAAAGAGGTTGAAATATGAATAGCTTGTTCTCTGTACATAGGTGAAGCGATGTGAATTACAATTTATAATGTGCAGTTGTATGGTGCATGAAAGTACAAGGACACTGGTTGCATTAAGATGATGAGAAAATTTGAATGAGGGGCATGCAAATGTTCACAATGACAAAGACAGCACAGAAGAGTGGAAACCGAAGAATTGAAATTGCAAAGAGAAGGTTTATTAATAACCTTAACGGGAACATAAGGTATGATAATTCAGAAGGGTATTTTTTGAATGTTTGAGAATGGAATGATTTATTTATCTCACCATAAAATAAATCTGGGAAAACATGGAGTGCATTTTGATTAAAGACTTCAGTATCATGGGAAACTGATGATCTTTCATAATAGTGGAGTATGAGAGAGAGTGAAGATTTTACATCATAAAATGTATTAAGGGTGTATGTTCGTTGGAAGATTGTATAACTTGAATTAAGTCAAATTATCCATTGTCATAATTATTGGGTCAAGTCGGTGTTAGGGTCAAATGAAAATTTGGATAGTTTGAGTTAAGATTGAGTTATGATACCAGAGAGTGTATTTTTCATCCTTAAAAGTTGATGTAAAGTCTGAGTCAAGAGTCGCAAGTTAAATCAAAGGTCTGAATGTAATTGGGTGCATGATCGGCGGAGCCCGACACCCAAAGAATTTTTCATTGTAACACATGCATTACTAAAGTGTTGTTTGCAGCAGAGAGAAGCAAGAGAATTGCCAGAGACTAATCCCAAGACAGAGAACTGAAAGAGGTCAAGCGCTGGAAGAAAGCTTGCATTGTTGAATTGAAAGTGGGGAAACTCACTGAAAAGTGGATTCAACGAAATCCACATGTGAAGAGATGAAGTTCAGAAAGGGGGAGAAGATGACTGTTGATAGTCATTTCAAAGGTTCTGAGAAAGACCTCAACCGAAGACAGAAAAGGTTAAGTGCCAAGGTAACTGGCATATGTGAGCAGCTGACTGATGAAGACTATGAGGGGGAGAGAGCAGAGATAAAATTTTGTCTTGAGTTATTGATGGAAATGTTACAGAGAAGTAAAGTAGACCAGAGATCTGAATGGAGTATGAAGAGGAAAGTCAAATGGCATAGATTGCAAGTGAAGTGGGAGCATAGAGTGAATGCTCAATTGAAGGAAAAGTTACTCAGTTTAAATGAGTATATAAAGGAAGATTTGATATGTGAGCCAGAATATGGTCCATTGCTTTCTGAAAGTAATGGTGTGACAGAAGAGAAATCTATAGAGGAACTGAATCAAATGAAGGATTCAGAGCAGCGAGGAAATATGATGACTGAAACATCAAGTGGGACCACAACGTCTATTGTTTTTGAAACTAATGATTTGTGTGTGATTGCAGGTACATCACGGGATGTTGAACAAACTTTGAATTTTGTTAAGGAGAAGAAGTTGAATCTTAAATTTGTTCGGAATGACGCTGAGATAGCCAGATCTCAGAAACAAAAGGAGACAGAAGGGTCTCATGGGAATAACCAGCAGAGTGTTGAAACAGAGGAAGAAGGGCCATCTGATGATTGGTCAACAGCAAGTGAAGGTATGGAAAGTTGTGTAAAGTTTCCAAGTTCTACTCCAATTGAGATTGTTGAGTTATATAGAAAGTTAGATCTTCAAAGAAGAAAGTTAGAAAAGCAGAGGATCTATGCTCATAGTGAGTTGCTGAAAAAGAAAGACAAAGAAATTGTCTTGAATAATAATTAGGAAGCAAAAGATAAGGATGTAGGAATGATTGAGCAAATCAGAGAAGTTCATTATTGTGAAACAGAATAGGGAGACATTCTTGAAACAGATGATATGGAGGAGGGACTAGCTGATAGTCTCATAGAGGATTTAAATCTGCATACTGATGCGCTGATGGAAGAGGAAATTTCAAAACATCAAGCTTAAATTTTATTATTCATTTATGTAGTTTAGGGGGTGAGGTGTTTTAATTATTTTACTAATTATTTTGCTCAAATTTAATAAATTAGGAGAGAAAATATAAATGTGACGATTATTGTAAATATTCCTTAAATAATTAAGGATATGAGTGGAATGGAATTAGGTAGATAATCTAGGGATTAGGAATTCCATAAACGAGACTTAGTTGAGGCCAAAATAAAATAAATCTAAATTGAATTTTAGTTGAGATTTGTGTGGAGGAATTTATGGAGTGGAACAAATTCATATGTATGTATAAATAGGAGGATTGTGTGAGGATGAAAACCAGGTGAGGAAGTGAGGAACACAGAGAGAGTGAGGAATGGGTTGAGAGCTTTTTGTAAAGGGCCAAGAGCCGAAAGGCCATTCATTGTAATATTTGGCCAAAGATTTCTTGTGTTAATGTACATCAGTTGATTTGTATTTTTATAGCTCTCTTTCCTGTATGTATATTTTAAGCTGCAACTTGTTTCCAAATGATGAATTAGATGAGTCTTTTCATGTTAAAGGAAACACACTGTTTTATATGCTAGGTTCGGATTTAACCCTATATCCTGGCATCAGCGTTTCACCGATTTTACGTTATAATCCTCCTTTCCTCCTCCGATGTGATTTAACACAAGAAATGTCTTACTTCCGGATTTGGAAACCTTTGGAGTTTACGTTCAAAACCACATCACATCTACCCACAAATCGCAAATCAGGGATTTATTATGAAATACAAGAGGTAAGTGTTAAATTGTGCGAAGTGCGAAGTGCGACGGGCGGACGATGACGTGGCAAGCAGAGGTGGGACCAATAGCAAATCACAAATCAGCGGATTTGTTATGAAAACTGGAAGGTAAGCTCCAAACTTGCGAAGTGCGAAGTGCGGGGAGAGGGAGGTGACATGGCACGGATGGGTCCCACGGATATAGCAAATTGCAAATCGGCGAATTTAGTTTATGAGCGGTGGAGGTAAGTGTTAAATTGTACGAAGTGCGAAGTGCGACAAGCAGACGGTGACGTGGCAAGCAGAGGTGGGGCCAATCGCAAATCACAAATCGGGAGATTTGCTATGAGAAATGGAAGGTAAGCTCTAAAACTTGCAAAGTGTGAAGTGTGGGGAGAGGGAGGTGACGTGGAAAAGAGAGGTGGGCCCGCCCACAACCTGCAGATCACAACCTTTAACACATTCCTTAGCGATAACCCTTTAAACTTGCGAAGTGCGATATGCGGTTGCATCGCATCGCAATATCGCAAGTTTGACCATATTTCAAACTTGTAACCTTTACCGAATGCGATATGCAATACAATCTCTCCATTTCAGTTCTGCGCTTTTATCTAGACCATCTGTTTTTCCCTTTGCGCCTCCTCCAAAACTCTTAAGTTTCTAAGGGAAATACATCATTTCTCTATGTGTGGTTAATTAGTTTGTTCTTCTCCACAGTGTCACCCTCCTGAGCTTATCCGGTGTTCAGTCGTGCTAGTCTCTCCTAAGCTTGCAAATGAGCCTAACCCAACCCTGACCGGTGCGCAATGTTCTGAACGTGCCCCTCAGTCCGACCTTTGAACTGTTCTGCATGTGAATGAGCCCGACTCAACCCACCTTCACATCTCATCACATAATGTTAATATACCAACATATAAATCAAAATTCTTCTTCGACATACAAAATTTTACATTTTCTAACATATATGCGTTTTTGGTGTTTTGAAAAATATTTCAAAGGTAAATGCAAATGAGCCACAACATCTAGCTCCACCTGGGGATAGTGCTTTTTTTCCACGGAAGCACTAAGAACCGCATATTAATGTCTTATCCATTGGGCATGGAGTCAAATATTGCTTGGTGACATATGAACAATGAGCAATCCGGTATTTACAATGGTGGAATGTTGACTTTTAATGCTAGAAATAATGCTTCAGGTACTGCCCATTCACAGGCAGCTGTACTGACTCTCCATCTAGATCTTCCAAAATGAATGTATTATTTGACCTTACCTCAAAGATTCTGTATGGACCATACCAGAGAGGGTCAAATTTACCATGCTTCCCCTTTTTTCTCGTCTAGTGTTCCATCTTAGTACCAAATCTCCTGCTTGAAAGAGAACTTATTTTTGCCTTTCTGTCAAATATAGACTTCATATTTTCTTGATAAATAATCAAGTTATCCCTGGCTTTGTTTCTGTTTTCACTTGATTCAATTATTTTGTTCAATCTTCTTGCCAGAGCATTAGGTTCTTCCTAAGCTTCATGGAGGAAAGAAATCACTGGTTTGGCCAGCTAAGTAGGAAATAGTGCTTGAGTTCCATAAACAAGTTCACAGGGAGACTTTCTAGTAGATCTCCTGGTAGTGACTCGAACTGCCCAGAGGGAAAATTTCAACTTCATATGCCAATCCTTCTTATTCTAGGTGATTGTCTTCTTCAAGATTCTGACCAATGTCTTATTTGAAGACTCTGCCAATCCATTCCCTTGGGGATGATACGTTGTGGAATGCGATAAAATTACATTATATGTTTGACAGAAATTAATGAAACGAGCAGAGTTGAATACCTGAGCATTATCAGTCACAATTTTGACTAGACATTCGAATCTGCTGAAAATGTTTTCCTCCATAAACTTCATCACTACTTGGTCATTCTCCTTCTTAGTGGGTATTGCTTCAACACATTTTATAAAGTAATCCGTAGCAGTTAGAATCCACTTGAACTGTCTACTTGATGGTGGAATGATATCTCCAATAAAATCCAATCCCCATTGCCTGAAAGGCTCTTCAATAAATACTAGGATGAGAGGTAATGGAGCAAATTTTCTCTTTTCAACAAACAACTGACACTTCTGACAACTTCTGACCATTCTATAAACATCTGCAAACAGGGTTGGCCAGTGGAAGCCTGACTTGAGAATTTTATGAGCAGTGACCTTCCAGCTATAATGACCTCCACACAGACTTTCATGATATTCTTTGGTGACTTCAATAGATTCTCCTTCGGTCAAACATAATAGCATAATACCAACAGGATCTTTCTAGTATAGCTTTGCTTCCACTATAACATATGGCTAAGATTTGAGCTTGAGAGCTCTGTATTTTGTTCTATTTAGTGAAGTTGGACAAGAAAAGAAACGCAGGTAATGCACAATATCTTATACCAATCAGAGCACAAAAATTTGTAGTGAATACATGTTTTGGATTTGCTTTGACCTTCTTCATTAACAGGTCCATCCACTGGTGCCAACAGATTAATTCCCAAGGCTTGAAAATTTTTCATTGTCAACAACTTCGCTAAACCATGTCCCTTTACCAACTTGGTGGGTTTGATGTCCAAATCATACTCTTGGATTTTTGCTATCCACTTCCCCCCTTTTCCTTCAATATCACTTTGGACCAGCACGTCTTCCTTAGCAGAATTAGGAACATAAGTTGTTATTTGGGACTGTAACACATAAGTCTGGAAGGCTTTCAATGCTTTGACCAAAGCATATACTTGTTTCTCCGGAATATTGTATTTGAGCTCAGCATCTCTGAGAACTTTACTGAAAAATGCAACTGGTTGCTCCTTACTATCTTCATTTTTCCGCAACAACAAAGCAGCAATAGTAGTGGGGGATGCAAATGAGAATACCTTAAAGGCTTTTTGATATTCTGGACTAATCAAAATTGGAGCTTCGTGCAGTGCTTCGTTTATTCTAGCAAATGCTTCTCTTGCTCCCTTATCTCGTTTCACTTCTGTGTATTTCTTCAACATATATGTTATACTTCACACAATCTCAGCATAATTGGGCACAAATCTCCTCAGGAAGTTTATTTTTCCCAGGAGTCTCTGTATAAATTTCTTGCTTCTGGGTAAAGGAATCGTCTGAATGGCTTCCACCCTTGCTGGGTCAATCTTTACTCCTTGTTTAGAAACTATGTGACCCAATAATTTACCTTCTTCTAAGGCAAATAACGATTTCTTGGGATTTAATAACAAGCCAAACTTTCTGCACTTTTGAAAAAAAAATTGTAAATGCTCCAAGTGTTCATCATTTGACCCCGAGAAAACGGTTACATCATCCAGATATACAACTACAAACCTGTCACCAACGAAGGCTATGTCCATGGCCCTCTGAAATGTTGCACCTACGTTCGTCAGGCCAAATGGCATCCTTGCATACATGAAGGTGCCCCAAGGCATCGTGAAAGCAGTCTTATTCTGATCTTCTTTTTCTACTGCTACCTAATTATACCCAGAAAATCCGTCAACCATAGACAACCCGTAAGCTCTCGTCACCTTCTGTAAGACATAATCCATTTTCGGCAAAGGATTATTATCTTTTAAAGATGCTCTGCTCAAATTCCTAAAGTCTACGCACAATCTTATATCTCCATTCTTCGTTCTTACAGGAACTAGATTAGAAACCCAATCTAAATATCTAAGAGGGACTATAATTTTCGTCTGCAACAATTTCTTCACTTCTTTTTCGATTGGAGCTAGCAACAATGGATTGATCTGTCTGAGCTTTTGTTTATGCGGTTTGATTCCTTCTTTCAATGGGATCTTATGCTGAATTATGCTTTTGTCATATGTTTTCAGGTCTTCATATGACAAGGCAAACACATCCATATATTTCTTAAAAAGATCAATGTATCTTTCTTTGTAGTTTTTGGGAACACCTTTGAACAATCACTATTTTTGGTTCCTGCTGAGTTCCCAAATTACAATCTTCCATCTCTTCTTCTTGATGTGTTTTCTTTGAAACAACGGCAACATCATTAGAATCAAATAATCTTTCGAGGGGAACCAACCCTTTAGGGAGCACATTATCATTCAATTGGATAATCCTCTGTTCACCTATCGACTGCTTAAGATTTCTTATTTCTGTTTTCTGCTCTGTTTGTTCTTCCTCTCGATCTATCTTAGCATCTTCAAAGTTTCCAATCATTGTCAGGAACTGACTTATCCGTTCATCATCTTCAAACACCTGCCAATGTTTCACATTATCAAGGATTGAAGGTCTATGTTTAATTTCAATTTCATACCTTAGCCTTGGATTTATTGGAGGTTTCAAGGTGTTGGTTACAACTGTTAAAGAATTGTCCAATCTATTCTCCTCCCTTGGAATATACTGAAGATTGAAGGCTTCAAAATAGTTTTCTATCAGATCCCAAACTTCATTCCTATATGATCTTAATCTCAGATGCTTGGTTTGACAATGATTTTTAATTTGCCTTATTATCAATTCAGAGTCACCAAAAATTGAAATACATTGAACTCCCATATGTTTAGCATCTTGAAGCCTTGAGATCAAGGCCTCATAATCAGCGACATTGTTTGTTGAATCAAATTCTAATTTAAAAGAGAAAGGCATGAGGTTACCTTATGGTGATATCAACAAGAATCCAGCACCTGCACCTTCCTTGGAGTAGGCACCATCAAAGTAACATTTCCAAATCTTCCTTGAGTGCAGCTCATTATTTACAACTGCTGAAGAGAGCTGCTTCCTGTGCCTTCAGCAAATTCTACATCTTCATGTAGCATGAAACAAGAAATATCTTATGTTTCTTGACTATAAATGGGCGAATTTCCTACACCTTTCTTGGAGGTGGTCATCACAAACCTTGTTTCCCTGTACAATCTCCTTTCTTCCCCATTAAAAACCAAAGTGATAGCATAAGTGAAATATAATTTTAGAACACCTCCCAAATTTTCTCCTCAAGATCTTGACAGGAGCGTTCCAAACCTGGTTGTGATGTCAGCAACCACTACATCCATGACTATACTCTTTGCTGGGAATTGTGCCAACGAAACTGCTACATCTTTAATTAATCGAACACATTTCACCCTTTTGGAAACAAATGAATACATATCCCTATAAGGTTTGGTAATCTGCAAGTCAAGTTCCTTCATAACAGACAATGTGTAAATTTATGTAGATGTTCTATGCTTGATGCAACTTTACTTTTTACTACAGCAATCACATAAACAATCAAGTAAAATGCTAATAGAACATACTAGTGGATCTACAGAAGACAAACCAGAAACAGAAGAATGTGGTGGTGCGTTATGGCGGTCAACCGGATGCTTCAACCAGCAAAGTCTCCTTGGTCAGCCAACCCAACATGTGTCACAACAGCCCTCAAAACAGCCACACGGTCAACTCAAAGTCAACCCCAGAAAAGTCAACACTATCCAGAAAAGTCAACGCATGACAGCAGCAAGAAAGTCAACACAACTCAGTCTTCGGTCAACCCTTTGACCTCGGTTCTTGTGCCAATATGTATAGCCTTCCAAAATCGAAGTCTCCACCAATTTTCAGCCTATTTGGACCATGCTTTGAGCAACGTCAACGTTGGTCAAACTTGCGTGGAAACCCTAGCTGCAGTAAATTCGTCCTTCTTCCCACGTGTGAACCGAAACTGCTTCCAAGGAGCTCGTACTAAATCAGAGGAGGAGATGATGTGTTAGGATGAGATGAGTGAAAAAGTCCTCCAACGTTGACTCTATTTATATTAATCACTGAGGTGTGTGACACATCTGTTGGGGGTGTAAAACCTTAAGGCGAACCTGCATATATTTGAAATTATTAAAAATAAACTCAAAATAAATGTTCTGCTCATCAGATTAAGATCAATTTTAGATCGATCTTACACCTCTCCGAAAGAGGAACCCAAGACAAATATTGGTATCTTCATCTGAGCATCACGACATGGAGTTTGGACCTAGTTGTCCAATTTTAACACTCCCTCTCAACTAGGGAGAACTCCATCCACCTGTGCAATCAAACATTGTGCGTCATCCTGCCGTAACTTGCTTTGTTGGCCTCTTTATTTCAGAACAGAAGTGGGTCAGTCACAAAGACATCATTCCCCGGCTGACAGATTCAGCCCAAAGGTCCAAAATCTCTATCGGACTCACAAAGAGTCTCGTACCAACCCGAAGTTGGTGTACCTAACCCGAAGTCAGTAGGAGGTTTGAAACCTCGCTTTGACTCAAGAGAGTCATATACTAACCCGAAGTTAGTCTCACTGACCTAAAGTCCGTTGGAGGTCTGAAACCTCACATGGACTCAAAGAGTCACATACCAACCCGAAGTTGGTTTATCTGACCCGAAGTTAGTAGGAGGTCTGAAACCTCACTAGACTTGATCCCAGATCAAGTGGTTGGACACGTGTCATCCTAGATAGAGAGTACGGCAATCTCTGATGTGTCCATCAGTATTTGCTACTAGTCTCTAGCTTTTCCCACCTCATTGACCAAATGGGAGGTACTTCCCATGAGTCCAGAACTCATATGGGTAGGATGCATATGGGGCACAAATCATGAGAGGCGAACCAACTCAATCATCACAGTGGGGCCCAAGCACACCAACAAGCTTCGGCAAGCCTAGCCCTGTGGTTGCTTATAGCTCCGAAAAGCTATCCCCAAAGCCCCCCAGAGCTCCCAGAGCTCATCGTCCAACAGGACCCTCAGAATAGGGTCATTCCACGATTCCAAGTTTCTCACGGAAGGTTAGGAACATGACCTTCCCCAAGGGCATAGTGAGAATATCGGCGACCTGCTCAATAGTTCCTATGATCGAGCCTTATGGCGCCTCGTTGTACCATATTCTGGATAAAGTGGTACCAGCCATCAACATTATTGGTATCTAGAACATGCTCGAACAGCTCACTGAAGAGCTTTCGCAACCAAGTGACTTCACAACAGGCCATACATGTTACAATGTATCCGACCTCAGCGGTGCTCAAGACTACCGATTTCAGTTTCCTGCCCGAAGAAGATCTACATGTGAAGTAGCATCCAGATGTGCTCTTGCGATCCACCACACTGCCAGCCCAATCGGCATTAGTATAACCAAGGAGTGTCATACTCTTGGCAGTGTATCTCAGCCCAAGGTCTATCATGCCCCAGAGATATCTCAAGAGTTTCTTGGCACCAACCCAGTGAATGTTATGATCAACCATGTGTTGACTCAAAGTGTTCACTGCATAACATACGTCCAAACGAGTGTTCACTAAGAACATCAGGGCCCCTACGAGTTGACGATACTCAGTAGGATTTGTCAATACAGGCCCAGCAGCACTGCCACTCAACTTCTTGAAGTTGAGCTCCATCAATGTCGACACGGACTTACAGTTCACCATACTAAATCTTTCCAGAAGCTTCACAATGTATTTTCCTTGAGAAAGGAGAATCTCGCTAGGTCCTTGCCAAACCTCCAGGCCTAAGAAGTAGTGCATCAATCCTAGGTCTTTCATCTGAAACTCAGCAGTGAGCTCCCTCTTGCACTGATGAATGAGAGGGTCAACAATTGTCAAGAAGAGGCCGTCCACATACAGCACCAGAATGAGAGGCTTCTCTCTATGAACCTAGTGATGTGCCTTGAGGCACCACTATCTATCAACCAGACATCCATAGTGTCTGGTGGAGATGCAACAGAGAGGGCAGATACAAGAATGTATTCATTTCTTTTATCAACAACATTTGATTCCTCATACCTGGAATTTCTTGACCTTTTGAAAGGTTGATCATTTCCGCCGGAGGGAGCCTTCCTCTTTCCCTGGAACCTGTTGTTCCTTTGATTGTCATCCCTCTGGCTGTTGTTGTTGTCATCATCATTAGGAGAATCCTTCTTGAAAGGGCATTCTCTAGCATAGTGACCTAGCTTATAACAAGTGAAACACTTGCCCTTCTTTCCTTGGGTCCCTGCTTTTCCTTCGTACTTTGGACCACTAAAGTTCTTCTTTCTAGAATGAGCAGTATATGCAGCATTTCCTTCATTTCCATACTCCTTCATTCTTGATTCTTCTTGAATGCATCTTGACAGTACTTCGTCAAAGTCAGGTATCACATATTATTTAGAAGAGTAGTGTTGAACACATGCCATTCGAATGAGAGCCCTCCAAGTGCGGTGAGTACCATCTCTCGATCAGCTATTGTCTCCCCAATAGCCAGCAGATTGTTCCTGATCTCGGTTAGCTTTAGAAAGTATGATTGGACAGACTCGTCCCTACCCTTCTTCAAATTCCTCAATTGATTCTTGAAAAATAGTACTTGATTTGCATTGTTGGCCTTGAACATGAGGACCAACTTATCATACATCTCTTTGGATGTGCCCAACTTAGAGATGTAGGCCACCAGAGTTTTATGAATGGATTCCCTGATCATCAGCTTTGCTTTGATCTCCCCCTTCTTGTACTTTGTTTTGGCAGCAGCAGTAGCAGTGGATGGAGGTTCTTGGATTTTACCCTGCACATAGTCCATGACATCTTGGTCTTCCAATTTGAGATCCAATATCATCTTCCAAGCATGGAAGTCATCCTTTCCAGTGAATTTGTCATCCTCCTTGAAGCCATAGTTTGTGGAACCCATTTTCCTCTTTAGTGATTGCAACAAATAGGGCTTGTCTTCACCTCAGCTCTGATACCATGTAAATTTATGTAGATGTTCTATGCTTGAAACAACTTTACTTTTTACTTCAACAATCACATAAACAATCAAGTAAAATGCTGATAGAACATACCAGTGGATCTATAGAAGACAAACCAAAAACAGAAGAATGTGGTGGTCCATTACAGCGATCAACAGGATGCTTCAACCAGCAAAGTCTCCTTGGTCATCCAACCCAGCATGTGTCACAACAGCCCTCAAAACAGGCACATAGTGAACTCAAAGTCAACCCCAAAAAAGTCAATGTTGTCCAGAAAAGTCAACGCAGGACAAAAGCAAGAAAGTCAACGCAACTCGGTCTTCAGTCAACCCTTTGACCTCAGTTCTTGTGCCAATATGTACGGCCTTCCAAAATCGAAGTCTCCACCAATTTTCAGCCTATTTGGACCATGTGTTGACCAAAGTCAACGCTAGTCAAACTTGTGTCCAAACCCTAGCTGCAATAAATTCGTCCTTCTTCCCACGTGTGAACCGAAATTGCTTCCAAGGAGCTCGCACTAAATCAGAGGAGGAGATGATGTTTGAGGATGAGATGAGTGAAAAAGTCCTCCAACGTTGACTCTATTTATATCAATCACTGAGGTGTGTGACACATATGTTGGGGGTGTAAAGCCTTAAGGCCGACCTGCACATATTTGAAATTATTAAAAATAAATTCAAAACAAATGTTTTGCTCATCATATTAAGATCAATTTTACATCGATCTTACACCTCTCCGAAAGAGGAACCCATTACAAATATTGGTATCTTCATCTGAGCATCACAACATGGAGTTTGGACCTAGTTGTCCAATTTTAACACAATGGCATGAGAATATGGGACGCTTCTGACTCCAGCATGCAGTTATGTAGAGTAAAATCATGAAGCAACAGAGAAGTATAGAAGTGTGGAACAGAAGGATCTACTTCTTCTACATGAGAACCAAAGGTGACCACTGGCTTTTCTTCTTGTAAGTTCACCGTGTCACTTATATCTTCCACCTGTGTGAGATTAAAAAATTCTGAAATTTCTTTCTTGTAAGCTTGTATTTTAGCTAATTCTAGAAGAGGTACCTGAATTTTAACCTTCTCCAACTCTTTTGCCAAACTAAAACCATGAGTTTGTTTAACATTCTTTTCAGGTTCTTCTTCACTCTTTCTAGAATTTGCCGCTTATTCGGGTACAGGAACAACTCTCTTCAAAATATTAGTGTCAATTGATTCGTTCTGGGAAGATTCACCCTGCTGCACATTTGTTCTATTAAGTGAATTTACAGGTTGTTTCCCATTACTAACATGTTTCACAGGGTCTTTTTGTTGTGGAGTCGCCATTGGAGGAGGAATGGAACCTTGTTGTTCGCCTTCATTATCCTGCACTCTAGATCTCTTTCTAGACCTTCAATCGTACTTTTTATGTAACTCAGCTTGCATGAAATCTGTGAATTGCCTACAGTATTCATCCATTTCATCTTGATCAAAAGATACTTCAGCTTCAACATATTCTACCTCACAATCTTCCTCTTCATCCCCTTGTATTATATACATAGCAGATACATGATCCTCGGCTTTCCTTTAGCCATCTTTTGCTAGCTCTCCAGGTGTTGCTTCTATATACAATGGTGCTTGAACCTGTTCTTGATCTCTTCTTTCCCACTACAAAATTTGCAGGGGATGTCTTCTGAATTGAGGGTTAAACCCTCCTCGGTTTTGTTGTACTTGTCTTTGGGAGATTTTATTTTCCAATTCCATTTTAGCTAGTTTATTTGTCAGATTTTTTATCACCTTTGTCATATCTTCAATTATTAGATCTTGTGATGATTCTTCTTTTGCCTTCCCCTTCTCTTGGACTGGTTGTTTCCCTTTCACCTTTCCAGCTGCAGTCATATTAGCTTCAATCTCTAAAGAGTGAAACTAAAATCGGCTTCAAAAGCCCCAGCAAAAACCACCTTTGCTCCAAACGGGGGGCGCTTCATTTCTACAGGCAAACTGTTATACAACTTATTGAATCTTTTGATAAAATCCGATATATTTTCATCTGATTTTATTTTGATTGCATTGAATTCCGTCAGTGAATATCCATGATCCATTTTTTCACCCCATCCCTGAGTGAATCGATTTTCCAATTCTTCCCATTTATTAATAGAATTATCTGGTAATCCCTTAAACCACTTCCTAGCCTCTCCATCTAGAGATTGAACAAAGAGCCTCATTACAACATCAAGATGTTCTACACTCATATTTTCAGCAAAATTACAAAACATAGGCAAGTGTTGTTCTGCAGTTATTTCATCTTCTCCAGTAAAACGGGGGAGTAATTTAAGATACTCTTGAGGCATTGCATTCATTGATTGAGGAAGGTTAAGTGGAGCATATATGTTCAACAAAAAGGTGGGTGTTACCATGTTTGCACCTTGATTGATTGTTCCTTGGTTAGATGCAGTAAACGGACCTGCTGTGAAAATGAACGAAGGGGGAGGCAAAACTGATATGGGGATAGGTTGATGGACAATAGCAAAGGGACCAACAACTAGAGTTTGTTCAGCTTGAGTAAAAGTAAAAGAAACAGACTCAAAGGAGTGTTCTTCCACTTTAGGTTCTTGAAAATAAAGTGGTGTGAAAGGTGAATCTTGTTCCAAGGAAGGAAGTATTTCAAAAATATCTTCAAACAAAGGATTGCTAGAACTATTGTCAGGAGCACACAATGTAGGATCAAGTGTTGAAGGAGTTTCAGGTTTCTGAGCCTTTTTAGAAACCAATCTTTCTGGATCTGGAAAAGCAGGGACTATCTGCTGTGAGGTATATGACCTCGTGTGAGGCCTTTTGAAAGCCAGAATTTTGAAAATAACAAACACAGCCAAATATTTCCTCCTCACTAAACCACCAGAGGAAATAATGTGAAAAACCCAGGGAAAATAAACTTCGTTTCTTCGTCCCCAACAATGGCGCCAGAAAATGTTGAATCTCAAGAAACAATTCCTTGGTTGTGGTAAGGAATCAATGCTTAAGACATTTTATAAATGTATGTCAAAATTACAATATCAAATGGCCTCTGTTTAACACCTTTGGAATTTAATTACTTAATACCCTCAATAATCCGATATAATGAAAGCCTTCATAATGCCATACACTGTTGATATTTGAATGAAATGAAAAGAAGAACTGTAAAGGAAACTCAAAATGATATGCTGAGAAACATAGTCTATCACTTTTAAGTTTCAAAGGAAATTCATGGAGAGAGAGGAAACTCGAATAATATGTTGTAAACATAGAATCTATTACTTTAAAGTTTCATCAGGTGTTTGTGAAGATAGGGGAAACTCAAAATAATATGATGTAAACACAAAATCTATTACTTTTAAGTTCCAGAGAGAATTTGTGAAAGGAGAAGAGATGGAGTGAAGGAGCGCACATTAAGGATTGTTTAACTCTTACTTACAGATGTAAAAAGAGACCCGCAGCTACATTACTTCACTACATTCAAAGAGGAATAAACACAGAGCGAAATTGGAAAAACATATCAACATCAACAAGTGTAGGAAACATGATCTTCTTTCATTAATTTCTTAAAAAATTCAATAGCAAATTAACAGTCATCCATAGGTCCAAAACTCGAAACCTCTTTTCTTTATTTCTATCTACTTAAATACATCCAAATAGTTCATAACTGTTGAACTTCTTGAAACTACTTCGACTACCTAAACTGTTAAAATTACTTATGCAATCATACCAAGAAAACAAATTGAAACTGGGAATAGCATTCGTTTCGTGCTGAATCTGATTGTTGTTGATGCGTCCCCCCGAAGTATTGAGGTGTCCTTTGTGGTTATGATGTGATAGCTACACAGTTCTCTAACAACGCCTAAGTGCCCAACTTGACCCAGCTATCATGCTTACAATAAGTGCCACTACATGTTCTTCTGCCTGAATCTTCCTATGCTTCTCTGTGTGCCAGCAGTGTTCTGTCTTCTCTTCGTCAACTACCGCAAGGCTTGGACTTAAAATATATTCTTCTCACCCTTGGAGAACGCATCGCATCCACTTTCTATCGCATTTCGGCATTTCATCAGTTTTATGTTATTATCCTCCTTTCCTCCTCCGATGCGATTTAACACAAGAAATGCCTTACTTCCGGATTTGAAAACATTGGAGTTTACTTTCGAAACCACATCGCATCTTCCCACAAATCGAAAATCGGGAATTTTATTATGAAAGACAGGAGGTAAGTGTTAACTGTGTGAAGTGTGAAGTGCGACGGGCAGATGGTGACGTGGCAAGCAGAGGTGGCGCCAATCGCAAATCGCAAATCGATGGATTTTTTATGAGAAATAGAAGGTAAGCTCTAAAACTTGCAAAGTACGAAGTGCAGGGAGAGGGAGGGGACATGGCACAAATGGGTCCCACGGATATCACAAATCGCAAATCAGCAGGTTTAGTTTATGAGCGATGGATGTAAGTGTTAAACTATGCGAAGTGCGAAGTGCGATGGGCGGACGGTGACAAGGCAAGCAGAGGTGGGGCCAATCGCAAATCGCAAATCGGCGGATTTGTTATGAGAAATGGAAGGTAAGCTCTAAAACTTGCGAACTGTGAAGTGTGGGGAGAGGGAGGTGACGTGGAAAAGAGAGGTGGGCCCACCCATAGCCTGCAGATCGCAACCTTTAACACATTCCTTAGCGATAACCTTTTAAACTTGCAAAGTGCGATATGCGGTCGCATCGCATCGCAATATTGCAAGTTTAACCATATTTCAAGCTTGTAACCTTTACCGAATGCGATATGCGATACGATCTTCGTCGTCCATCTCTCTGTTTCAATTCTGCGCTTTGATCCGGACCGTCTGTTTTTCCCTTTGCGCCTCCTCCAAAACTCTGAAGTTTCTAAGGGAAATATGCCATTTCTCTGTGTGCGGGAAATTAGTCTATTCTTCTCCACGGTGTAACCCTCCTGAGCTTATCTGATGTTCTGTCGTGCTAATCTCTCCTGAGCTTGCGAATGAGCCCGACCCAACCCTGACTGGTGTGCAATGTTTTGAACATGCCCCTCGGTTTGGCCTTTGAACTGTTCTGCACGTGAATGAGCCCGACTCGACCCACCTTCACATCTCATCGCGTAATGTTAATGTACCAACATATAAATTAAAATTCTTCTTCGACATACAAATTTTACATTTTCTAACATATATGTTTTTTTGGTGTTTTGAAAAATATTTCAAAGGTAAATGCAAATGAGCCACAACACTTCCCCTAATGTTTTATCCGGAAATGACCACTTGGTTCAGATGGACTTGCTTTCAAATGGATCATCAGAATAATCAACCATTTCCTCTTCCATCTCCAAATTCATCAAAACAACAAATCTGCACTCATACTCCTCTTAATCCTCTAACCATCCTCTGTATGAACCAGTAGTGAGAGATAATAATCAAAAATGAAAGCCCCAGTGAATAAAATATTGATGCAGCAAAGAAATTGATGATCAACTGGAAAAATGGTAGCACTGTATGGTATTATCTTCACATATTTTCTGATGTTTTTATTTGCATAATGTTTATCCCAATATGTCCAGCAGCTTTACAGAAAAGAGAAATTATTTTACTCTTCATCAAAGTAGAATTTGTGTTATTTTGTAGACAGAAAAACATATATATGGATCAAACTGGTAACTTAAAGCATTTTCAGGTACTAACAGGTGCAAACCTACCAGTCCATGGTGAGAACGCTGTTGTCTGACAAGGATGAATCAAGCCTTGAGATTTTCCATCTCAAAATCAAATCAATAGTAAAACAAAATATTCCTAAGCAATGTGTCTGTGACTCCATGAAAATGAGATATTGTAAGTCCCATGGTATTCTACAATCTGAGAAGAATTCAATAATTTAATTTTCCTCAACAGTTCAGTGAATACAAAGAGACGCCTAATGCTACAAAAAAATAAAATGCCAAAACTAATTGAACAGGAAAAAACTTTCTAATCATTTTGTTATTTTCTCAGGTCCCTTCAATTGGGTATTCTCTGTCTACAAAAATTAATAAACATGCAGAAATTTGTGATTTAAACTGGAAAAAACCTTGCTAATCATTTTGTTATTTTCCCCGGTACCTTCAATTAGAGATCTTGTCTACAAAAATAACAAACATCCAGAAATTTGCTTTGAGTAAATTGGGACCTACTTTTATGGTTCAGAGAAACCAAACTTGCATATTCATTGCTAATTTTAGTCTAATTATTCCCCCACTACAGAATGGATTTGGTTAATATCTTTGTCCTTTAGGATCAGAAAGATCACACATAGGGAAAAGAAGAAAAATCAAATTCAAGAACACAGTCAGGAGCTGAGCAAGTAGATACAAAACAGAGATTTACCAAATCAAAAAGAGAACTACAAAATGAGCTCCTTGCAGCTTTGAGCACCATGTTCTCAAACCTGTTTCATTGGTCCAAGGCATTATGGCCTTTTAATGGATTATTTGTAGAAGTGTTGTTACTTCACAGGGACTGAAGTACCAAGCCTTATTTGGCAAACTTCACATTTGAGCAATAGAGTTTTTATCAAAGCTAGACAGAGGTAAACTGAAGTGTAGAGAACTTTAATTTCCAGTTAATAACACTTATGAAATATCTGGCAAGCAAGATCTCTACAATCCATGTTAGAGAACACGTAGCATGAAATATTAGCTATATCAATATTTATTTGGCGCCCAGAAAAATAGTAGTTTACTGCTCGTCTCAAATAGGTATTGTTTTCCTTACTAGTGAACAGTACAAAATATCCAAATCAGGCATCAAAGGTGAATTTAAGATGAAAGCAAGATAGCAAAATCCCATGAAAAATGTATATTTCTGAAATATTTTGTCCTTTAAAAAGTAGGACACATTGACGGTGAAACTTTCAAGAAAAGAGAACGATGTAGACAGAATAAATTTTATACTTCAGATTCAAAAATCCAAATTCATTTTTTCCAACAATGAGAATAGTAGGAAGACACAGTCCATTATTTATCAGTAAGGGTTCTTGCTTGTGAAATAACTTATTTTCCAACCTATAGGAGCCAGAAAACCCCATCTTGGACTTGGGAAAAATGAAAACATGGAACTGCATTGCTCAATCAGAGAGTGGACATACTGCACAATACAATTATTTTTCCCTTTTCTTCTGAAAGTCCAACACTTTCCTACGTTCAAATTTGAATGTGAATCAAATTATTTCTCTAAAATTTCTCTTTCTCAAAAAGGTTTGCTGATACTTCAACACAAATGGAATTTTACCATGGCATGTGAATTAATTTGAGCAAATCTTAAAGTGCAGAAGTAAAAGGAATTTTAGAGTTAGGGTTGAGACCACCTGCTTCACATCATAATGAACAAGAAGATAAACTATACAGGTACGGTTTTACCCTATATTCATCACGTGCATACCCCAATTTATTGCATAAGGTGATCATGTTTTATGATCATAACCAACAAGAAAATAAACTGTACGAGTACAATTTTACCCTTAATATTCACTATATTGCATAACCCAATTCATTGAATAAGATGATCAGGATTGATGCTCATAACCAACAAGAAGATATAAAGGTACAATTTTACTGTTAAGCATAACCCAATTCATTACACAAGATGACAATGCTTGAAGCGCAAAAATGAGGTTGACACACTAACTAGAATGGGTGATAGTCCTGTTGAAATTATTAACTCCTACTTGTCTTATCTAAATTAATGTGTGATACTTGATCAAATGAAGCTCGTGGTTGTTATTGTTGTTGGTCATTGTGAGGTAGAGTTTGTCTCTACATGAATAGCTTTTATATAAGTTTCATGAGGTTGTTAGTCTTAACCCTCTTTTTCATAGGCGTACCCCTAGTGAATTTCTTCACTAGTCCTTGAATTTTGAGCCTTGAGAGTAGGGGTGTCCATCTATATCCATGGATATTAATGAGCATGAAGGTTTTAATAACATGGCATGACATTTCTTCGACAGTTCGCTTCATTCTGATTTTAAGTAGTTCACATTTATCAAGGCATCTCATGTTTCCCAAAGCTTTGGCCATGCCTTTCGAGGCATTTTTGGGCTATTCGAGTATGCTTGGACATCCCTGTCGCATGCCACCTAGAGGATACTAGAGTGTTGTCTGTTGGCATTTATTGTGCTATCTTGCACCTGATTTGAGGGCCAGCTGTTAAAATTGGAAACTAGGGCCAAATTCCACTATTGGACAGCTCATTTGATGGAGATAATTATTGCATTGAATTTCTCTTTTCGAGAGGACCAAAATCGACCTAAAGATCATCAAATTTGGACAAGCATATGTGTTTTTGAATTTATGCCCACACGTGCAAATTGTCAAGGTCGGCCACATCATCATGTAGGCTCAGGAAGACCAATGGACGTGTCACTTCACCCTCAATGACTTGTATAAATAGAAGTGACCTCTCACCTCATTTGGCATCATAATCATTCACACATTCTTCTCTCTCCTTCTCTCATTGGTTCATACAGCTATTGAGCATACCTTTTTCTCTCACACGTGTGGCAAAGACGACGAATTTCAGACAGAAATACAGGGCCGAAAATTTCAAATTTTCCTGCAGTTTGACCAGCAATTATCAGCGTTGACTTTGACTTTCCAGGCAGATTTTGACTTCGATATGTTGGGAGGATCTCTGTCTAAGCAGGCCGCATTTATTGGCACAAAAACTGAGGCTTTCTGTTGACTTTGACTGTGTTGACTTCAGACCTGCAAATAGAGTTTCTGCAGCAGATTTGACTTTGACTTTGACCGAGCTTAAGGAGGAATTTTGGGACTGTTTTCAAGGCATCTTGACCAGCTGATCAGGCCGCATTTGACCAAGATTGACCAAGCTCGTTTGTGGACTGTTTGTTGTTGCACCATTGACTAGTTAGGGCTGATTTGACTGTTGTTGACTGAGAACAGCATTACAGATTTTGACAGGGCTGTTTTGGACATCTATTGGCAAGTCAATTTTGACTTTTGTACTCTCTCTGCTGAACATTTCATAGAATAATAAGAAGAATTGATCAAAGGGATTTCCCCATCTTGGGGTTTTTCCCTGGGCCTGGCATCCGCCAAATCTGGTGTCCTCTTGTCTTGGCTTGTCTTTTACATTTTGTTATTTCATGTTCTATCTATAATTACTGTCAATGTGATTAATGGTTAATGTGATTGCTATTGAGCTAAATTGGAAATTGTCATTGCGTTGCTAAAGGATATTGAAGTAAATGTGCTAAGCATAGAACATAACATTGTTAATTAAAATTAACATGGTATCAGAGCCCAGGTGAAGACAAAGCCCAAGCAAGAGAGAGAAAAAAATCACCAAGAGAGATCTGTTGGACAAGACTATTGGACAAGCCTCAAAGGCTCCTACATCTTACTTCAAATTTGGGGATAAGCTCAAAGACAAATCTGACTATCATGCATGGAAGATGACTTTGGACTTGACTTTGGAAGAGCATGATGCAATGGGCTATGTATAGGGAAAAGTGGTGGAGCCTCCTTCAAATGCACCGGCTGCTGCAAAGACAAAGTATAAGAACGGTGAGGTCAAAGCTAAAAGAATTATCATAGACTCCATTCAAAAGCATTTGGTTGGCTATATTTCTGATTTGGGAACATCTAAAGAGATGTATGATAAGCTGGTTGGGATGTTCAAAATGAACAATGTGTTGAATTTCCACGATCTTGGGTATAGGTTAGAACCTTAGAATCTCCAGGATGGTTGCCTCCTATCACTACTACAAGTCACTTCTGCTACAATGAACATGGGTTGATCCAATCTGCTCTTCTAGGCTAACCAACACCTGAGCTCTAATTTGCCTTCTAGTAGCCTATTTCGTCCATCAAAGAGCTACACATAGAGTCTCCAGGATGGTTGCCTCCTATCACTACTACAAGTCACTTCTGCTACAATGAACATGGGTTGATCCAATCTGCTCTTCTAGGCTAACCAACACCTGAGCTCTAATTTGCCTTCTAGTAGCCTATTTCGTCCATCAAAGAGCTACACATAGGCTCAACAACTTCACCCAACCTTCAGCTATCAATGTCACTTTATGATGGCTTGTCAAGGGCTACTTTGGGTAGCCAACACGATGCCCTCCACCAGTCCAATGACACCCGATACACTCACTGCAATATCTGCTCCTAGGAGGGACTTTCAACCATAACAAAAATTCCTCCAAATGGCTCCCACAAGCTTCTAGACAAAATGATCCAATAACACGGATCCAACACCTACATGAATGTACCAGAGCAGATACCTTTAGCTCACTATTATAGATTTGTTTCTCTGTGTTAATTTGGGCATCAGATGTGCTCCAAGTCTCAAAATTTGCAGGGAGGCTTAGACACGTGCATTCCAAAGAACCCAGAAACCGTTTGTGAAAATTCCACTCAGAATTAATGGGTATTAATAAAACAGAGTGTGAATGTTCTAAAAAAAAGCGGAGATCAAGTCAAAAGTTAATCTTAGTCATTGATTAGAGTTTTGATCTCGACCATTGAAGTTTCAATGAGAACATTATAAGGAGGACTTGAAGGTTCATTTGGAAAAGACATCGAGACGGAGAAAGATTCCAGAGATCGAAATTCTTTAGTGAACAGTGCTCAGGGAAAAGATCAATCGAGAGGATTCTCGCAAAGAGGGGCATAGATAATTTCCGAAAGGAAGAATTCCATATTTGGTGAGTGGATAGAGAGGAGGCTGCAAAAGCCACAGAGAGCTGCGCATAGCCAGTGACGCAGAAGTTACGTTGGGACTGCGCAGAGTTGCAAAGGGAGTTTCATTTCCTATTGAGGAGACAGCAGAAGGTCAATGCCAACTTCCAGAGGGTGTTTTCAGAGGGCAGAAGATTCCAGTTTCCAGCTAGCAGTGAGATCCAGCGCAGGGACAAAGAGCAGCTTTAGTTGTGACGCAGAGACTGCGTGGGTGACACAGTCACTGTGCAGAGGCAGCGCAGAGCAGCTTGTGTCAGGTGCAGGTCAGTGTTGGATTCCTATGGTATAGTGAGATTTGTCTCACGAGACTTTGTTTGCCAGATTTCTTTATATGATTTGTCAGATTCGACAATCATAACTTTGTACTCATAAAAATTACTGCAAAATATTAAAATTGCACTAGTTTTCTCACATTGGGTTTTTCCAGGGACGATTGTCCAAAAATAACGGTGTCAATGTGTGTATACTTGTGCTAGTATTTTTTCCTTGCATTAGTTTATGGTGAAGAACTGCAGTGTATTTTATTTTGATATTTACCATAGCATATCTTAAATAATTTGTTCAGTTGGACAAATAGAAGAAATTTAATCAACTATTGCAGTAGGATTTCAGATAGTGGAATTTTCACACTCTGCAGTCAACCTTAGCCTAGTTAGGGAAAAACCACAGTCACTCTTTGGCCCGTAAATTTTGCTCGCTAGAATTGCAGTTGTCCTTCATTAAGGGGCCATGCTAGTCTGTTGCAAGTCTGGGTTGTTCTAGCCCTCAAATAGCACTCGACTCTCCTTCAATTCACTGCAACATGCTCCAAAACTCCTCCACAGTTCTGCAGCAGCCTTATTTGAAGATTAAACACCTCAGACTTTGACATCTGCCCCTCGGCCCTCATTTTCTGTAATTCGGTCCCCAAAAGAAACCCTAACAGCCTTCCTTTCCCACGTTGGTTTCACTCCTTATGCCTGCGGCCAAGACCAAGTTATACAAAACAAAAAACAAAAAACAAAAACAAAAACAAAAACAAACAAAAAAATCTCATTCAACGAGCTTCTCTTGTGATGTGTTCCTCACTTTTGGATGTGAGAAATGATACTCTCCTCACCTTCTATTTATATCCATAAGAAGGGCTTTTCCAAAACGTCCAATTAGGGCTTGAAAAGTTGTCATGAGGCTTATTAACATCAAGTTGACCTTAACTCTTCTTGTGCAAACCCACTTCTTAACTTCAAAAAATCATAACTCCATTTCTACAAATCAGAATCGGATGATTTTCGTTGTGTCGAATTCGTCTGGATGAGAGCTTTCATCCTCATCCTTCACATGTAGAAATGTGTCCATGGTTTTTGCCCAAATCACGATGGGTGAAAAACCCCAACCTTGGGTTCCAAGCCCACAAATTACTCTTATGGTGCTCCACAACCCTGAACCCTAGGGCTTGGAGTACCTCCCAAGCTACTCAAAAATCAACACAATGCAAATCAAATCCTCTTTCTCAAGAACAAGCTGAAAGAAATAAAGATGGATAAAGAGGAGTTTATCCAATCCTACTTCATGAGAATAACACAAATCAAGAATGACCTACTATCTACTAAAGAGGGAGCTCACTCTCATTGCACTTGGAGGTCTTCCAAGGTCATGGGATGTGTTTAACACCACCATTCTCAACAATGACAGGATACCTAGTTTCGATGAATTATTGGCTCGATGCACTCAAGAAGAGACGAGGACGATGGAGAGAGACAAGCCCTCAAATGGAAATGAACCTACTGCTTTCTCCGGTCATGCTAAGAGAAAAAATAATGTTGGTCCAAGGAGATAGGGTCAAGGATTCAAGAAGGAATTCAAGGAAGGATGTAAATGAAGGTGCTACAATAGCAATAGATTCGGTCACTATCCTAGAGAGTGTCCTCAAAAGAAGAATCACCCAAAGGATGATGACGACAACAACAATTTCAAAGGCAATGGCAACCAAAGGAGCAACAAGTTCAACAAGAAACGAAATGAGTTTTATCTGATTTCCACTCTATTTACTACCTCTCCTCTGGATGCTTTGGATCATTGGTTGATTGATAGTGGGGCCTCAAGGCACTTCACTAGGTACAAGGAGGCCCTCTCAAATTTGGTTGAAAAGAAGACTAATTTGGAAATCATGCTTGGAGATAATGACTAATTTGGAAATCATACTTGGAGATAATGCCACCTACCCCTTGAAAGGGATAGGTATTGTCACTCTTCACTTGAATCAAGGTCAAACCATTCATCTACAAGAAGTATTGTATGTGCTTGATTTGAAGAAGAACCTGGTGTCTATCTCATTCGTTGATGGAAAGATACGCATTTGGCAAAGAAACCCTAAAGATGCATTTACTCTTGGATTTAGGGTTAATGGTCTCTATCAAGTTGGTGGAAGTCCTTTGGGAGCTTTGGCAAGCAATACTTCACTTCAATCTGAGCTATGCCACTGGAGATTTGCTCACTTACATTACAAAGATGGTCACAAGTATGCCCAAGTTCAACATGAATCATAAAGGTGTTTGTCAGGGTTGTGCAGCAAGAAAACATACAAGGGGTCCATTCCCTTCTAGTGAAAGCCAAACATCAGATATTCTTCAATGGGTCCATTTTGACCTATCTAGTATGTTACCTGTAACATCATTGGGAGGATACTTATATTATGCAATCTTTGTGGATGGCTACTCTCCCAAAACATGGATCTATTTCTTAAAGAAGAAGGATGAAGTGTTCAAATGGTTTTGTTCTTTCAAAGCATTGGTGGAAAATCAAGTAGGGAAGAAGATCAAGATATTGAGCACTGACAATGGAACCGAATATGAATAAAATGAATTCAATGACTTTTGTAGAGAGGTTGGCATCAAGTGGGAGACAACCGTTCCATATACCCCTGAGAAAAATGGAGTTGCTAAAAGGAAGAATCAAACAAATCATGGAAGCCACCCGTGCCATGCTCCATGATCAAGGCCTACCGAAGTTCTTATGGGGAGAGGCTACCAACAATGTCGTGTATGTTCATGTTGACACCTAATCCTAAGGGATTGGGCGAAATTGTACATTAATGTAAATAGGAAATAAAAAAGTTGAAGAAACATTGGGAAATTAATTATAAGAGTCTCACCTCCATGTATATATTCATAGGCATCCTTAATCAATTCATTCAGTCTTTTTCGTGGAGTTACCTCCTGGCCTGACATGGTATCAAAGCCAGCTCTATTCCAGGCATTATTGCCCCTTGTAACTCCCTCTTTGCCTTTCTGCCTTCAGCTGGAAAAACTTTCACTGCAAACTATGTTGCACCTTATCTGTAATACAGTCCACGATGTTCCCCCTCCCCTGCGTAGATGATATGTAATTTTTTTTTCAAGACATCCCTTGCTCACTTGCTCATTTTGTCATCCTCTAAACTGGTTGCAGAAGGTTCCCATCCGTTCAATTTCTGCTAGTACGTTTTTCTGTTGGCTTCCAAATAAAAGGGGTAAGAGGGTCAGATATGTCCTCAGCCTCTACACAGACCACTGGCCCAACCATCAGCCTGCCTATGGCACCACTGTGTCGGACTCCCTGCCTGTGGCACCACTGCAGCGGCCTCTCTCCGCTCACCGCCCCTCCCTCAGTTGTTGCACCTCCCATGCCCGCTAACAGTCGGCCTCAGCCCCTTGGCCCTCCCCCAATGGCCCTCCACACTCCTCTGCCAGCCCCTCCACACTCCTTCGGCGGCCCCTCCTCCTACCACCTCCGCCAGCTCCACCTCCCACCACCTTCGTCGGCCCCTACCACCTCCGTCGGCCTCTCCATACTCCCCTCCACTCGGACCTAACAATTGTTACCCCCCCCCCTCCCCCAAAGTCGACCTCCCCCAGTCCGACCCCTCCCCAAGTCGACCTCCCCTAGTTGTCAACTACCCTAGATAATACCTCCCCCAGATATTACTTCCCCTACATATTACCTCTGTTTTTTAACCAAAAATTTTGTTTCCAAAAAATATATATATATATATATTTGCAGAATTCTCTTTTAGCACCAGAATTATTTTTTTTAACAGAGGCAGCAAAGCTCTTTTTTTACAAAATGCATTCACTCATATCCATTGTGGGAGTCGTTCTCTCAAGAAAAGAGAACTATCAAATAGTTAAGGAAGATTAAACACATACTCATTTTTAATGAGTTGAGGAAAGGAATTTGTGAAGGAGACGGAGAAAATCCACCTGCAAAGCCTACAACATAAAAGGAATTTGTCATTTGGGACAACAAAAACAACAAGGCCTATGCCTTGATTGCAACATCTGTAAATGAAGAGGTGAGTCGCCATATTACACCATTTTCAAATGCCTATGAAGCCTTGACGAAATTAAAAGAACTCTATGACTCACATTCAGAACTTGAAGTTGTTCAGATAATGATTAAGCTATGCAGCCTTGGATTGAAAAATGATAACCCTCTTGCTTTAGCATCAAAAGTAAAATTTATCATGCATGAAATTAAAAACACTGGTGTAGAAATTGACATATCTCTCATAGCTTATGTCAAGGCATTGTATCCCACTTCCTCACACTATCTTGAGTCATTGCAAGCAAGTGGAAACCTCAAACAAATCACCTTTGACTCCCTGGAGAAAAAGTTTGCAGAAAGAGAGAAGGCTTTTGGAAAGAAGACAACCCCTCAGTCTTATGAAGAAGTTGTATGTTTTGCACATAGAGAGAAGAATCATGGTCAAGATTCTTCCAGAGAGAGAGGTGGCCGAAGAGGACGAAGAAGAAGAAATTTCAGAGGCAGGGGGGCAGACAAGCTCAAAGTGAAAAATCTGATCTTCATTGTATACGCTACAATAGAAATTGGCATGATGCATCCACATGTAAGCTGCTTTGGGACAAAATTGAGCAGGAAATAAATGAAGCCAAAGGTAAAACTCATGACAAAGACAAAGGTAAAGCACCTGAATCCGCTCATTATGTTGTAGTACATTGTAATATTGGAGTAACCGAAGACTTGTTTAATGCTTCAACTGCTTCATGGAGAAATAATTGGTTGCTAAATTCAGGAGCAACATGTCACATGACTTTTAGAAAAGATTTTTTTGAAGAATTTACTGAAAAAGTTGATGGAGCAGTATACTTTGCAAACAAATCTAATCTCAAGCCATCAGGACTTGGAAAAATCAGGCTTAAGTTGACTGGTTTTCCAGACCTTCTTGTACATGAGATTTTATACCTCCTAGAGTTGAGGAGAAACCTACTATCCTTGGTCCACATCCGCTAGCAAGGACACTCCATTCACATGTTTGATGGCAAGGTTGAGCTTAGAAAAGCATCAAATGTTCACTTTTCATGAGAGGGATAGAAGAAGGAAGACTCCTAAAGCTGCAACGTACCTCTGCTCATGCACAAAACTTTGCATTTATTTCTCACTATGGTGAAGGTACATTCCCATCAAGTCTTTTATGGCATGCTAGATTTGGACACTTGAACTATGATAGCCTTCGATTGTTGAAGAAAAATGGTGTTATTGGATTGCCTACAATTCCTAGGAAACTTAAGCAATATGATGCTTATATTCTTGGAAAGCATAGCAAACAGTCCTTTCATGATTCACATTCTAGAGCACATAGAAAACTTGTGCTTATTCATTCAGATTTATGTGGCCCCATGCATATTCCTTCTGCATATGAAAATAAATATATGATGACATTTATTGATGACTACACTCCAATGTATTGCGTTTACTTATTGAAGAACAAATCAGATTTTCAAACATTCAAGAATTTTCATGCATGGATTGAAAATGATGCACAAAATCATATTGGCTCTTTACACACTGATAATGGAAAATAACACTTCAAATGAATTTGAAAACTATCTTCGCCAACATGGGATCAAACATCAAACAACCATGCCTTATAATCCCCAATAGAACAGTGTAGCTGAAAGAATGAACAGGACAATTTTCAATATGGTTCATTCCATGATGTTTTTCAAGAATGTAAAACTAATGTTTTGGGCTGATGCAATTCTATGTGCTATGTACATAAAGAATAGGTGTCCTTCTAATGCAATTAGAAATAAAACTCCTTATGAAATGTGGCATGGCCACATTCCTTCGATAAAGCATCTCAGGGTCTTTGGTTCCACCTATTACGCTTTGATACCTAAGGAACAAAGAAATAAACTTGGTGCAAGAAGTCGAAAATGTATCTTCTTGGGGTATTCCAAGACTGACAATGTTGTTGAGCGGCAGCTTGATCGCTTGGATAGATTCGCACATGTAAAGTCATTTCAAGAATTTGATAATCAGATTCCACATCTTGAAGGGGGGATTCCTATACTGAATCAATTTGTGGAATTGTCTTCCAAAGCAATCTCTCCCCCACATGAAGAACCAACCACGAATGACACTTTGAATGAAGTGATTGACATAATTGAGAGACTAGATCTTGATTCAATCCCAACTCATTCAAATGAGCAGCCTGGGCCATCTCAAAAAGGTCCTCCAAAATGGCTGACAAAGACACTGGAAAATGTTCGTCCCGAAAAGGTTGGAAAGACACGAACAAGAAGTTCCACCAGGCAAAATGGAGGTGACGTAGATGATTCTAATTCCCCTGTTGATATGGATGTTTCTTATAATTGTGAATTGAATTTGTCTATAGATCTTGATCCAACTTCCTTCAAAGAAGCCGCTTCTCATGATGAATGGAATGAAGCGATGCAAAAGGAGTATGATGCCTTGATAAAGAGTGGCACTTGGAAGCTGGTTGATCCTCCATTGGAAACCAAACCATTTGGTTGCAAGTGGGTCTACAAGAACAAGTACAAAGTTGATGGCTCACTTGACAAGCACAAAGCCAAGCTTGTGGCAAAAGGTTTTGAACAGAAATAAAGGGTCTATTATGAGGAGACTTTTGCCCCCATAGCAAAATGGGATACGATCCGGACACTCTTTTCCTTAGAAGCTCAGAATGATTGGAAATTCCATCAGATGGATGTAAAAACTGCTTTCCTGAATGGAGATCTAAAGGAGAACGTTTTTATGTCCCAGCCAGAAAGATTTGTTGTGAAGGGCCAAGAACACAAAGTATGTAAGCTTATAAAATCATTGTATGGCCTCAAGCAAGCACCGTGAGCCTGGTATGAGAAGTCAACAAAACATCTTCTAAAACTTAACCTCAAACATTATGATCTTGATGATGCAACTCTGTTTGTCAAGAAATGTGGCAAAACAGTTGTATGTCTTGTGGTGTATGTAGATGATCTTTTGTGGTGTATGTAGATGATCTTTTGATGACAGGGAACAATGAGAGTTATATTGCATCCATAAAGAAGGAATTGAAGAAAGGTTTTGAAATCACTGATTTGGGCTATGTTCACTAATATCTTGGTATTGAAGTGACTCAACATCCTAAATTTATATTCCTCTCTCAGAAGAAGTACATTGGATATCTATTGAACAAGTTTGGCATGGTTATGTGCAATCCTTTGACCACTCCAATGGAACAAAACTTAAAGCTCACATCCATTGAAGGGAAAGAATTTGAGGATGCAACGAAGTATAGACAGCTTGTAGGAAGTCTCATCTATCTGACTACTACCAGACCAAACATCTCATTTGTTGTTGAAATCCTCTCCAGGTTTATGCAAAAACCTTGTGAAGGACATTGGTGAGTTCTAAAGTACTTGAAAGGGACTCAAGACTTTGGACTCAAATATACACAGGTGGGCGATTTCAGTTTGATTGGATACTCTGATTCAGACTTTGATGGAGATAGAAACTGGGGCATCTACTTCAGGTCATACTATGAATCTTGGATTGGGAACTGTCTCCTGGAGATCATGCAAACAGTCAATTCTAGCAGATTCCATAAATGAGGCAGAATATGTGGCAGTAGCTAAAGCGACAAAGGAAATTGTGTGGCTCAGGAAAATCTTGGAAGATTTGCAGATGAAACAAATGCATTCAACTCCACTCATGATCAATAACACTTCTGCAATAAAGTTGGCCAAGAACCCAAAGTTCCATGATCGAACGAAGCACATCAATACAAAATACCATCTGATTCGACATCATGTTGAGGCCAAAACAATCCATCTACGTCATTGTTTCACAAAAGAGCAGATTGCAGACATCTTCACCAAAGCACTTGGAAGATAAAAGTTTGAAAAATTCATAACGATGCTTGAACTCACCAACATCCCTTCAGATTGAGGGGGGGAATGTTGACACCTAATCCTAAGGGATTGGGTGAAATTGTACATTAATGTAAATAGGAACTAAGGAAGTTGAAGAGACACTAGGAAATGAATCCAAAGAGTCTCACCTCCATGTATATATTCATATGCATCCTTAATCAGTTCATTCAGTCTTTTTGGTGGAGTTACCTCCTGGCCTGACAATTCAAAATAGGAGCCTGCATCAAGCATTGTATTTCAAAACACCTGAGGAGATCGTCACTGGTAAGAAACTTGATGTTCCTCATTTTAGAATATTTGGTCGTCTCGTGTATTTTCATGTGCCTAAAGAGAAAAGGAACAAGTTGGAAGCACCTGAAGCCCGATGGATCCCATTGATCCACCTCCTGGTGATCCCTCTACCTTACGAAAAAGACCTTTGTAGCTCAAAGACACTCCCGAAGATGTTGAAAGACATACTACTTCAAGAGGGACTTTTCGAGAAAGTAAGAAGTCGAACAGGTACCAAGGATATTTGGTTGCTATGAGTACAAATGTTCAAGTTGAACCATGCACATTTGAAGAAGTCGTAAAGCACCAAGTGTGGAAGGATGTGATGAATGGGGAATATGAATCAATCATGAAGAATGATGTCTAGGACGTGGTACCTAGACCCAAGGACAAGTCTGTGGTCACCTGCTTTACAAAATTAAACATGAAGCTGATGGGAGTGCTGAAAAATATAAGGTCGGGTTTGTTGCTTGAGGCTTCTCTCAAAAGGAAGGAGTGGACTATGACGAGATATTTGCACCGATTGCCCAATATACCACTATTTGATCTATTATTTCTCTCGCTGCCACTCAAGGATGGAGCCTACATCAAATGGATGTTAAGGTTGTTTTCTTGCATGGCTCACTTAAGGAGGAAGTCTACTTGGAGCAACCTCAATGGTTTGAGGTTCAAGATCGAAGTACACATGTATGCAGGTTGAAGAAATCCCTCTATTGGTTGAAGCAAGCCCCAAGGACTTGGTATGAGAGGATTGATAGTTGTCTTATGAAGCTGGGATTTACAAGGAGCTATGCTGACCCAAACCTATAATTCAAGGTTGAACAGGACATGCCTCTCATTTTGGTCCTTTATGTTGATGATCTCTTTTTTACAGGTGCAAACCCTCTCATTTATCAATGCAAGAGGGAGTTGACTTTTGAGTTCGAGATGAAGGACTTAGGGTTGATGCACTACTTCCTAGGCTTGGAGGTTTGGCAAAAGCCGGTTGAGATTTTCCTTTCTCAAGGAAAATAGAATGTGAAGCTGCTAAAGAGATGTGGGACGGTGGATTGCAAGTTTGTGTCTACTCTAATGGAACTCAACTTCAAGAAGCTAAGTGGAAGTGTTGTTGGACCCGAATTGGCAAACCCTTTTGAGTATCAACAACTTGTGGGGGCCCTGATGTTCTTGGTAAATTCTCATCCGAACATATGCTTCGTTGTAAATACTTCAAGTCAATTTATGGTTGAGCCTCATCACATACATTGGATTGTTGCTAAGAATCTCTTGAGATATCTCTGTGGCATGATCAAATATAGTCTATGGGTTGAGATACATTGCCGAGAATTTGAAGCTACATGGATATACTGATGTCGATTGGGCTGACAGTGTGGTGGATAGAAAGAATACGTCAGGATGTTGCTTCTCTTTGGGGTCTGCTTCGATTTCTTAGATGAGCAGGAAGCAGAAATTGGTTGCTCTAAGCACCGCCAAGACCGAATACATTGCAGCTAGTATGGCATGTTGTGAGGTTGTTTGGTTGAGGAAGCCTTTTAGTGAGTTCTTTGAGCACGTGTTGGATACCACTGTGATCTTTTGCGACAACCAAAGTGGGAGTCGCCTTTCAGAGAATCTCGTATTCCACGACCGCTCCAAACACATTGATATCAGGTACCACTTTATTCAGGATATGGTACAACAAGGAGCAATAAGGCTCCAGCACATCAGGACTAATGAGCAGATTGCAAACACCCTCACAAATCCCTTAAGGAAGGTCAAATTCTTAACCTTCCGAGAGAGACTTGGAGTCGTGGAAGGACCCTCCCATGAGGGTCCCGCTTGAGTTGGAGACTGAGCTCTCTGAGCTCCTTGGGGCTTGGGGTACTTCTTGGAGCTATGAGCGAACATAGGGTGAGTGGTTCACCTTCCCCTATAGGTGCGTTGTGTACAACGCGAGTGGTTCGCCTTTCCCTATGATACCCCATGATGGTTGACATGCATGTAAGGTGAGTGGTTCACCTTCCCCTACGATTGATGATATATGCATAGGATGAGTGGTTCACCTTCTCCTATGGCATATGAGCAAGATGAGTGGTTCACCTTCTCTTGCAAATGCCCCAGCATACATCCTACCCATGTAGTTCGAGACTCATGGGAAGTACCTCTCATCTAGCCAATGAGTTGAGAAAAGGGGATAGGGACCATAGCACTACAGATGGACGCATCATGTACTGTCATGCTCCCTATGTCTCGGATGCATGATATTCAACAACTTGATCACTCAAGATCAAATCTGATTGGGGTTCTACCCCTGGACTGACTTTTATTAGTGGAGAGTGGCAAGGTCTTGTGACTCACTTTTGATCAATTCTTCTTCATTATTACATCATTGTTCAGTAAAGTTGAGATGAGATGCAGAGATGGTACATGACGACATGATGGCACGATGATCAACGATGACAGATAGATTGGCAGGTGGAATTCTCCCTAGTTGAGAGGGAGTGTTAAAATTGGAAACTAGGGCCAAATTCCACTATTGGACAGCTCATTTGATGGAGATAATTATTGCATTGAATTAGTCTTTTCGAGAGGACCGAAATCGACCTAAAGATCATCAAATTTGGACACGCAGAAATGTGTTTTTGAATTTATGCCCACACATGTGCAAATTGTCAAGGTCGGCCACATCATCATGTAGGCTCAAGAAGCCCAATGGACGTGTCACTTCAACCTCAACGACTTGTATGATATAAGTGACCTCTCACCTCATTTGGCATCATCATTACTCACACATTCTTCTCTCTCCTTCTCTCATTGGTTTGTACAGCAATTATGTATACCTTTTTCTCTCACACGTGTGGCAAGGAGGACGAATTTCAGACAAAATTACAAGGTCAAAAATTTCATATTTTCCTGTAGTTTGACCAGCGTTGACTTTGACATTCCAAGCAGATTTTGACTTCGATATTTTGGGAGGATCTCTATCTCAGCAGGCCGCATTTATTGGCTCAAAAACTGAGGCTTTTGTTGACTGTGTTGACTTCAAACCTGCAACTAGGTTTTTTGCAGTAGATTTGACTTTAACTTTGACCGAGTTTAAGGAGGAATATTGGGACTGTTTTCAAGGCATCTTGACCAGCTGATCAGGAAACATTTGACCAAGGTTGACCAAGCTCTTTTGTGGACTGTTTGTTGCTGCACCATTCACTGGTTAGGGTTGATTTGACTACTGTTGATTGAGAACAGCATTGCAGATTTTGACAAGGTTGTTTTGGACATCTAGTGGCAAGTCAATTTTGACTTTTGTACTCTCTCTCTTTTGACCATTTGATATAATTATAAGAAGAATTGATCAAAGGGTTTTCCCCATCTTGGGGTTTTTACCTATCATCTACCAAATCTAGTGTCCTCTTGTCTTGGCTTGTCTTTTAAATTTTGTTATTTCATGTTATATCTACAGTTATTGTCAATGTGATTAATGGTTAATGTGATTGTTATTGAAAACTAAATTGGAAATTGTCATTGGACTGCTAAAGGACATTGAAGTAATTGTGTGAAGCATAGAACACACCATTGTTAACTAAAATTAATACTATCCTACCCACTTGGGCATCCCTATAAATGTAGGCGTTTTTATAACCCATCTTATGACATGGAGGGGCCATTTCCATGCTTCATAGAGGAATCTTGGCTTGAATGTTAGACATAGTCACACGTTGGAGGAATCTTTTATTAGTTTTGAGCCTTATTTCACTTTATTGATGGCTAACCCACACATGAGAGCCTTGTGACAGGCATGGGATGTGTTGTGGACATAATAGCACTTGGAAGAGTCATTTCCATGGCTCATGGAGGTTCTTTTGTCACAAGAATGATGTGGACACAACTTGGAGACTTGTGAGCTGATTTTAAGCGGCTTCCCACCTATTGGGTCCTTATTTACCCACTTTATGAGATCGTCCCACATTTGCAAGATAGATGTTGGCATATTGCTTGCATGGGATGTCATCACACCATATTTTGAGGCTAGAACTACACCACTTTAAGGAAATGTTGAACTTCTACACCAAGCCACCCCGTTTGGAGGATATTATGCATAACTTGAGGACGTTCCACCTTGAAAACACGTGTCCACTTTGGAGAAATCCTTATGGGGTTGGATTACATATTTGGAAAATTTTGTGGAGCATCTACATGTTTCTAAGAGCCTTTGGAGGAGATGACCTCCCCTTGGGGGTTTACTTCATATTGTTTAGTGTACATGTGGCTTGACCACTTTGTTTTATTGTTAATTTATATTGGTTAGGGTGTAGTTTTACTTTTCTTACCCTAAATCTAAGGAATCACCTGAGGTATTATCATTCTATTGTAAAAGGAAATTAGACTTCACTATATAAATATTAAATATAGAGGATCCATTCCACATTATCACTCATGGTTAGATATTTGGGAGCTCTCTCTCGTTAGAGCTTAATTGATATAGCTTTTGAGTATTTGTGATATAGAGGTTTCTTTCGATGTGGATGAATGTTCTCATCTCTTGAAGCTTCGCTTGCTTGGTTTTATTTTGGTGCATAAGATTAATGGTGGAATGTTCAAATCTTCTACAAGATTTTCAAGATCAATCTATTGAAGGATAACTTTATCACTTGGAAGGAAGAAGTCTAGGATTTGTCCTCAAACTTCCTTTGTCGATTCAGCGATTGTTTCGTACAATGCTTTGCTCTTCCCTATAATGCCTTAGTCGAAGTATTAAGTAATTTCATCAAGTAATAGTTGGTTTTGGAGGGTGAATATTTTTCAATTAAAGTTCCCTTCTTGTAGGTTTTGAAACCTCAAAGCTTTCAAGATTCCCTTCAAGGTGATCTCAATGTTGATTTCTAGTGCAATCGAGACTAGTACAATTTTTCAAACGAATAACTACTTCCAATGATACAACTAAACTTCTTAGAGCATTCCAATCATTAAGCAATTATACATGAAAATTTTTAACCATTAACTTTCTTCAATAGAGCAATAGAGATCACAGTAACAATGAGACAAGAGACACCAAAATTTAGGTCAATTACCAGGGAAAAACCCAACAATCTTTCCTTATGAAAGAGTTCAATTCATCAAAATGTGCATTGGGATATTCCAAACAAAATTGCACTCTTTGACCTCAAGATTTCCAAAGTCAAGTAAGTCAAAGGATAGATTAAATAGTCAACATTGGTCCAAGTCAAAGTTTGCAATAGAGGGGTCGAACTTCGGCCTGATGTAATTGAACAAAAGGGGCCAAAATTCAGTCAAATCACAATCACAAACCATATTCAGATTTTGGTCAAAGCACAGAAGTTGACCTACGATCAACCCTTAGTCAACGAGCCAAAACAAGAGCAAAACTTTCAGTCAACCTCAATCAACGAACCACAGAAAATCTTGGCCTCCAAAAACAATCAAAATATCAATCAAACAGAAGCAAGAATACCCAAGTCAATGCTAGTCGAACAGAAGATAAGCAAAAATATTCTTCCTCTTTTCTCCTTCGCATGTGTGGATGAATCTCCTTTTTTCAAATAGAATTGATGTGATGAGTGAGATGCCAAATGAGGTCAATCGAACTTCTATTTATATGTGAGTTAGGAGGAGGTTTTTGACCTTATGGTCAAACCCATTCAATAAGTGGGACCGACTTGGTCAAAATATAAAATATAAATTTTGTCCTTTGATTTTCCAACGAAAATACCGACCGGAGCTACCAATTTTCAACACTCCCTCTTAGCTAGGGAGGTAATTTTCTCTCTCTCTCTCAAGATCAATCTCCCCGATCAATCCATTAAACTCTCAGTAACAACCCAAGGGAGAGATCAAATGTACAAGTCTCATCATAAGGAAAGATACATAGCATCAAACTCATCCCATAAACCAAAACCCAATGGCTTCAAGGTCAGTGCCCAACTAACCACGGGATCAATAAATGAGGCCAACCTTTCCAATCATATGCAATGGTTTCTCAGTTAAGAAAAATGACCCAAGAGAGTACATAGGGTCCATCTCGCCAGCCATAAACAAGGTCTCTTGGTCCATGACACAAGGGAGGAATCCTATCTCAATATCAAACTCCCCGACTATGTAGTCTCTCAGTCAATACAATTACCCAAGGGAGAGAACTCAAAATCAGTGTCCCTAGCCAAACCCACTAGTCTCTTAGTCAAACAAAATGACTTAAGGGATCACTCCAAGCCTCAAAAACAAAAACCAAACTCTCCAAACACATTGGTTTCTCAGTCAATCTCAATGACCCAAGGAAAGGGAGTAATTAGGACAATCTTCACGACCATAAACCTTGGTCTCTCAGCTAAGCTCAAGGAAGATTGCCACTCTCATGATGTTGTACAATCAATGCTCCCTCTCTTCCCTCTCTCCTAGAGAGGGATTCTTAACAACTCCAAGGTGTTCTCTAAAATAAGCAAACTTCATGTCGGACAATGGTTTCATCAAAACATCAACAACCTGCACATCAGTAGCTACATATTCGAGCCTCACAACTCATCTTTGGACAATATTCCAAATGTAATGATACTTGGTCTCAATGTACTTCAATCTGTCATGAAAAACTGGGTTCTCAAAAAGCTTTACACAACTTTGACTATCACAATATACAATGGTCGATTCCAGCACCTAATCAAACAAACTAGCAAACAGCTTACGAAGCCACATAGCTTCACAACAGGATGAACATGCAACTATATACTCAGCTTCAGTTGTACTAAGAGCAACAAAAGTTTGCTTCTTACTTGACCATGAACTCATAGCAAAGCCCAAGCTAAAACAAAAACTAGAAGTGCTCTTTCTATCATCAGTGCATCTAGCCCAATCAACATCAGTAAAACCATGCAGTTGTTATTTTCCATTAGAAACATATCTCAGGCGATAATCAATGGTGCCACGCAGGTATCTCAATATATGTTCTACTGCAACACAATACACATGTTGGGGTTCAACGAAGAATTGGCTCAACATGTTCACAGCATAGAAAATATTTGGTCTGGTGTTCACCAGATAGTTCAATGAGCCAATCAATTTGTGATACATAGAGGGATCAATCAGATCAGATCACAGTCTTGTATCTTTTTCAAATTTGTCACCATGGGAGTGTCCATGGACTTGCAGTCCATCATGCCAAATTTCTGAAGGATCTTAATAGTGCACTTGCCTTGTCCAACAAAGATTTCATCAAACTTTTGCCAAATTTCCAATCCCAAATAATAATGCATAAGACCAAGATCCTTCATCTCAAATTAGAAATCAACTCCCGCTTACACTAGATAATGAGAACCTCAGCGCTTGTCAGAAAAAATCATCTACAAACAAAAGCAAAATCAAGGGCTCACTTTCAACAACCTTGAAGTACAAATTCAAATCAGCATCTCACTTTTTGAAACGAAGGCTCAACAAATATCTATCAAGTGAGAGTACCATGCATGAGGAATCTACTTGAGCCCATACAAGGCTTTCTTAAATTTGTAAACATGTGTCTCTCTATCATGAAGCTCAAAGCCTTGAGGTTGCTCAATATATACTTCCTCTTCAATGGCTCCATTCCAAAAGGTAGTCTTCACATCCATTTGATGCAATTTCCAACCTGCAATAGAAGCAAGAGCAATCACAGATCTAATAGAAGAATCCCTGGCAACGGGTGCAAATGTGTCTTCATAATCCTCTCCCTCTTTCTGGGAGAATCCATAGGCCACAAATCTTGTCGTGTTACTTCTCAATGCTTCCATCAGCTACATGCTTGATTTTGTAGATCCATTGGGAAGACACAAAAGATTTCTCTTCAGGCCTTCGCATGATTTCCCAAACGTCATTTTTCAATATAAACTGGTACTCTTCAATCATAGCATCTTTCCAAACTTGATGTTCAACTGCTTCTTCATAGGTGGATGGTTGGGACTCAATGATATTACTCATCAATGTTGCATAACTTGAATACTTCTTTGGTCTCTTGCTTTCCTTGAAGGTCCCATGAGGTGTAGTATGTCCTTCAGCTTCCTTCAAAGTTCTTTCAAGCCAAGCAAGTCTCTTTCTAGCCTCAAGTACAGTGACTCTTGGTGAGTCAACAAATTCATGTGGACATTAGACTCTTCATGAGGATATCGTTCCATAGATTCAGGATTTTTAGATTTCGATTCCACATTCTTAGGAGTCACCTGCATTTCATCATCAAAGTCCAAGTGTGGTCCCTTGGACTTCCAGAAAGCAACATCCTCATCAAAAATGACATCCCCACAAGTTCCAATAAAACATTGTCCTAATACATAAACCATGAAGGCCTTTGAATTTTCACTGTAGCCAACAAAAGTTTCCTTCTTTCCAAAAGGTTCCAACTTGCTCACTGAGATAGGCCGCATAGATTCACTGATTTAGGCAACAGATATCTCCAAAGGAACCATTGAAGAAGGCCACATTAGTTGCCACATATAGCCACAAATAGGATGTGTAGATACGATTGTTATACCACAGAGAGATGTTACCATTAGGCCGCATATATGCCATTGTTAGGCTGCAGAGAGATGCCACTGTTAGGCTGCATTACATAGAATATATAGTCCTTCAAGCGGTACAAGGAAAGATGCCACAGGTGCTCGAAATCCACCACAGAAGAAGTCTGAATTGCATGCCAAATGATGGAGGTAAGATGCCAATTTATAGTTGTTTCCATATATGAGGAGTCATGTCCTTTGGGTAGGCCGACATGAAATGTTATGAGGCCGACTTGTAAATGGAGAGAAAACATAAATTCAAATTTGCTTTTTAATAATATTTAAATATATTTTCCACATGGCTTAATGATTACTTGCCCAAATAAATTTGTCACATCAAACAATAAGAGTGCTAAACACATCAACAATAATATTTCTTTTATCCAATTTTGAATTCTTTCTTGGGGCGGATGATTGCTTCTTGGGGTAGATGGGCTTCTTTTGGGTAATTGCATTTCTCTTGGGGAAATTCATCCCAAAGCTTCCAAAAATTTCAACAAATCTTCTTGGGCTTGGCTAAGAAACCATGATTTATGGTTGGGAAGATTGTTTTGGTTACTCCCTTGGGTCATTGAGTTTGACCGAGAAACCTTATGGTTGGGGAGGTTGGTTCTGAGGCTTGGAGTGATCCCTTAGGTCATTGTGTTTGACCGAGAGACCAGTAGGCTTGGTCGGGGACAATGATTTTTTTAGTACTCTCCCTTGGGTCATTATGTTTGGCTGAGAGACCATATGGTCGAGGAGATTGACCCTTTAGACATGGAGATCAGGGTTTGTTAATTTTAGATAACAATGGTATGTTCTATGCTTGCAACAATTACTTCAATGTCCTTTTATAAGCCCAATGTCAATTCCAATTTAGTTTCCAATAGCAATCACATAAACCATTAATTCACATTGAAAGTAAATGTAGATAGAACATAAATAGTAAAATGCATAAGACAAGCCAAGACAAGAGAAAACCAATATTTGGCTAATGTCAGGGAAAAACCCCAAGATGGGGAAAACCCTTGATCAATTCTTCTTATTAAATATCAAATGTTCAGCAGAGAGAAATTACAATAAAGTCAAAATTGACTTGCCAATAGATGATCAATAACACTGTCTAAAACAACCCTATCAAATCTTTCAATTCTACCCTCAGTAAATAGCAGTCAAATCAACCCTAACCAGAAAGTCAACTACAGTCAAAGTCTGGTCAAGCTTCTCCAAAACAGCTCGGTCAAAGGAGAGAGGAACTCGCCCTCTCTTGCTGGTCAAAGTCGACACAAAATAGTCATCCAAACAACAGTCAAACTTAGTCAACCTAAAGTCAACTTTGTGGTCAAACAGGGATGTGTTCAATGCAGGTCAAAGTGCCCAAAAATTCTCGATTTTTGTGCCAAACAGTACAGCCTGCCCAAAAAGAAAATCTCCCACAAAATTGTAGTCAAAGGAGGTCAAATAACACTTGGTCAACGTTGGTCAAAGCCCTGCAACAAATATGAAATTCGGCATTCTGAAATTTGTCCTCCTTTCTGCCACATGTGTGAAAAGAACAACTATCCAATGAGGTGTACGAACCAATTAGATGAGGAGAGAGAAGAATGTGTTATGTGATGATGATGCCAGATGAGGGTCAAAAGACATGTTTGTTGGGCTTCATGAGCCTACATGATGGTGTGGCCGACCTTGACAATTACATGTGTGGGCTTCACTTCAAAAACATATTTCTCCTTGTCTAAATTTTGTGATTTTTAGGTCAATTTTGGTCCTCTCGAAAAGAGGAATTCCATGCAATAATTATCTCCATCAAATGCACCGCCCAAAGTGGAATTTGGCCCTAGTTTTCAATTTTAATACTCCCTCTCAACTAGGGAGAATTCCACCTGCCAATATCTGACCATTGATCATCATGCCATATTGTCATCATGAACCATCTCTGCATCTCGTCCCAACCATGTTGAACATTGATATAGATAATGAAGAAGAATCGATTGAGAGTGAGTCAAAAGACCTTACCACCCGTCACTGATAGAAGTCAGTCCACATAACCAGGGGTAGAACCCCAATCTGACTTGATCCTGAGTGATCAAGTTGTTGAACATTATGCATCCTAGACATAGGGAGTACGGCAGTACACGATGCATCCATTTGTAGTGCTATCGTCCCTATCCTCTTTTCCCAACTCGTTGACCAAATGAGAGGTACTTCCCAAGAGTCCCGCACTACATGGGTAGGATGTATGTTGGGGCATCCGCAGGAGAAGGTGAACCACCCATCTTGTTCATATGCCATAGGAGAAGATGAACCACTCACCCTATGCATATATCATCAGCTATAGGGGAAGGTGAACCACTCACCCTATGCTCTCATATATTATTAATGGGGTATCACAGGGGAAGGTGAACCACTCACCCTATGCTCTCATATATTATTAATGGGGTATCACAGGGGAAGGTGAACCACTCACCCTATGGTCACACAAAGCTCCAAGAAGTAGCCCAAGCCCCCAATCCCAAACTCGATGTCCAACTCAAACGAGACCCTCATGGGAGGGTCCTTCCACAACTCCAAGTCTCTCTCGAAAGGTTAAGAACTTGACCTTCCCCAAGGGCTTTGTGAGGATATCAGCAACCTGCTCATCAGTTCAAAAAACTTTAGATGCGTTGGAGTTGTATTGCTCCCCGTTGTACCATATCCTAGATAAAGTGGTACCTAATATCAATATGCTTGGAGCGGTCACGGAATAGGAGATTTTCTTAAAGTTGAATCCCACTTTGATTGTCACAATAGATCACGGTGGTATCCAGAAATTGCTCAAATAGCTCACTAAAGAGCTTCCTCAACAAAACAGCTTCACAACAGGCCATACTAGCTGCAATATCTTCGGCCTCGACAATGCTTAGAGCGACCGATTTTTGCTTCCTACTCATCCATGAAATTGAAGCAGATCCCAAAAAGAAGCGACATCCTGACCTAATCTTCCTATCCACCACAATACCAACCCAATCAGCATCAGAATATCCATGGAGCCGCAAATTCCCGGCAATGTATCTCAGTCCATAGTTATAGTGCCACAAAGATATCTTAAGAGATTTTTTGCAACAACCCAATGTATGTGATGAGGCTCATGTTGGTCAAAGTTGTCATTGATGTCATTGGAGATGGCAAATATTCTTGTGATGCATGAATAACCCTTTTGTGATGTTGTCCTAACCTCATGCAAACCCTAGAAGAAATTCCTATGTGCATATGTCCATGGTACCCTAAGCATGAAGATTGAAATATAATGACAAACTCCTAGCAATATTGTCATTATGACATCATAGTTGAATTGTTGATGCATGATCTAATGATGGATGAAGAAACCCTTTGCTCATGAAACCCTAGCTACATATCTCATATACATCCGAAGACACCGTACATGTTTTATTGCTCTTGTTGAAGGCATAACGTACATCATGTCGCCCTTGTTCCTTATTAAATGAAGAAGCCAAAGGAATCCTAATCTAGATGTCCTTGCATACCCTAAATGCCTTTTTGAATATGCCCTAATCCTATTGAGGTTGAAGGCCTAAGTCTATGAAAAAGGAGCCCTAACATTGTCCAAATGATAAAATCCTAAAAGGCTGCATGAATAAAATAATAATGACAGTTCACAAAATATAATTTTATGGATGGAAAAATGACCTCATTGAAGGTGGAATTGGCATAGGCTTGTAGAGGACTTTTTCCTCTTTCCAACAAGCTATCACTGGCCTTCTAACTCCCCATAGACCGAGAGAAAATGATTTTTCAAGATGAACAAATATATTCTTTATCCTAGCCGACCTAAGCCTACCTGTGCAAATCAGCCTTCCTCCAAAAGACGTGTCCTTTCATTAAAGGTAGAAAATTTGTATAATTACAAGTATGAAATCACCATTTCAAGCATCAATCTCAGTGAACAATTCAGAGATAAGAGAAGAATCGTTACAGGAGGCCGGGAGGACTTACAAGTTTATTGTTTGGGCTGATCTTTGTGTTGGGTTGTTATTTAAAGCTAAATATACATAGCTCAAATCACAGAATTGTTGGGGAATTAAGATTTTGTCCTGTAGTAGCTCGGTTCAGTAAAAAGGGCTTGAACTTAACCTCAGATTTGTGGACAATATCTAGGATTCGGTGTTGTAATATCCTTAAGCCAGAGTCATCAAACACAGACTTCGGACCTGTAAGAAATAAGCTCGGACTGTGGGCAGTGATAAGGAGCTCGGATTACAGACCTTGTCAAGTAGCTTGGGCTTTTGGAGGGTTCAGGACAGAGAACAGTTATTTTGAGATCAGACCTGTAGCCTATTGCATTGGACAGACCTCTGTTGAAGACTCAGACAGTCATAGCTCGAAGTTTGAGGAAGGATCAGCAGTCTTAGCATTTGTATCATAACCTTAGACCTGAGCTCGGACTTGTTGCAAACAGAACAGTCTCAAACCAGTTAACAGTGACACTTGTACAGCTCGGATTTGTGACAGGCAGTAAACAAGTTTTGAAGGCTAGATTTAGTGCTTGGTCAGTCCTATAGTGGCAGTCACCTCGGTGGAAGGATTGGTAAAGAGACTCAATTGTTGTGTCTCAGACTAGGAACTGTGGTGCTCAATTGTGGAGGGCTCGGATAGACATCCTTTGGAGTTAACTCAAGGACATTCATCTTGAAAGAAGGCTCGAACTTGTTGCTTTGAAGAAGCTCAGATTACAGTAGTAGCATTTAGAAGTATCACATTCTTTGGACCTATTTTGGAGGATATAATTATAACAGTGGTTTTGGGCATCATATTTGGAGCAGTGATTAAACACATTTGTAGACCTTCTTGAATGCTTTGTTAAGTCTTGTTGAAGGAGCATTGATGACTTAAGAAGTTTGGAGCATCTCTAGTATTGTTGAATTTCCCTTGAAGTCCAGTGTGCAAATCTTGTGAAGACTTGTTGATTTGTGAAGACACTTGAAGACTTATTGACTTGTGAAGCATTCTTGAAGATTTGGAGGCATCCTTGGAAATCATGATGCATTGTTGAAGGCCCTCAATATGTGACCTTGGAGAAATTGAGAAATTGCTTGGGTGACATGAAGAGCAGTGGTGACACCTTCTGAGAAGACAAAGTTGTCACTCATCAGGTAAGTGCTTTGAAGATCGATTGAGGGCATTGTTGAAGACGAACATGAAAATTTTGTCAAGGCTGGTTGCAGAAGATATTGGGAGCCTTGAAGAACTATTAAACTTATCTGGAAGAATTGAAGTCGTGGGTTGGAGCCCTAGAAGTCTTCAAGAAGACCAGGTTGGAGCCTGTACCAGAGATAGGGTTGGAGCCTATAATATTCCTAATTAGCAATTTTGCTACTTAGAATAATAATTTTGACAATTTTGTAATTTTGCTAAAGTTTTGGCCAAAAGGATGTGGGCTTGGGGTCCCACAATTAGACTTAGAAGACTATAGGCCTTTCAGATTAGACTTAAGGCAAAAATTGCGGCTTTAGTGGAGAATGAAGGCGTAATGAGTAGGGATCACGACCCACAAGGAGGTAGTGCAGTGATTGGTTTGAAGAGAGGCAACGCAGTCATGAGGTGGGGCCAAGGGAAAGTTGGGCAGTTTTGGACAAAAGGAAGCAAGCAACTCATTTTGGTCATTCACTCATCTATGTCGAATTTGTCTTTGACAAGAGCACATTTGAGCAGTGAGCCAAGTCTACATGTGTTGTTCAGCACACGGGTGTCTTCGAGCAGAGATCCCAGCCTTTTCTTCAGTGGACTTCAAGTGCCAGCCCAAGGGAGGTGTTTTACCATAGCTTAATCATTTCCAGCAGCAGGAGCTTCATCCACAACATACTCATCTCCACAACAGTGCAGTGGCATCCATAGCAACGTAGAGGTCGTGCAGTCATTAAGGAGGGTCACTTGGGGAGCTAGGGGAGTGAGAGGACATTTTGGAGGAGACTTGGTGGGGAGGCTTGGAGCGTCCTAACAGGGTTTTTCATGGCATTTTGGAGACTTTCATCATTATGATTTACAGGAGGACTGAATTGCCCAGCAGTTCAGTGAGCCAAGCCCAAGAGGGCCAATTTCTGGGGTCAAGCATTTGACAAACCCTTCGTGGGTTATTGTGGGTTTCTTGAGTAGAGCTCAGGGTTAAAGTCCCGAAATTTTCTGAGCAGTTTAGCAGGCCCAAACAGAAAATCATCCGAAGGAGCAGCAGCATTCCTGGACAATTACAGCGCAGAGCATCAGCCACAAAGTGTACCTTCTGAGGGGGATTTCAGCATTGTTTCAGAGGGTCTCTCCAACTTGCCTTGAGCAAGCCCATGTGCCTTCATTCCAGCACCTCCTATTGTACATCTCCATTCAGATTAATAAAATGGCTTAGCGTAGTTTTTATGGCTCAATTGTGTTCTTATGGTGTGATTTTATTTGTTGTTCATTTTTATGTCTTTGAGTGCCTGTTTTTACTGTAATTTATCTTGCTTCAACCCATAGAGAGCTTTCTTCAACCAGCAGACATGTGTCCTTCTATCTTGTACTTCAAACCCCTGAGGTTGTTCCAAGTAGACTTCCTCCTTAAGAGAGTCATACAAAATAGCACTCTTGACATCCATTTGATGTAGGCTCCATCCTTGACTGGCAGGGAGAGAAATTATAGATTGGATAGTGGTGTATCAAGCAACCGATGCAAATATTTAATCATAGTCCACTCTTTCCTTTTGAGTGAAGCCATGAGCAACGAACCTTGCCTTGTATTATTCAGCACTTCCATCAGCTCCATGTTTAATTTTGTAAAGCCATTTGGAGGTGACCACAAACTTGTCCTTAGGTCTAGGCACCACTTCCCCGACATCATTCTTCATGATCGATTCATATTCCTCATTCATCGCATCTTTCCATATTTTGGTGCTTTACAGCTTCTTCGAACGTGCATGGTTCAACTTGAATGATAGCATTAATGGCAGCCAAGTACCCTTGATACTTGTTCGACTTCTCACTTTCGGAAAATGTTCCCCTCAGAGCAATATGTCTTTCAACATCTTTAAGAGTATCTTTGAGCCATACTGATATTTTCCTTGAGGTAGAGGGATCACCAGGAGGTGTATCAATAAGATCCATCGGACCATCAACATCGGGCACTGACTTGTCCATCGAAGGTTCGTCTTGTTTTTTGGCAACATCATCATCGTCCTTCCTTGGGATAGATCATAGGGAGATCTCTGGATTTCCCAACGGCAGTGTCTCCATCAAAGGTGACATCTCGACTTACTTCCACATCTCTTTGACCAAGTACATAGATTCTACATGCCTTTAAATTTTCATTGTATCAAACGAATATACCTTTCTTCCCAAAAGCTTCCAACTTGTTCCTTTTCTCTTTAGGCACATGAAAGTATACTGGACAACCAAAGATTCTAAATTGAGAAACATCAAGTTTCTTACCAATGAAGATTTCCTAGGGTGCCTTGAAATCCAAGGCTTGATGAGGGTTCCTATTTTGAACATATACGGTAGTGTTGGCAGCTTCTCCCCACAAGAATTTCGAAAGACCTTGATCATAGATCATGGCACGAATGGCTTCCATGATGTAGGAATTTACAGGGTAAGTTCCTTAGATCAAAAACTAAAGGTCACCGCTCACAAACAGATCACAAATCAGTACACCAGTATTATCACATGGTTAAAACCCTCAAAGAGAGAAACAATCCACGGCCTAAGCCAATGCGGCCACTTTAGGCACTTTATTAATATAAAAAGAAAAGTTACATATGTTTCTCTCATAAACGATTACTGGACAAATGACCCTCCATGCTCTTTAAATAGAGATCATGGACCAATCGGGTGTTAAGCCACGGATCAAGTGTCGTTAATCTGAGGAGAGAGTGAATTGTCAGATCACTACAAATCGTGACCGTCAGATTATAAGTTACAAATATACATAGTAAAGAAACACAACCTAACTCTACACTAGACTAAGTTATTCTTAACTATTTCCTATGTGTCGGAATATCCTAACACCCCCCCTTAAGAACAACTTGGGATAGGATTGAAGGATTTACAAAGGTGACACAAAAGGAGCCTATTTCCTATGTGTCGAAATATCCTAATATCCCCCCTTAAGAACAACTTGGGATAGGATTGAAGGATTTACAAAGGTGACATAATAGGAGAAGGAAGGAGGCATTAGAGCCTATCCCCCCTTAATGATAACTTTCCTGAACTCCAAGCATGGATCGAAGTTTGGTAAACTTCACCTCTGTGAGAGCCTTTGTAAAGATATCGGCTACTTGATCATTGGTTGGACAATACTGCACTTCAAGAACACGATCATGAATAAGCTTTCTAATGAAGTGTATGTGGAGCTCAATGTGTTTCATACATTGATGCTGAATTGGATCTTTACCTAGCTATATGGCACTCTGATTATCACACCAAAGTGTAGCTGATGAAGACCAAATTCAGACAATATTTGATGAAGCCACATGGCTTCCTTGCTGGCTTCAACTGCACCACGATACTCCGCTTCTGCTGAAGAAAGAGAGATGACACTTTGTTTCTTACAAGACCATGTAATAGGTCCTGAACCAAGAGTGAATACATATCCTGCAGTAGACTTTCGATCATCAGAGTCACTAGCCCAATCAAAATCAGTGAAACCAATCAACAATGGAGATGCTCCTGCACTATAATGAATCCCGAACTGAACTGTACCTCGAATATATCGAAGTATTCTTTTAGCTGCTTTCCAATGACTTTCATGAGGTTGGTGCATAAACTGAGCGACAAGACCAACGGCAAAGGAAAGGTCAGGACGGGTATGGGTTAGATACAAAATTTTACCAACAAGTTGACGGTATAAGGTAGCATCAACTTCAGGGGTAGTACAAGTGAATGAAAGTTTGACTCCAGACTGAAAGGGAGAAGGGGCTGGCTTACAGTCTTCCATGTGAAAGTGGTGTAGAAGATCACAGGCATACTTGGACTAAGAGAGGGTAATACCTTCTTTGGATTGCAAGACTTGAAGAACAAGGAAATGATGCAAGTGTCCTAAGTCTGTCATTTCAAACTTCTTTTTGAGGCTAGACTCACATGGTTTATAGGGTAAGTTCCTTAGATCAAAAACCAAAGGTCACCACTCACAAACAGATCACAAATCAGTACACCAGTATTATCATGTGGTTAAACCCTCAAAGAGGGAAACAGTCCACGGCCTGAGCCACTTCAGGCAATTTATTAATATAAAAAGAAAAGTTGCATATGTTTCTCTCATAAACGGTTACTGGACAAATGACCCTCCATGCTCTTTAAATAGAGATCATGGACCAATCGGGTGTTAAGCCACGGATCAAGTGTCATTAATCCGAGGAGAGAGTGAACCATTGGATCACTACAAATCGTGACCATTGGATTATACGTTACAAATGTGCATAGTAAAGAAACACACTTTACCTAACTCTACACTAGACTAAGTTATTCTTAACTATTTCCTATGTGTTGGAATATCCTAACACACAATTGTTCGATTCTTTCTTTCAGCAACACCATTCTACTCGAGAGTGTATGGAACAGTTGTCTCCCTCTTAATGTCAGCCTCTCTACAAAAGTCATGGAATTCATTTTATTCATATTTAGTTCCACTGTCGGTCCTCAATGTCTTGATCTTCTTCGGTGTTTGATTTTCCACCAATGCCTTGAAAGAACATAACCATTTGGACACTTCATCTTTCCTCTTCAAGAAATAGATCCAAGTTTTGTGTGAGTAGTCATCCACAAATATTGCATGGTATATGTATCCTCCCAATGAGGTTATGAGCAGGGCACCAGATAGGTCAAAATGGATCAATTGAAGAACATCGGTTGTCTTGTTTTCACTAGAAGGGAATGGCCCTTTTGAATGTTTCCCAGCTACACAACCTGACAAAATCCTTCATGGTTCATGTTGAACTCGGGCATCCTTGTGACCATTTTCCTTACAAGGTAAGGCTTTGTAATGTAAGTGGAAAAATCTCCGGTGCCATAATTCACATTGAAGAGAAGTATCACTTGCCATAGCTCCCAAAGTACTTCCACCAACTTGATAGAGACCATCAACCCAAAATCCAAGAGTAAATGCATCTTTAGGGTTTCTATGTCAAATATGTACCTTTCCATCAATGAATGATACCTTGAAGCCTTTATCTTCCATCATAGAAATAGACACCAGGTTCTTCAAATCGGACACATACAACACTTCTCGTACATGTATGGTTTGACCATGATTCAAGTGAAGAGTGGCAGTTCCTATCCCTTTCACAGGGTAGGTGGCATTATCTTCAAGTATGATCCTTAGATTAGTTTTCTTTTCAATCAAATTTTAGAGGGCCTCCTTGTATCCAGTGAAGTGCCTTGAGGCTCCACTATCAATCAACCAATGATCCAAAGTATCTGGAGGAAAGGCAGTAGATAGAGCAAAAATAAGATATACTTCATCTTGTTTTTCTACAACATTACTTTCATCATACTTGGCATTTCTTGTCCTTTTCGGAGGTCGACCATTTCCATTTCGAGTAGCGGGAGCATTCCTCTTTCCTTTGCTGTTGAACTTGTTCCTTTTATTGCCATTGCCTTTGACATTGTTGTTGTTGTTGTCATCATCCCTTGGAGGATTCTTCTTGTGAGGGCACTCTCTAGCATAGTGGTTGAACCTATTACAATTGTAGCATCCTCCTTTTCTTCCTCCTTTGAATCCCTTCTTAGATCCTTGACCCTGTCTCCTTGGACCAACATCATTCTTCTTCTTTGCATGGGTAGAAAAAGAGAAAGGTCCATTTCCATTGTTCGCTTTATCTCTCTCGATCATCCTTGACTCCTCTTGAGTGCATCTAGCCAATAACTCATCAAAACCAGGTATCCTGTTATTGTTGACAATGGTGGTGAAAAATACACCCCATGGTCTTTGAAGACCTCCAAGAGCAATGAGAGTGAGCTCCCTGTCAGAAATAACTTCTTCAATAGATAGCAATTCATTCTTGATTTTAGTTATTCTCATGAAGTAGGATTGGATAGACTCCCCTTTATCAATCTTGATATCCTTCAACTTGTTCTTGAGAAAGAGCATTTGATTTGGATTGTTCACTTTGAACATCCCAACCAACTTATCATATATTTCCTTAGAAGTTCCGAAATCAAAAATATAGGCAACCACATGCTTTTGAATGGAGTCAATCAAAATTTTCTTTGCTTTGACCTCACCTTTTCTATACTTTTTTCCGCAGCAGCAGGTGCATTTGAAGGAGGCTCCACCACTTTTCCTTGTACAAAGTCCAATACTTCATGCTTCTCCAAAGTCAAGTCCAAAGCCATTTTCCATGCATGATAGTCAAATTTGTCATTGAGCTTGTCCTCAATCTTGAAGCAAGATGCAAAAGCCATGGAGACTTGTCAAATATTCTTTGTCCAACAGATATCTCTTAGTGATTGCTTTTCCCTCTTGGTTGGGCTTCGTCTTCACCTAGGCTCTGAAACCATGTTAATTTTAGAGAACAATAAATAGTATGTTTTATGCTTGCAAGAATTACTTCAATGTCCTTTTATAAGCCCAATGTCAATTCCAATTTAGTTTCCAATAGCAATCACATAAACCACTAACACACATTGACAATAATTGTAGATAGAACATAAATAAAAAAATGTCAAAGACAAGACAAGACAAGAGAACACCAATATTTGGCTAATGCTAGGGAAAAACCCCAAGATGGGGAAAACCCTTGATCAATTCTTCTTATTATAAATATCAAATGTTCAGTAGAGAGAGTACAATAAATCAAAATTGACTTGCCAATAGATGATCAATACCACTGTCCAAAACAACCCTGTCAAATCTTGCAATTATGCCCTCAGTCAACAACAGTCAAATCGGCCCTAACCAGAAAGTCTACAGCAGTCAAGGTCTGGTCAAACTTCTACAAAACAACTCAGTCAAAGGAGAGAGGAACTCGACCTCTCTTGCTAGTCAAATTCAGCCCAAAATAGTCATCCAAACAACAGTCAAACTCAGTCAACTCTGCAGTCAAACAGGCCTATGGTCAACGCAGGTCAAAGTGCCCAAAATTTCTCGGTTTTTGTGCCAAACAATACGGCCTACCCAAACATAAAATCTCCCACAAAAATCAAAGTCAAAGGAGGTCAAATAGCTCTTGGTCAATGTTGGTCAAAGCCCTGCAACAAATCTGAAATTCATCCTCCTTTCTGCCACATGTGTGAAAAGAACAACTACCTAATGAGGTGTATGAACCAATCAGATGAGAAGAAAGAAGAATTTGTTGTGTGATAATGATGCCAAATGAGGGTGGAGGTCTCTCTTATTTATATGAATCGATGAGGGTCAAAAGACATGTCTGTTAGGCTTCATGAGCCTACATGATGGTGTTGCCGACCTTGACAACTTACACATGTGTGGGCTGCACTTCAAAAAGATATTTCTCCTTGTCCAAATTTAGTGATTTTTAGGTCAATTTTGGTCCTCTCGAAAAGAGGAATTCAATGCAATAAGTATCTCCATCAAATGAGTTGCCCAAAGTGGAATTTGGCACTAGTTGCCAATTTTAACAGGATTCCTCCCTTGCGTTATGGACCAAGAGATTATATAGTTGAGGAGTTTGATATTGAGATAGGGATTCCTCCCTTAGTTCATTAAGCTTGACTGAGGGACCCTTGTTTATGGTTGGGGAGATGGACCCTGTGTACTCTCATAGGTCATTGAATTTGACGGGAGACCATTAGTATGGTCAAAGAGTTTGATCCTTATTACTCCCTTGAGTCATTGTGTTTCACTGAGAGACCAACAGGTTGGTCAGGGAGATTGATGTTGAGTTCTCTCTCCTAGGTCTTTGATTATGACTGAGAGACCAGTGGGATGGTTGGAGAGATTGACTTTGATTAGTCTCTTGGGTCATTGTGATTGACTCAGAAACCATTTCATATGGTTGGAAAGTTTGGCCTCATGAACAATATTGATTGATCCCCTGGTCAGTTAGGCTCTGACCTTGATGCCATTGGGTTTTGGGCATCTAAGCCGTCAAAATCACCCAGGGATCGCACCCGACCTAGACCACACAAGCCCTTAACATGGCTAGATTTTTACCCATAGAGTTTCGAACCGGTGACCTTCACATCACGGAGTGACTTAACAGTACACCCCATCACCGTGTATTATAAGCCCCATGGGCTGGCCATATGGAAATGTTAATCACACCTTGCATTTGTAACAAATTTAGGGTATGTAGATTCAATGTATTGGTTCTTGAAAATTTTGATCTTATATCTTGCCTAGAGTTGGTACTTGGTAGGATTATTGTAACAATACCTAAGCGATTTTGTAATTGCTTATACATGTTGCCTACATGAAATGGAAAGTGTTTATGGTATGTACTTCTACGTATGTAACATGTGATCTCTAAAAGGCATATTGTTGTAAGACTTCGATGGGCATGCCCCTTTGCTATTATGAAGTTGTTAGCAATTGGAAGTGTGAGCATGTGTTAGTTGGATGCTCTAAGAGTGGACCATGTTGGTTGCAACCATAGTCACTTGAAGTCTTCTACAATTTGATGTTATGTGCATCTTGATTGAGTTACAAGATGCAAATGTCAAGTTGGACCAAATATAGACTTTGTTGATGAGGAGGTTGGTGAAGAATGTTGATGAAGACCTGGCCTAACAAAGATTAAGACTCATTAAAAGAGAGTGTAAATCAATGGATGATACTTGATCATATGAAGCTTGTGATTGTTATTGTTCATTGTAAGGTAAAGTTTGTCGTTGCATGAATAATTTTATTATAAGTTGTTACTATGTTAAAATAGTGTGTTTGTTGTCCATGAGGTCTTGGATAGACACTGATCGGGTGCTTTGTTAAGGCACTCCTTGATGTATAGTCACCAGTTCAATTACCCACCCCGATCGGGATGATGTATTTGGACAAGATGATGGAGATGTAGTGCTATCCAACTTACAAAAAAATATAGTCTTTCAGGATTTTTGTCCTTGTAAATATTAGAGAAATATGAATAAATAGGAGAATATGAAAGGTTAGTAAATCTCTTGGAAGATGAAACCAAGAGTCATCTCATTGTATTAAATATGGTTTAAGATTAATGGAATAACATCGAAGTTTGGAGTTACACCTCTATCTGACATGTACAATTATTTATTGAATAGAACATAATACAGTTTTCAGTGTGTGGGTGGAAACAATGTCTACTCTCCTTTTTGTCTACAAGTCTCATAGGTCTGATGGAACACATCAAAACAAGATTAACCACCATAACACTAACAATGCATGAGGGTAATAAAATTTATAAAATTTATTTAGATTGAAACTAAGAATGCTAAAACAAATAGAAGCTACCCAAGACATATATATAAGAAACCCTTGGATAACTGAAAGGGTGGTGTTTCCAAGATATACAGCATTTAAAAAGAGTTGTAATGAAAGGGGGATATTGGCAGAACCCCCTTCCCTTCCCTTTCAAAGCTAAAAGTAAAGAGAAATATCTTTGAACAATCAATAAACGGGAATCGCTTGTAACTGGACACCCATCAACTTATCTGGGTGGCAGAGAAGTGAAACATTCAAGTGATTTCAACCCAAATAAACCTTAAATTCTACATATTGTACCGATAATACCAAACAAAGGCTCCCCAAAACCATGGACCGAAATAGATGAGAACTTACTTCTGCTTCTTTGATGTTAAAGTTTTGAACAAAGCTTGGAGCTCTTCCTTGATTCTCTCACAAATACTTGGGCCTTTGACATCTTCGGGTGGGGTGTTTTCATTGATGCTATCATCTGCACCATGTGATTCGCGAGGGAACATTTCTTTGTGTGATCTTCCACTAGCGTTCGATGGTTCACTGATTTCCTGCATTTCCAAACAAAGGGCACGGTCATGAACCCTTACATAGTTTTGGGGGCGCAGAAGTATTTGGCTTTAAATTTACAAACACAGGAGAAGCACCATTTTCCAGTTTGGTCAGGAGGAGCGCGCCTGCACAGAATGTTTGTAATTGCTTCCTTCTGATGTGAGATGCTTCCCTGCGAGTTTGTGAATCGACTAGATTCTCAATTCTGTTGCGTAGGGGATTGAGATAAACCTGGCACCGTTTCGTCTAGGCCACGTCTTTTGGCTCCACTAGATTGTCAATTCTGTTGCGTAGGAGAGTGGGATAAACCTAGCACCGTTTCGTTTAGGCCACGTCTTTTGGCTCCACGTTGTGGTTCCAATCGCCTGGACTTCCATTTCTGGTCGGCAATAATGACCATTGTGTCTTCTTGGCGGTATATGTAGACCACGGCCTCATAGAGTCGTTTTAATTGAACTGACACTCTCTAAGAGGTTAGGGAAGAGAGGTTGTAATTTTATGTTTGTTTTGTGTTGAAAAGTGTTTAGGGAAGATAGGTTGTAATTTTATGTTTGGTTTGTGTCGAAAGGTGTAATTAGGTTGATACTGATATGTAAAATTATTATTATTATTGTTTAGTTAAAGTATGTTTTTTTTTTTAAATGTTTTTAGAGTTTATTGAGTAAAATGAAAATTTGTTATGTCTCAAAGTTTTATTTGGATTATTTGTAAGAAAAAAAAGAAAATTTGTATTTTAAGTCAAAAGAGTTAATTTGTCATCTAAAAGGCCAAGTCAGTTTAGAAGAGGCACTTATTTGACCACCTGGATGTGTATATATAGGGAGTAGTCCGATCTCATTGGTGTATTCACTCACCACTTCATTTTTTGTGCCAAGAAAAGAAGAATTTCATCGAGAAAGTCAAAGGAGAGAGAGAACGAAGTCTAAGAAGAAATAAAAGTTATGTTTTTGCCCTAATTTATGTTCACATGTGCGAGTTTCTGACGCAACTTTGTGGTATTGTAGGCTCGAAATTTCAGGAGATAACTAGATTTCTGAGATTTGACCAGCTTTGAATTTTGTTAACTATGGTTTGATAGACTTGAAGTGAATGAGAGTTGACTTGGGTCTATGGCAATTTTGGTCTTGGTCTTGGGTCTTTGATTTGATTCTATAAGAAGAGAATCTTTCTTGGGATTTCCCCCTTATGGGGTTTTTGCCCTAGCTTGAAGCCTACATCTTTATGTTTTTTTTTGTCTCTTGTGATCTTCATGTTTTGTACTTTTGGTAATTGCTTGATGAAGAAGAAGAACATAAAAATTTAATAAAGTCAACAAAGATTTACAAGTAATTATCATGACAGAGAAATCAACCCTAATCTACAAGCCTATTGATTTCTCAACATGGTATCAAAAGGTTGAATGTTTCAATTTGAGAGTATCCTAGTATCATGTTGAGTCATTATGAATACCTCCCTAGTTAAGAGGGAGTATTGAAAAGTGTAACTAGGTTTGGTCTCCATAATTATCATTGTACTTGTATCAATATACAGTTCATGCAAAAACAAAAAGAAGAAAAAGAAATTATTATTATCATTATTTTATAGTCAGAGCATGTTCTTCATGCTTCTAGGGTTTATTGAGTCAACAAGAAAAAAAAACCATGTGTCAAAGTCTCATTTGGACTATTTGTAAGAAAAAGAAAAAATTTTATTTCGAGTCAATTTGTCACCCACAAGACCAAGTTGGCCTAAAAGAGGCACTTATTCGACCTCTTTGATTTGTGTGCCAAGAAAAGAAGAATTTTAGTGAGAAAGTCAAAGAGAGAGAGAGATTGAGCGAAGTCTAAGAAGAAAGAAAATTTATGTTCACACATGCGAGTGTTTTAGGCAACTTCTATGGTATTGCAGGCACAAAATTTCAGGGGCCAAAATTCCAGGAGATAACCAGATTTCTGAGATTTGACCAGCTTTGACTTATGTTGACTATGGTTTGATAAACATCAAGTGAAGGAGGGTTGACTTGGGTCTTTGTGGCAATTTTAGTCTTGGTCTTGGGTCTTCGATATCTCATTTTGATATGATTCTATAAGACGAGAATCTTTCTTAGTTTTCCCCCCTTATGGGCTTTTTTCCCTAGCTTTGAGCCCACATCTTTGTGATCTTTTCTCTTGTGATCTTCATGTTTTATACGTTTGGTAATTGTTTGATGAAGAAGAAGAACATAAAAAATTATTAAAGCCAACAAACATTCACAAGTAATTATAATGACAGAGAAATCAACAATTTGTAAATATTTTGATTTGGTCAAATTACATAAAAAAAAATAAAATTAAAATAATAATAATAAATAAAATAAAATTGAGGTAAAATAGTCAGCTAATTATGGTGGCTTTTGAGTTCCAAGTTTTGACAATCCATGGTTTTGTCAATGATATTCTTGTGTGTGTGTGTGTCTATGTTCTACCAGCGTAGATCTATTTTAACTCTAGCTCTACCAAGCCAACATAGAATGATAAATTACAACACGATATTATTAACCTCATATTGGATTTGCAATAGTGGATGGATAAGAGTGTAAAGTCAAATTTTAGGGGCAACAATGTTTTTTGTACAAGGTTATGGGTAATCCTTTTTTTAACTCAAAATACATATTTCAGAGAAATCCATTGAGAATTCCCCCTCACTCCAAGGATAGTACCCATGGTAAGTTAGATTATGCATAAACTTAAGGCTTTGTTTACAATCTCATAATAATCATACTATTCAATAAATGGCTCGTGAAGAGTATCATTTGGCAATGTGGATTTGAATGCAAGTGGCACAATAACAATTGAATTCACTACCACTCAAACTAAATGTACTTTACTAAAAATTTGAAGGACATGGGGGTGGGCTTTGATCCACTTATGTGTATACCGGTCATGAGATCATTTAATATAATCTATCTAGGTGCAACCACATGTTCAACCATTACCTCGATGTAACCTTAACAACTTCAGAAAAATTCGTCGCGGGAATTGAACTTTTCCCATTAATGAAAAAATCATCACTCATCACCAAGGGATATGACCTCTTTGTACAAGTTGTGACTAATTTGTGAGAATACAAAAAAAAAATAGTAATTAGTATGACAATCTTGTCACCTTGAATCCTAAGAATGAATTCAAATCTCTTAACTACATTGAGAAATTCAATTATCTTCACTATACTGACAAAATTAACTTAATGACCCATTCAATTGTTATAGTTACTTTGAACAAAATTCAATGGACATAAAAACATTTGGGATCATTAGAAGTCAAGAAGAAACAATTTCCCTCCTCCATTTTGGTATTTCTTCCCTCCTCTATTGTCCTTGCAATTCGATATCATATAGTGAGAAGGGGAAGGATGGATATGCACACCAAAATGTGGAGAAGGGGGCACTATTTTTAAGGAATGAAATAACATATTGAAACAAAATGTTGGAGTGGAAATTCTTACTAAAACCCAAAATTTATCAGACAAATGTAACTATCCCCACATACTCCAATAGTGACAGTGCACAATGTGGATGAGGGTTGTGAAACTATAAATTGGGTCCAGCGAAGATAAACCAAGTGTGTTATTGAATACTTTTAGTAATGGTGGAGTGTTGGAATTATTAAAATTACCATAGATAAAATTAAATTTGACTCAGAGAAACATTAAAACAACCAACAACAAATCATAAAACATAAACATGATGTTTTATCCTAGAAAACCCCAATTCATAAAAGCTAGCTAACATAATTATATTAGTGCCCTTGGCCAAAACCTAGACAAGTCAGCCAAGTGAGCCTTCACCACACACCTCCCCTGGCCCATTACAATGAAGTTGGCCTAAGCCTTTTAAAGTCCACAAGCTCAAAACCATGAACAACCAAAACGACACCACGAATTTGATCTAGACTCCACACACTTTGTGTTTCCATTGTTCAACAACCCATTCTCCTTTGCTTCTTCCTTTGAATTCACTTTATTATTATTTTCATAATTGTGTTCCTCTCTCACACTCACCGGGCCAAATAAACCATTAGCAACAAAGGTGTTCCTCTCAAGCCAACACTTGGCTCTGATATGTCCATAAAATTCAAATAGTCAAGACATAAATAAACCTTTAGTTTTGATACCATGTTAAAATCACCAGAGATAAAATGAAACTTGATTGACAAAAGCATTAAAACAATTGAACAAATCACAAAACAAAAACACAATGTTTTATCCTAGAAAACCCCAATCCAATAAAAGCCAACTAACAAAAATTCTATCAGTGTCCTTGGACAAAACCTGGCCAAGGTAGCTAAGTGAGCCTTCACCACTCACCTCCCCTAGCCCATTACAATGAAGTTTCCCCAAGCCTTTTAAACACTTCATTACATGCATTCCATGGGCACAAAACCACGAGCAACCAAAACCATGTTCCCAAAACCACAAATGTAGATTTAGTAACTTTGACTCTTACACTGAGACAAGTCTTACTTAACAGTAATTCGCTAAGGTGATAGTGTATGTGGTTCCGATTAGATCATTATATTGTTTTCCATCCATATTGATGCTTGTATAGTGGAAAAAGTGAAGGAATCATCAATGGAGACCAAATTTACCAGCGGGGCCCAATTTGGCGAATTGGGATATGAAACCTTTAGGGAGCATATTGAAGCATGAAACATATTTTTTGGGGGTTAAAATTTTGTCAGTTTAGCATGGCCTATTTTCCTATTATACACACATATATCATTCAAACAGTGCAAGAATCGCCTCAATTAGAGTTTGTATGCAAAAGTTATGCCACTCGAAAGTTGACCTTCTTGTTTTTACTACCATAATTCGAGAGGATGTCACGTCGACCCCCATTACCCATGGAAAAGAGGCTATCCACATGATCATGATGGATAATACTCTAGAATATTTAATATTGTAACTCTAATTGAGAGTTGAAGGAGTCAAACATAACCACTACTAGGCTATTGGGTTGTGTTACAATCGAACCACTAGGAGGAAAAGGGGTTGTATTTATTTTCAAGTGAATTTTGTTCCATATGAGAAGAGTAGCTGAGAGGGATAGGGAGAGAGAAAATTGAGAGGATTTGCGCATTGTAGTAGCTCACATGCCATAGGCCTTACTTGTTTGTATTTGCATCCATTTTCTATTCAAAGAAAGAGCACAGAGTGACCTCACCTTCCAACTAGTTTTCTTCTGAAAGGGGTTCCCATGATATCTCTTGTGTCAATTGTGGTTTGTGAGTTTTTATTTTATTGTTCTCTATTTTCTACATAATTATAATATGCATGCATACGCAAAAAATAGTAATTAACAAATCCATAAATCTAAGGAAAAATAAGCCATCATAATATAGATTTCAAATTTTCTAAGATATTTTAGTAGATCCATTGTAACAAATTGTATAGTGGAATATCCATGGTAGTTTATGGATCAATATGCTACTCATCCCCGTGTATATTATTTATGGAGGAAAAAAAAAACTCATCCAATATTGATAGATATACAAGAGGATATGGCATATCCTTATGATTCTATATACAAATTAAAGCATGCTACATCCATTCTAAGCTTCAAGGGAGTATCATAAAGCTAAGGTACTGTTGGGGCATTTGTTTTGAAGAAACCGATTTTGAGTTGCGGATGGTCAGTTGCGGACGAAGCAAGTGGCGGAGAGCCGTTGCAGAAGGAAGAGATTTGTTGTGGGTTACGGAGAATTGGTGGGCAGGTGGCGGAGTGTGAACGGGCGGCAACATAGGTGGCAAGGACAGTCAACATCAAATAGGCAGAAATACTCCCAAAAGCAGAGCCAAGCACGGAAGGGAACATGGAATGGTGGAGCGCAGCAGACTAGCAAAGCGAAAAAAGGAACAAAGACTTCCAGTGTCAGGAAAAGTGATAGATGAGCAAGAAAAAGAGAAAGGCAATCAATTAGTTCGAGGATTTTGGGGGTTTTAGCACTGTATTGAGCTCTGCAAAGTCTCGAATGTAATGTACCGCACAGGAAATCTAATACACATAAAGGTGTTTTGTGGACTTGAGTCGGGTGTCTAATGTGTGATTATTTATGTATGATGTTTAATGGGGTGTTTAAAAAAAATTATGATAGCTTCCTTTGCTACCTACAATATGATAGTTCTTCCTTTAAATAATATGCATTAATTTTTGTTTCCTGCATGACTGTAATGTATTGGTGATAAATGAGTAGTTTCGATTTGCTACTATGGTTCTATTTCTGCTATCTCAATAAGGTCACAACACGCCTCAGGTGAGACTCCTTGCTCTCCTTTGAGTAGGGTGAAAATGATAGTGTTGTCCTAGACTACAGCGGGATCTTGTTGGCCTCCAAGCCTGAACCTAGGTCTTGCCCAGAAGTCACCCCTTTTCGCCAACAAATGGTTCCGTTGTTGGGACCTGAAAACTTACTGGAGAACTAGATCATGGTTTCAAATATATATGAAAGGGAAATACGCAATTGGTGGGATAATCACGTAGATTGGTTCATATCAGAACAATACGAGCTCCGACATTAAAAGGAAATGAATATTAAAGATCAAATCTTATTCTCTGACGTGGCAAGCGACTTGTACGAGATATTTTGGGGAAAATTTCCTGAGGAGCTCTATAACTGGTTGCAAAGACTCTAAGTCAAAGCAACCCCTGGAGCATTGTGTCGATCTCGTCGCAGTTGGATGCACACAGACCTGACGACATTGCACATACTAGATACTGATCTAAAATGAGCCGTAAATTTTTAGGTTCAGACTACACTAGAGGGATATATTGTGGAGTTTGCAACTGAATGTCATCAATCCTTTGCTAAAGCAAAAGACATATTTAAAGTCGTGTTGAGGGGAAAGTTGTTGAAAGAAATTCCCTTATGGATCAAGGTTTTGATGATGGATGAGGGACTAATGGCTTGCCAAAGCCCCGTGATGGAAGTCTAAACCTCTAGTACGGGGGGAAGGACTTGAGGGAGAGATGCTACAAAAGGGGGAAAAGGGTGGGATAGGGAAATTGATGTTGGGATTTCCAACAATTTGAGAGAGCAAAGAGCATATCGAAGGGCGCAAATCGCTGAGAAGTGGCAGGAAAGGGAAATACGGGAGTTTGAAAAGCAGAAGAAGAACGTAAAACAAAGAGAAGAGGCGTCGCAGATGACAGTGGAGAGAGAAGGCGAAGTAGGTCCCCAAGGAATGAACGGGTCTGCCCGAAAAGTTAGACAGGTTCATAGGAGCCCATCCCGAGAGGAGAAGGGAAAGATGTCCAATGAAGAGGAGGATGCACGCCCCAAGAATGAGTTTGATGCCGAGATGCACATTGCGATGGAATAACTGTTCCAATAAAGACAGGCGACCATAATACAAGGTAGTCCTATTCCCAAAATTCCAAGTAGCATTTATCCTAACCTTCCCCTAGCACTCTATCACCAGCCCGATAAATTTTTGATAAAGTTGCAAAGGTCAAGTAGGTTACATAGTATTCAGTCTACACTGAAAGTGAATGCTAGCAGTAGTGTTAGCAGAATAATTTCTCAACCAAGAAGTAGAGGATTTATACTAGTTACGCCTACACATGAAGAAATGGCAGGGTCATTTACCTGATATCCAGAGTTCTCTGGAAAAGGGAACGATCACGTAGAACAACACTGGTATCTATGCGAAGCGATCTGGAGAGCTTGCCAGATGCCAGATGCTATCAAATTGATTGAATTCCAAACTACACTCAGGGAAAGAGCATTGCGTTGGTTTATCAAATGGTCCGAGGTGCACCATAATCCCACTATAGATGACGTTAAAAGAGAATTTGTACAGGATTTCAAGCTCCTGTAGACTAATCAACATGGGCTATCTGAACTATGGGAGATAAAGCAGAGAGAAGGAGAGACCGCTTGGAACTTAATGAGAAGATTCAAGGATGCAATCGGGAAACTGAGTTACCCGTTTGATCTGAATCATCAACGCGACTGATTCATCAAGTCCCTTTTACCTCTTACCAGCACGCCACTGACCCAACAGAAGATCTATACACTCCAAGACGCGCTGGAACAGGCGATGAATATTGAAGCAATTACCGACTATCCACAAGAATTAAGGGGAGGGGTAGCCACCCAGGACCCTTCCATACTGGGCTTGCAACACCAGATAGCAAGTATGACAAAAAAGCTCAAGGATATGAAACTAGCACGGCCAACGTGGCCCAACATGTGGTTCACACATTGCTTGCTGGAAGGAAATTTGGTTTCCGAGTGTCCGAGGTTGCATGGAACCACTGTTAGGACATAAGCAGTAGGATCGCAAGGGATGCCACCAGCAAGAGGAGTCACTCAAGTAAATACGCAAGGATTGTACCATGGGAAACCACATTTCTCGGGTTTTGTGAACTAGAAAACCACAACTCCAGACGAATATTGTGAAATTTGCAAAGGAGTTGATCACCCACCATGTTTGTGCCCCATATTGTAGAAGTATTCAAACGTCCTGAATAATGTCTATTGTGAATTTTTTGCTTCAACAACCCATGTGCATATCTTTGAATGCGTTAGCAGATCGGTTGGACAAATCCTCCTATAGGGTAAATGAGGCTCCAAGGGGCCGAGGAGGACCAGGAATGCGAGGAGGTAGGAGGGGGAGAAGAGGACCCTTGAGATGCTACAATTATGATCAAGAGGGCCATGTAGCAAGAGAATTCATGTTACTAAGACGACCATGGTGCTCTCAGTGTAGAGTAAATGCACATGCCACAGAATATTGTCCTGAACTAATTAAAATATGGGAAGAAAGAAACAGGCAGCGAGGCGCTAACTTGGTCAATGAAAAACCAAGATTAGCTTAAACACATCCTTTACTTAGTGTGGCCATAATAACCTGAGGAGGAAAGAAAATGAGAGAGGATGCAAGAGAGATGGAATTAGTAAAATTGATAAAGTCAGAATCACTGAAGAAATCCTATGACTCTGAACAACAGAAATAGTACTTCAAGGAAGCGCTGGAAACATTTTCAAAGTTAGGAAGCCACAAGGATATGCAACAAATACAACGAGTAAAGGAATGAGGAAAGGTTGCAACAACAGGAACATTGATAGAATAATGGTTCAGACTATTCTTGAGCATTGTAAATGATAGACACATGCTAGAGCAACTAGAACATAACTTAAAAACAGTATTGGAAGGAGGAATGGAGCATGCAAGCCCAATCAATGCCAACCTTCCGGAAAGGCATGTGAGGAGGGTGAAGAGAAACAAGAGAAGAACCAGGAAGGAATTCTAAATAAATACACAGGTTGTGGGATTCCAGATAAGGGACACAATGCTGGACTTAGGTTTAGATGTAAATATATTACCCAAAAAAACATGGGAAGCACTAGGCCAGCCTAAGTTGGCATTTTACCCTATACAACTACGAATGGAAAACCAATATTGTATTGTGCCAGTGGGAAGATTAGAATATATTGAAGTGGATGTGGCATGGGTGAAGACTTATATTGATTTTGAGGTAATTAACATCATGGGTGGTAAATATCCATATCCAGATTCGTTAGGGATCGACTCGGCATTTGAAAACTACGCAGTCATTGACTTGAAGAAAGAACTAATGATATTTGAAGATGGTGAATTCAGAGTGTTTCAACCATTAGATCCATATCAAGGACCCCAGTATATAGAGACCGTCGAGACCAGGGAGGATGGAGAAATCTTAGACCAACTCTATCAGATGACAACAGTCAAAAGAGATGACTACATCAACCCCAAGGCAGGAAGGACATTAAGCTGGCGGACTATTTAATGCTTCGACGTGGGGTCCGAATTCGCGTGGGATGATTGCCAGCAAGGAGGTTACGAGGTCAACACTAGGAGGTGTGCTTCTATTCACGAGTCAACTGGATCAGCATAGAGGTAAGGGGTTACCCCACCCTTGCTAGCATGGAAACTGTTAATACTTTCATTATTAGAGTTGAAGAATTGTACCAGAGGAGCATAAGGTTCCTTTAATGGATGTAGCCTTGCAATCTACTTCGACGATTTTGTGGGAAAATCACCGCAACTCTCTTTATATTTGGGAACGGGTGGAAAAGGCATTGAGAATGAGATTCCAAGCGTCATCGGGACCGCAATTGAAAGAAAATTACAGAGGAACTTCATATCCCCAAGCCCATATAAAATTTTGTGAAAATAAATGGGAAATGGAGAACTACCCCAAATCCTTGAGGGTACATAAATTTGTGCGCTCATTGGACATCATCCCGCAAGCCTAGTACCTTACGGAAGAAAAAAAGAGACAAACCAGTAGCTAGGAGTTAGTAGTGGATAGGTTTACATAGAGTTTTTCTTTAAAGGATGATAATCAACAACTTACAAACACCTTGCAGGCAATAATGGGAATTATGTTATGCTCAGAACCCACGGAGGCTGAAGAAATACCTTCATTCAGCAAGATACTTGAATCCAGTTACCGAGAGGCAGTAGCATGCGAGAAAGTAGACCAAGAGATGGATGACGATGACCTGGAGAACCTCATGCATTTGTCGTTTGAAGAGAAATAATAATAACGAAGGATACAGGATGAGCCTACTACAGAGGGATTGCACCTATTACTGCTAAAAAAAAAAAAAAACATAATATCGGAAGTGTGGAAAACCCCAAATTAGCTTATGTTGGGGACTATTGGGATGAAGAGGCGACAAAGTATATTTTTGATTTACTGAAAGAATACGAAGATTTGTTTCCCTCTTTTGTAGCATAACTAAAGGGCATCAAAGGAGACTTGGGGGAGATGCGCATAGTCTTGAAACTAGATGCCAGACTAGTGAAGCACAAGCCATATCGATTGAACCCAAGAGTGAAAGAAAAAGTAAAGAAAGAAATAGACAAAATTCTCAACGTGGGATTAATCTTTCTGGTAGAAGAAGCAGAATGGGTCAGCCCCATAGTAATACAGAGCAAGAAGGAAAAGTCAGAGATCAGGGTGTGTGTAGATTACCTGAGCTTCAATGATGAGGTGTTGGATAATGTAGCAGGAAACGAAGCATATTCAATCACAAATGATTTCTATGGGTATCACCAAGTTAGGATAGTGGAGGAGGATAAAAAGAAGACCACATTCACCACTAAATTGGGTTCTTATGCTTGTCATGTCATTCCTTTCGGATTGAAGAATCCACCAACAGTTTTCTCAAGAATAGTGATAACAGCCTTCAGGGAATATATCCATAAGTTTCTGGAATTCTACATGGACGACTGGACCCTATACATGTTATTGAAGAACCATGCAAGTATGCTTCGAATAATGTTTGATCGTTGCAGGCAGCTTCAGGTCTCATTAAACCTGAAAAAAGTGCATATTCACAGTCCCCTCTGGAACATTGCTCAGCCATGTGGTCTGTAAAGAAGGCGTATGTATGGACCCCGCCAAGGTTGCGGTAATTGTCAACATGTATTCCTCGGAGAATGGTAAACAATTGAGATCCTTACTCGAGCATACAGGATATTACAAAAGATTTATCCGCAACTATGCACACATCACAGCCCCGCTGGAAAAGTTGTTGAGGAAAAAAAAACAGTTTGTATGGACCGAGGACTGCAGTAAGGCGTTGGACGCACTAAAAGAAATACTAGCAAGCACACCTATCCTGGCATATCCTAATTGGGATAAACTATTCCATATGCACAATGACGTCTCAGGGATTGATTTGGGGGTTGTTAGTGCAACCAGGGGAAACAAATGTTGACCACCCAATATATTTTGCAAGCCAAAAACTGTTGACCATAGAAAATAACTACACAACCACTGAAAGGGAAGCTCTCGCAATGGTCTACTCCCTCCAAAAGTTCTGCCACTACTTACTTGGAGGTTCCTTCAAATTCTTTACAGATCACTCTGCGTTGAAATATTTGGTGAATAAACCATCCCTGGAAGGTAGCATTTGTAGATGGTTTTTACTATTCCAAGATTTCACATTTGAAGTTGTAGTAAAACCTGGGAGATTAAACGTGGAACCCGATCATCAATCTAGATTGGAATCATGAGAAAATGGAGGGTCAAACGATGACCAATTTCCAGATGCGGATCTATTTCGAATAGAGGTTTTCCCAGATTATTTAGAACAAATAGCAACATTTTTGGCTTCAGGTCAATGCCCAGAAGAATACACAACAATACAAAGGAAACACTTGGTCATTAGAGCAGCCGATTACCAACTTATCGCGGGCTATTTATACAAAATGGGACTAGATCAAGTAGCGCGAAGGTGTGTATTATACCATGAAAGACTAGATATTCTATGGGAATGCCACAATGGAGTTGCGGGAGGACACGTGGGAGCAAAGCCTACTGTAAAGAAAATATTATAGGCAGGATTATGGTGGACCATAGTGCATAAGGATGCCAAAGAGTATGTAAAAAAGTGTGACATATGTCAAAGAACGGGCAAACCTTCACACCGGGACAAACTACCTTTATAGTCTGTTAGAGAAATACAGGTATTTGAAAAGTGGGCAGTCAACTTCATAAGACCTATCGCACTGGTTGCACACCATTCCCAAGCAAGGTATATAATTACCACAACTGAATATCTGACCAAGTGGGCAGAGGTGGCACCAGTAAAGGATTGCACAACAGACACAGCAGGAAGATTTATTTTTTAGAACATCATTAGAAGATTCGGTTGTCCAAGGAGTCTGACAAGCGATCAAGGCACACACTTCAACAATGCCACAGTCAAATCGTTGCTACAAAACTTCATGATACAACATCATAAAAGCAGTCTGTATCACGCGCAAGCAAATGGAACTGTAGAGGCATTTAACAAAATCCTAGAATAAGGTTTAACTAGAATTTGCAACGCAAACTGAGATGACTGGGACGAGAGAATACTAGCCATGTTATGGGCTACAGGACCACGGTGAAGCGACTGCACGCTCAAACACCATTCTAGCTCGTGTATGGGAAGGAAGCGGTTGTACCAGCTGAATTTATTGTCCCCAGCCTATTTATTGCTACAACAACTAAAATGTATGAAGAAGAATCAATCACAAGGCATCTCTAGGAACTACAGGAGTTGGAGGAAGCAATGTTTCTTTTAGACTTCCACCAATCAGTTCATAAGCAGTGATAGAAATCTTGGCATGATCGCCACATTAAGAAAAAGACATTCAATATTGGCGGCCAAGTACTACTCTACGACAACAAATTTCAGAAATTTTAAGGGAAACTTCAAATGCACTAGATAGTGTTGAGATTCAACAAGATGATGAGCTTAGTGAAAAGAGTCGCCTTCACTCAGTGGGCCTGCAGGCTATTTTTGGTGCAAAGTCTATTTAGACATGTCGATCATATTCTGCTGAGTTTGTGGATGCCGATGCTATTTTGTGATGGTTGGTCAGTTGGAAAAAATTTGACTCTCATTTGTAGACATTTTAGCGAAGTCTATTTTGCACTGTTTCACTTGGGTGTATTGCCTGGATATACTATTTTACACATTTTAATTTTCAAACAGTAACTTATTCTCTTGGAGCACTTTTCGGGCTTCACTCGAGATAGACAGCAGTTAACAAATTTAAAGGAATTGATGCTATTCTGGGCCACTGAGTTATTGTATTAATGACTCGGTTAGGAACTCAAAAAAGAGTTATGACACGGAAGAAGGGTTATGAGTGCCATTCACTTAACTCGGGCTAGACTCAGTTGAGCTAGTTGTATCTAGTCTAAATGATTGATACACTAGTGAGAGTGGAGTGAATTAATTAGTTAATTAATTCACAAACAATAACTCATTAATCAACTGAACAATACATCAGTTAACTACAGTGCATGGCAGTTTCAGTGGAGACCAGTGGAGAGATAGTTGAAAGGGCAAGATAGATTATCTGTTGTGACTATAGTGATGCATTGATTGCATCCAACACTCAGTGGAGATTCCAATGAGGATTGCGCAGTCAAGGATGGAGTAATTTGAATTCATTCAGAGCTATTCTTCAACAGAGATTGCGCAGTGGAGGCAGGCTAGCAGGTGGCAAAGGTCGATGCATGGATTTGCAAGATTAGGCCTGTATAGTGTATGACAATTGTATTGTACTGAGAGCTTGTGATAAGATTTGTATGCTTGTATGAGATTGTCATATGATCTCCATGTTACATAATATATATTTGGGGTTTTCAGCTTCAGGCTTTCCTGTTAAAAAACGGTGTTAATGTGTGTGAATTTTTATTGTTTCATGTGTGCATTACAATCTTGATTTAATTTCCGTAAATGATCAATGGTGGAATAGATTATGTATTTCGCATGAAGTTCAAATAGTGTGAGATCAGGAGAATCTTGGACATATAACACATAATTTATATAATTTCTACATGGTATCATAGCTTTGTTAATCATTGGAGAAGATTGCAATTATTGAAGCGGTTGAGTTTTGTGTTGGTGGAATTCGAATTTGTTGCAGTGTTTTCTTGGTGTCGAAGTTGAGCATTCATTGAAATGTCTTTCAACGGATTGTGATTGGAGTATGCCATTGAGGGCAACTCAAATGACATAGCATGGAAGGACAGGATGGAGGCAGTGCTGGATGATAATGGGTTGAAGGAGTTCATAGATGTTGATATTCTGAAGCCTGCTTCTAGCGATGCAACCGCACTTGATGCATGGCAAAAGAAGGTAGCAAAGTGTTGAAGGATTCTGTTGGAAGGTATGAAGGACCACATTGTGTCCAACCTTCACGGGAAATCCACTCCATTCTTAATGTGGAAGGCTTTGACAGACTTGTTCCAAAGCAGAAGTGACCAGAGGAAGTTGGCGCTTAAAGACAAGCTCAAAAAAATAAAAATGGAGAAAGGCGACAGTATTCCAAAATACCTCACGAAGTTTGTCCACTGCAAGGATGAACTGGGAAGTGTGGGGGTTATTGTTGATGAAGAAGACTTGGTGAGCTTGGCTCTCCTTGGGCTTCCGAAGAGTTGGCATAGCTACGAAGACTCTGTCAATGGACGAGAGAAACTTCCAGGATGGGAGCGACTTTGGTCGGATCTTATGCAAGAGGAGATAAGGGGGTACCAGGGATAGATATTCATCGAAGAATGAAGATGAAGAGAATTGCGCTTTGGCTGCCAAAGCAAGGAAAGGGAAGGGGAAGAAAAATCCTTCTAAATCCGGTGCGAAAGGCAAGAAGCAGGACTTGTCCAAAGTGAAGTGTTTTCACTGTCACGAGCATGGACATTTTGCCACTAACTTTCCACAGAAGAAGAAGAATAAGCAGGTTGCTGGATCTGCAGCTGGAGAGGCCTTAGCCTCGCAATTTGAGCTGTATTTTTCTTTGATCGCATGCTTGGTTTCAAGTGTGATGGGATCGGTGTGGTTTCTTGACAGTGGTGCATCTTTCCATATGACCGGAGACAAAGATTTGTTTAGTGATCTGGAGGAAAATGATCTTGGAGTGTACATCGATATGGGTGATGATGGTAGATACAGTGCGACTGGTATTGGGACCATTTCCTTTGAGAGGGAGTCTGGTAAACCTTTCATCTTGAAGGATGTCATGCATGTTCCAGGATTGAAGAAGAATCTGATCTCCATGGCGATGCTGGAAGACAAGGGTTATGATGTTGTTTTTAGCGAGGGAAAATCTTTCCTGCGCCATAAAACAACTGGGCAAACCAGGAGGATAGGGATTCGAGTTAAGAATCTTTATCAATTGTAGGTAGATGGTTGCGCTGCAATGACAGGCAGAGCAGAAGGAGTGGTGAGCCGAGATGAGGGCGAATTGTGGCACAGGAGATTGGGCCATATTCACCATGGCGGTTTGAAAAATTTGCAGCAGATTTCTACCGGGCTTCCCAAAGGTACACTTGCGCAGTCAGATTAGTGCAAGGGATGTACTTTGGGAAAATTTGTGAAGACCACTTTTCATGAGAAGGATAGTCGTGCTTCGACGATCCTTCAGAGAATTCACACAGACGTGTGTGGACCTTTCTCGGTTGCTTCAACAGCAAAGCACAGGGATTATGTGATATTTGTTGATGACTTTTCTCGTAAGTGCTGGATCTTCTTCATGCAGAAGAAGAGTGAGACATACTCAAATTTTTGTGAGTTCAAGGCACTGGTTGAGAAAGAGTCAAGGAAGCAAGTGAAAGCTCTCCAGAGTGATAATGGTGGTGAATACATCTCTGGTGAATTCAAAGACTTCTATAGCAAAGAAGGAATTCGAAGAGAACTCATAGCACCTCATAACCCACAGCAAAATGGGGTCGATGAGAGGAAGAACAAAACGATTGTGGGTGCTACACGGGATATGTTGCATGATTAGGGCCTTCCCATACACTTGTGGGCTGAGGCATGCAACATTGCGGTTTATGTGCAAAACTGTTGTCCTTATAGAGTACTTGGCATGAGTACACTCGAAGAGGCATTTTCTGGTAAGAAGCCTGATATTTCTCATTTGAAGATTTTTGGCTCACCTGTTTACATTCATGTGACGAAGGATGCCAGGAAGAATCTGGAGCCGACCGTAGAGGTTGGGATATTTGTGGGGTACACGAAACACCCCACAATTATCGTGTGTATTTTCCGGATAGTCGGTAAATGTAATGCGACGGGATATCAAATTTCATGAGGAGAAAGCCATGAAGTTGTCGCTTGAGAGGGAGCTACACTTGCATGCGAGAGGAGGAGCTACTTGTTCTAAAGATGAGCCTCAAGATGTGGATCGGCGGAGAAGAGGAGGTTCATGGAGTGGAAGAAACCACTCATGCGAGCGCCAAACATCGGAAGGGCGAAGCTACGAAGGCGAGCGACTGAATCTTGATGCGGTGTAGAATGTAGGAGTTCCCACATCACGCGCGGTGAACGGTCACGACCTATTTGCGGATACATGGCTGCGATGAGCAAGTGTATCGTGACAGAGCCATCCTCTTTCGAGAAAGCTGTGGAGGACCCTGCATGGGTAGATGCCATGGTGGAAGAGTATGATTCGATTGTCAGAAACAGTGCATGGGAGATTGTCCCAAGGCCGGAAGGGAAATCAGTGGTGGGTTCGAGATGGATCTACAAAGTGAAGCAGGCAGCTGACAGGAGTGTGGAGAATTACAAGGCAAGATTTGTTGCCCGAGGCTTCTCACAGATTGAGGGGATCGATTATGAGGAAACCTTTGCACTTGTTGCAAGGTATTCTTCCATACGAACGATTCTTCCTCTCTCAGCGCAGATGGGGTGGCACATTCATCAGATGGATGTGAAGAGTGTATTCCTCAACGGAATCGTTGAGGAGGAGGTGTACGTTGAGCATCCTAAAGGATTTGAAATCTTCAGTAGCGATTCACATGTGTGCAAGCTTAAAATAGCGTTGTATGTGCTAAAACAAGCACCTTGTGCTTGGTACACACGGATAGACATTTATTTCACCGGACTTGGTTTCACCAAGAGTGAGGCAGATCCAAACCTATACCAGATTGTGGTGGAGGGTAAGATTTTGATCATTGTGCTTTATGTAGATGATTTAATACTAACGGGTGATGAACTGTTGATACACTCATGCAAGGTAGATCTTGCAAAGGAGTTCGAGATGAAGGACTTGGGCCTCCTTCATTATTTCCTGGGATTGGAAATTTGGCGGCGGAAAGGTGAACTGTTTGTGTCTCAAGGCAAGTACGCCCGGGAGATACTGGAGAAGTTTCACATGTAAGGCTGCAAGCCTATCAACACTCCTCTTCCTGGTGGTTGGAGGAAGGAGGATGCTACATTGGCAGAGGTAGTGGATGCCACTGTTTATCGACAGTTGGTTGGTTCGCTCATGTATTTAGTCAATACACGACTGGACATATGTTATGTTGTGAACCAACTTTCACAAGCGATGGTGAAGCCTACCAAGCTCTTTTGGAAGGCAAGCAAGCATGTCCTGAGGTATCTCAGGGGCACATATGAGTATGGATTGTGGTACAGATAGTCGGATGAGGTGAAGTTGCATGGCTTCACGGATGCAGATTGGGCAGGAAGCCCAATGGACAGAAAGAGCACATCTGGAGGGATTTTCAGTATCGGATCTACAATAGTTTCTTGGTACAGCAAGAAACAAAGATCCGTGGCACTCAGTTCAACGGAGGCCGAGTACATGGCAGTAAGTTTGGCTGCATGCGACGCTATATGGATGAGGAAGATCCTGGTCAGTTTGTTCGGTTCTCATTTAGATCCTACTGTGATATATTGTGATAATTAGAGGTGCATTAAACTCTCGGTTAATCCAATATTTCATGATAGATCTAAACATATTGACATCTGGTACCATCATATCAGAGATTGTGTGCAACAGTGGATCATGTTGCTTTCTTACATTCCTACGGAAGATTGGGATGTAGATATTCTGACGAAGGCGCTCACCAGGAGCAATTTCGAATACCATAGAGATAGGATCAGAGTGGTAGATAATCCCTATCTTGTTGAGAGGGAGTGTTGAGATTCAACAAGATGATGAGCTTAGTGAAAAGAGTCGCCTTCACTAAGTGGGCCCGCAGGCTATTTTTGGCGCAAAGTCTATTTTTAGACATGTCGATCATATTCTATGAGTTGCAGGATGCTATTTGTGGATGGTTGGTCAAGTTGGAAAAATAGATGGACTTCTATTTTTAGAAATTTTGGGCAAAGTCTATTTTTAGACTGTTAGTCTAAAAATAGACATGTCGGATATTATTAGCTCTTAATAATATTTAGACTCTAAACAACAAATTATTCTCTTGGAGCACTTCAGTTCAGTGCACAGATGTGGTACATCAGCTGACATAAGGAATTACACTATTCTTGAGGGTTTACTAGAGCTATTGCATGGAGGACTCAGTTAGAACTCAAGTGGCAGAGTTATGACACAGTTGGAAGAAGTAGTTAGGGAGTTGTATTCAGTTTAACTCAGTTAGACTCAGTTGAACTAGTTGTATCTAGTCTAACTAATTGATACACTAGTGAGAGTGGAGTGAAATAATTAGTTAATTAATTCACAAATAATAACTCATTAATCAACTGAACATTACAGCAGTTAACTACAGTGCATGGCAGTTTCAGTGGAGACCAGTGGAGAGATAGGTGAAAGCGCAAGACAGACTATCTGTTGTGACTATAGTGATGCATTGATTGCATCCAACACTCAGTGGAGATGCCAATGAGGATTGCGCAGTTAAGGATGGAGTAATTCAAATTCATTTCGTAGCTATTTCTTAGTTAAAAAGAGATCATGCTGGAGGTGCTAGCAGTGGCAAAGATCGGTGCATGGATTTGCAAGATTAGGCCTGTATAGTGTATGACGATTGTACTGTACTGAGAGCTTGTGATAAGCTTTGTATGCTTGTATGATATTGTCATATGATCTCCATGTTACATAATATATAGTTGGGATTTTCAGCTTCAGGCTTTCCGGTTAAACGACTGTGTTAATGTGTGTGAATTTTTATTGTTTCATGTGTGCATTGCAATCTTGATTTAATTTCCGCAAATGATCAATGGTGGAATAGATTTTGTATTTCGCATGAAGTTGAAATAGTGTGAGATCAGGAGAATATTCGACATATAACACATAATTTATATAATTTCTACAGATAGGACCATTATATGTCATAGAAATCCGTAATTCGGGAGCGGTGAAGCTAGCACAATTGGATGGAGTAATATTACCTGGTTGGGTGAATGGCACACACCTGAAACCCTTCCATGATTGAGCAAACTAAAATTTACTTTCAATAAACTCTCGCACGCGAGAGGAGTTTGTAGGGTAGATAGTCAATATCTCTCTTGCACCCGAGATGAGTCTATAGGTTAGAAAGTCAATAAATCTCTCGCAACCAAGAGACGTCAATAAACCATAGAAGTTAGTTTCTGCATGTATGATAGGACGCCAATCACTGAATAACGTATGTGTCACGAGTATCCCACCACTACCTTGTTGCGGCATGGGGACCACACTGTGACCAATTGTGGTCGGGGGGTTGAGGGTATTGTACGACTAAGCATGTCAACCATCATTTAGGTGTCATTCCGCAGTGCCAGCCAAAAATTCAAAAAATATTTTCTGTAATTGGAAACACCACTCCGTAATAAATCTTCCACATCAGGCCATAATAATTATCCATTATGTTCACTCAATTTCCGAGGCTGCCATCAGCAGAGTTAGATTCCACCTCATATGAGTAACCAACCACACGATTGTAGCCGCAGAGGGAACCTGAAAAAAATTAATTAGTTATTCAGTTGTATCAATGCCCTTCGTGCCAACATTCCTACTTAATCTACACGGAGAAAGGAAAAATCAGAGTGCCAGAAAACAAAGAATTGAAAGAGGAGGAAATTATTATAACGGTTAGCCATAACATCCTAGCAGAGTTTCAAAGGTGCAAATCGGAAAAAATACTAGTGTATTACAGAAGGAATGGCATGACCAAGACAGTGGTGTCGGTAATCAAACCAGATCTTGATGAGAGGATTCATAAACTGGAGTCGTTTATAGGAAGGGATGATAATGAAACTCTAATAGATACATATTTCAAAGATTCCTTCCAGTTCCAAGCGTTGAAGAGGCAAGTCTACATTGAGAATTATGTGAAGGAAGGTGACAATGAAGCAACTTGGGTTCACCCGGACTTCAAGGGAATTCAAAGATCAACAATTCTTCACCTGAGGAGCTTATTGGTATTTGGGACACACGGAGTAGGCATGTAGTGCACAAAGCTCCTAAATAGCATGATTTAGAACGGGTCGCTTTGGCTTGGGAAGGAGATCAAATTTCACGCAAAAGACATCCACAGGCTCATAGGGCTATCAACGGCAGGGAGAAACATAGCCACGGCCTTCCAGACTACCTCCAAAAGAGCGAAGAAGGTGGGGGAATTAGACTACTACAAGAAGTATGAGACCAAGAGAGGAGGGAAGGGGGCAAAGATAGACCTCATCAATGCGCCCAATGTGAAGTTTGCATGCTACCTAGTGGCAGGGAGGACCATGAGACACTATACAAAAGGGGAGTGCACCCTGGACACAATTTCAATGGTAGAGCATTGCGTGCAGGGAGCACAACTCAATTGGTACGCTTTTCGGTTACAAGAGCTCTTTGAGGCCTGCGAAGACAACTTCAAAAGGGCCACCGGGTTTATCTGCGGGTATGTAATAATGGCGTTGGCTATGTGGAAATGGCGTCCAATGGGGAAATGGCCACTTGCAGAGATAGGCGAAGATCAACCACTAGCCCTTAGGTATACATCGTGGAGAGGCTCTGGTGATCCCAACAGTAAAGAGATCAACAAGGAGACGTTCACATATTGGTATAGGATGATGTTGGATGTCATTCAAACCCAACAAAGAATTCCCAAGGTGCTACTAGATGAGTACTCTGGGCAGATATGGTTTGGGATATCGCATGGAAATACATGGATTAGACCCCACTATGTTGCAGCGGACACCTTCCAAAAGAGGTCGTTGAGATTCCAGATGGCAGAGAAGGTTCTCCATACAGAATTTATGTCTTGTTCAGGGGTCATGGGGGGAATTTGAGATGGGAAGCATAAGTATTCTTTTGAGGCCATGGTTCCACAGTTGCTGCCAGGAGAAACACCGACATACACAACTCAGAGGATATCGCAGATGCAACTCTAGCCGTTGCTTCAAAAGCTGGACAAACAGGTGCAAGCCTTTAAAAAAGCCATGGTAAGTGTCAGAGTTGTAACCACTACTTTTCCATTGTTTAATCAATTTCAAGCATTCAATATAGGGTTGCCTTCATTAACGACCCAAATCCTTACCACTCTCCCCTCCACCACCCTCTATTCTCACTCATAGCCGACCATTGCCCCATTTTGAAAAACCAAGGCAACTAAACCACCCATACCAGGGCCCAAGGGAAAGCGGGCCAGGACTCTAAAACCCGACCAAGTGGTAGACTTGACAGAGGAGGATCCTGTACATTAGATAGGTATAGGGATTTCAATCACAGAGGAGTCGGAAAAGTGTACTCAGACTTCCCTAGCCATACTGCAACCCAACCCTTCGTCATCACAAAGCGCTACGACCTTCCTCCTCCCCAACCAATCAGAATTCATCGCTGCACACCTATCATGCCTCCAAGGACCAGTCATCCCACACCGCTTCCACTTCCGCAACCATATTTTATGCGATACCCACATGAACAGTGATGGAAATTGACATTGGAGCGGAGGTTAACTCGAGTACTGCCTAAGTAACCGAGGTTAAATCAGCCTCGGTAGAGTTAGGAACCTTCCTAAATCTACTTATTCAGATAGACCTACCCTTGGCTGAAACTACACTGAGAAAGACCTCCTTTTTTGGATTTCAACAATCAATGTTGGCATTGCAACCATTCATACCCACTCCTCCGCCCTCCATCAGTTTTCATCCAACCCAGCTACCAACCATACCACCGAGCCAACCTAACTCTCCACCGGAACAATCTGACCATTCCATCGCTAGTGGCCAACCACTCAAGAAGAGAAATCCTAGCCCTGAGACAATGAGTAGTGGAGATATTCAGAGTTGGACACCAGGCCAGCTCTTTAATTTCATACAAGCAGCAGCCCGACAGGCAGAATCACTCCACAACGACCTTGTTCTAAAATACAAGCAACAACACCAGCAAGTTTTGATGTTCACTGAAGAGTGTAATCAGTTGCAACAAGAAAGAGACACCCTCCAACAACAAATTGATCAGATCACCGAGAATTTCCAAGAGCTATGGCCAACCATCATTGATGTTGTCGAAGTTGCCCTTGCAAATATGTGGGCCTGCCTCATTGTGGAAGGTTCCATTCACATTAGAACAACATGCACAAGTATGGGCAATGAAAATTAGGAACTCCGACAGGCCTTGTCAGCGTGACCAACACTACAAGACCCATCCACTGTGTATGCAGAGAAGATAACCCAAAAGAAAGAACAAATGAATCAACTTAAAGAAACATTGGGGAGCACTGTCACTGAAGCATACACTTTGCTTGAGCAAATCCATGAGTGCTTGAATTAATTAACAATGAAAGCTCAGCCAATTTCGGAGCAGTTACATAAGCTTTTCACTGAGATCAAAGGAACCCCTGACCCAACCAGCCACAAACAACTATACGATCAGGCCGACACTCTACAATTGTAGATCCAAGCGATCAAGGAGAACTCAACAAAGACCAAACAACTCCTTCGTGATCTCTGCCACCCCGTCAAACAGAAGGTAGAGGCAATATAACAACTGGTCTCCGACGTTGATCCTCAGTTCAATGCAACATTTGCAGACCTGTCGCATCCCGTCGATGCTACTCAGGCTGACAAGGTGGTGCACGTAACATACTCTTTGATGAAAACATGACGGGAAGCAATCAATGATTTCATGGAACTTAAGAAAGAAGCCATGCAGAAGGTCCCGAAGTTGGGGCCTTTGTTGGAAGATCTAGAACCAAACAAAATGGAGAAAGAGAAGGGAGCAGTATAACAAGACCAGCAGAACACCACGACAAACGGTCACATGGAGACCACAACACTTGGAGAAAATTGACTCGGGACGAGTCAATAGATTGTGTTCGGGGCATGTTGGGGCCTTTTTTTGAAGAAACCGATTTTGAGTTGCGGACAGAGCAAGTGGCGGAGAGTTGTTGCGGAAGGAAGAGAGTGGTTACGGGTTGTGGAGAATTGACGGGAAAGTGGTAGAGTGTGAACAGGCGGAAACACAAGTGGCAAGGATAGTTGACAATGAATAGGCAGAAAGACTCCCGGAAGCAGAGTCAAGTGCGGAAGGGAACAAGGAATGGCGGAGTGCAACAGACCAACCGAGCGGAAAAGGATAAAAGACTGTAAGTGCCAAGAAAAGCGATAGGTAAGTAAGGAAAAGAGAAAGGCAGTCAGTTATTTTGGGGATTTTGGGGGTTTTGTAGTGTATTGAGCTCTACGGAGTCTCAGATGTCATGTACTGCACATGAAATATAATACATAGAAAGGTGTTTTGTGGACTTGAGTCGGGTGTCTAATGTGTGATTATCTATGTATGGTGTTTAATGGGGTGTTTAAAAAATATTCTGATAGCTTCCTTTGATATGTGCAATATGATAGTTCTTCCTTTAAGTAATATGTGTTGAGTGTTGTTTCCTGCATCACTGTAATGTATTGGTGATAGATGAGTAGTTTCGCTTTGTTACTATGGTTCTAGTTCTCCTATCTCAGTAAGGTCACGACACGCCTCGGGTGAGACTCCTTGCTCTCCATTGAGCAGGGTGAACATGTCAACGTTGTCTTAGACTACAGTGGGATCTTGTTGGCCTTCAAGCCTGAACCTGGGTCTTGCCCAAAATTCACCCCTTTTCGCCAACAAGTACATTTTCTCAAAGTAAAATCTAGATACATAATGAAATTCATGAAATCTCAGAGTGAATCCAATAAACACGTGGTGAAACATATTTTTAACCATGTGATGAAACATATTGGAAATGAGATATATCTTGTGTATTACTTGGATAAACAAAAACCACCATTATTACTCGGTAAGTTTCAATGGTGTGCTCAAGGTGCTTGTGGAAGAACTCTATGTAGGGATGAGTTGGTTTATTTTCTTTTTTTACCAAGGAAAAAACACATTTTTATTCATAATGAATCCTGGTATCCAAGATCAATAAAAACTCAACCAGAGAGATAACACTAGCCTACTCTTTTCTACCTTTCTTTTTTTCCTCTTTCCACCAACCACTAGAGTTGGGAGTGGAAGATACAATATTCATTTGATTCTTTTTTACATTTACAGGGATTTCTTTATCAGAATTCAAACTTTCTGAATCATGAATTTGTTTGGTACCACTTGCTTCTTTTTCAGATGGAATCTTCACAACATGTTGTTGTTGAAATGAAGGCATTGGAACTAATGAAGAATTATGCTTGAGCTCATTCTTCTGTGTGGTATCCTAGGAATTCTGGTCATTAATGTTTGAGGTTTTTTCTGGTATTTTTGCATCCTCTGCTTCTACTTCCTGGGATTCTGAAAATTGTCAATTCTTTGGCTTTTGAGCTTGTCTCTTTTTTCTTTTAGGGTCTTTTTTTTGCTTGAGGGCGCGTGTTTTGAAGATACTTGGTTTGAATACATATACAATAGCGAAATGTCGTATTCTCATAGTTAAGAGGTTGGGACCACTACAAATTGTTCTAAATTAGAATAATGCGATCAGGTAAACCCTTACTAAGGTCTACCTCTACACAGATTTTGGAAAATGTGAAAATTCCTTTTGAGACTCTATTTGCATCCACCTTTAAGAACTTCCCCAAAGAATTCACTATCCCTTATAATAATTTGTGGTGCAAAAAATGCAAGGGTAGATTGTGTAACCTGACCCATATTGGCATTTTGGAGACCACCATGGTATTTGCATAAAATCCCGGAAACCAGGGTATCATGAATATACTTGCATTCCCCCAAAACCATGGTCCCTCTTTTAATACACAATCCAAATATTTTGTTGTGTCAAACTTTACAATTAAAAAAACCCTAAGAACATAGGTGGATATCACAGTTTTCAGTCCCATTGATGTAAAGTTTATGACTTAGGTTAGAACCCATTAAATATGCATATAATACCTCTTGCGTAGAAATTAGAGTAGAGCTCATTAACCTCGAGTAGGTTGAATTTCAAAGCAGGCACCTAAGTTCATTAACTCCACAATATAGGGTCTATGAAGATTGGGGGATTGTTCTGAATCTTTTTTATGGTTCAATCCTCCATTTAACCACATCCTTGAAAGAAATTGGGCCTTTGGAGCTAGATTCAGGACATCCTGCAAGAAATCTCATATTAAGGTAGATGGTTGAATGAGGAACAATGCCATAGTCTTGCAACTTGTCGTACTCTTGCAATGGTTTCCCTGCACAAATCAGATTTTGGAGTCTTGCTGGAATACCCAACTATACTTGAATACTTTGCTTAAGTGTTTTTACTAAGCATAAATTTGAAGCAAAACTCCTTCAAGAAAATATGGGGTTTGACATCCAAGATCCATCCACTTATTGGTTGTGACCGGTGAATTCAAGATATATGGTAAGGTATCCTTTTACTTTAGAAGTTGGGAAGGGTTCTGTTTAAATTACCCCAAATCTATAATAAAATCCACTTTTCCAAGTAAATCTATTGGAGAAATTTGATCTTTCTTGTAGTTGAGGGTTTGATTCGAAAAATGCCTCCATAGATCCACGAAAGGCACGTTTTTTCGCTTTCATTTGGACCCCGTCTAATTCCAAACCAGAGGCATAGATCTGCACGGGCTCTCTAACTGCAGATCGAACCTACAAGAAAGATCACAACAAAGATTGCGAGCAGAAAATCACCTCAAAACAGCTAGATCCACCACGAACAAACAAAGGTAGCCATAGATCCATTCTTGCATGGGCATGATCTAGCAACTTGTTGCGTCAAGAGGCGCATTCTACAGCGGGAGGGAAAGAGATATGAAGATGGAGAAGGAGAGAGGGGGAGGTAAGAATAAAGACATAGAGGGTGAAAGGTGGAGAGAGAGAGAGAGAGAGGGAGAAAGGGTAGCATGAAGGAAGAGAGATAGAAGCGAGAGAGAGAGAGAGAGAGAGAGGAGGAGGAGGAGGAGGGAGTGATAGATAGATAGATAGATTGGAGAAATAGAGTTTATGTTTTGGAATTGATATAGAGAGACAGAGTGAGATATAGATATAGATGTAAGGTAAAGAGAAAAAAAGATAGATGGAGAGAAGGAGGGAGGGACAAGGAAATTGATAGATATGGAGTGAGAGAGAGTGTGTGTATGGTGGGGTGAGATAACGAGAAAAAGAGGAAGAGATGGATGGATATATAGATATATATGGGGGAGAGAGGGAAGAAGGTTTCCTGCAGTAGATGCACTGATTTCAGTGTAGATGGTGATTTCTAATCCTATTTGATTTCTTGCACTAGATGAATTGATTTTGGTGTAAATGTTGATTTCGAATGATATTTGATTACTTACACTAGATGGATTGATTTTAATGTAGATGATTTCTAATCATATTTGATTGCTTGCACTAAATGCATTAATTTCAGTGTAGATGATGATTTCTAATCCTATTTGATTGATTTCACTTGATGCATTAATTTTAATGTAGATTTTGATTTTTGGTTATATTTGATTTCTTTCACTAGATGAATTGATTTCAGTGTAGATTGTTTTTAATCCTATTTGATTGCTTGCAGTGAATGGATTGATTCCAATGTAGATGGTGATTTCTAATCCTATTTGATTGCTTTCACTAAATGCCTTGATTTCAGCGTAGATGGTGATTTCTAATCTTATTTGATTGCTTGCACTAGATGCATTAATTTCAATGTAGATGTTGATTTATAATTATATTTGATTGCTTGCACTAAATGTATTGATTTAAATGTAGATGATTTAACTAAATGCATTGATTTAAATGTAGATGATTTATAATCCTATTTGATTCCTTGCACTAAATGCATTTATTTCGGTGTAGATGGTGATTTCTAATCCTATTTGATTGCATGCACTAGATGCATTGATTTCAGTGTAAATGTTGGCTTTAAATCCTATTTTCCTACTTGCACTAGACTCATTTATTTGAGTGTAGATGTTGATTTCTAATCATATTTCATTACTTGCATTAGATGCATTGATTTTAGTGTAGATGTTTTTTCTATTATTATTTGATTTCTTGCATTAGTTGCATTGATTTCAGTGTATATGTTGATTTCTAATTTGATGTAATTGGATGTATGATGGTACATTAATTTTAAAGTCATTGGATTAATAGTGTGTGTGCAATGATTTTAGTGTAAGCACAAAAAATTATTGACAATGCACATTGATTTTTGTGTTATAGTAATTCAACCTATTAATATTGGAGAGCAAGAGAGACAAGGTATGCTCGAGTTAAATATTTAAATAGTTTACGATTCCAAGTGTCCTTTTCAAATAATCAATATGAAAATATGACAAAACTAACATGGGTGAAAATAAGAATAGTAGAAGAAAATAGTTTGAAATCGATCACATTGAAGACTATTAGTAATTGACTACATTCTTAGTATTCACAGTTTCTATCATTCAATATTATTACATTGTCACTTTGCATTCAAAATTTTATTTCATCATTAAAGTTATTTTACAATATTTATCATCTCAACAAACTGAGGTAACTAATCAAAATTAAAATTAAAATGACTTAATAAATCTCAAACATATTTAACATATTTAAAATTGTTATGTTAATATTAGATGTATTTACATATTATTGATAAAATTAAGCATATGTTCCTCATATTATCGATAGATTTTGCTTGGTCACACACGACTGAAACTAGCCTAGATCCATCTTAACTCTGGATCTATCAAGCGTCGAGAGGGATCAAATCTCTCGAGGTGAAAACCTTTCCTCAAGTTTTGCACTCAAAAAAGAGGTTTTCACCTCGAGAGCTTTGATCCCTCTCGACGCTTGATAGATCCGGAGTTAAGATGGATCTAGGCTGGTTGATAAAAAAACACGTGGGAGGCCCATTCATTCTGGATAGTTCTTTGTCTGCAAAAAACCACTGAGTCTAATATGCACCAATCCGAAAAACGCAAAAATGAAAATGCAGAAGAGGAAACCTTAAGGGATTTTTCATGTTTCTATTAATATTCTTCTAGCTCCACAAGCACAGGGTTTTATCACCATCCCAAAACTGATGAGAAACTGATGAGAAGGTATTGAGCTCCAAACATGGAAAGAAAACCAATTTACTCCTCGTAAACAAAGATCTTACAGCTTCCTTCGTTAACTACTGAGGAAGCGGTTACGCTCCAACAAATCCTGCGACCATTGATAAAAACCCTATCTAAATTCATTTTTGCCAAAATCCTGAAAATTTTCCATTGGCCCAAATGACCTAAACACATACATGTAACAACCATTAGTTGATCTTCTAATTGCTTGTGAATATTTCCTTAGTCTTAGAAAACTAGCAATTGCCCCAAAAAGTGTAAAGAAAGGCCGATAGGAACACTGAAATAATTAGATTTTAATTTAAAATAATAAATATTATAAAAAATTTAGGTTGTTTAATGTAATTCTATATTTGTTTCCTTTTAATTTATATCTGTAATCATATACATCAAGAACCACCCTAGTGCCCATATCAAATATATAATATGAAAACAATTTATAATTAAAATTCTTATTAATTAAATGAAATGCATTTTTCAACAAAATTCTTATTAAAAATAAATAAATAAATTAAATTAGTGGTATTTCGAGCAATGACCTTCTTCTTTTGAGCAAATCATAGCAAGAATTGTTGGAATAAAGTATATGTCATTTGCTTACTTTTATTTTGTTGATTTAATTTAAGCAATTAAACTTATGATTGATAAAGAAGTTACATTCCTTTTGATCATTCATATGTAGGCATTCTCTAGTAAGGGTTTTAACAGGTTTATGGTAATAAGGACCGCAACAAGAGTTTCAACTCTACATTTAACATCGTTGTTTAATTTAATATCTTGTTTGCTACTTTTTCGACATTTGTATTTATGTTGGAAACCTTTCTACTAATCCTATCAAATCTGCTTACAATGAATAAAAAGGTGATGCTTCACTAATAAACCAACAAAGCACTAATAAATCAATATTTTATTATTAATACATTTGTGAAAAAAAAAGGTTCATTACCATGTATTCATGTATACATCAAACTATATTAGATATTTAACAGACATATATTTTCAACATTTCTGTCAATTAGAAATTACCTTTGTCAGAGCAGAGGTCAATCTGTGTCTTTTGGTAAGCCCATGTTCACACTGGACTTATATGTCATAGGGCTCAAACAAATCTTGAAAATGCTGCCACAAGAGATGACATATAGAATGAATTGAAAATGCTTCCACAAGAGATGACATATAGAATAAATTTAAAGGAATTTCTTATATATATATATTTTAAATTTATATGACATATAGAACGAATTTAAAGGAATATATATATATATATATATATATATATATATATATAATATATATATATATATATATTTTAAAGATGCCAAACTCATTTGGGGGCTATGCTTTGCTTACGTGTACAAATTTAAATTGAGGTCCACCACAGATGGCCTTCTATTCGGATAAGAACTTGACATAAATGGTTATAGAAAATATTCATTTGGTAAACTCTTGTTTTAGAAAATATTCACTTGGTAAAATCTTTTTTTGATGCAAACAAACATTCTACTTTTTAAAACAATTTCCATGCACATTTTTCCAACTATTTTTGCCCAAAATATGGCAAAAAAATTAAAAAAAAAGCTGAAATTAAATATTAGTTATTAACATTGCATAATTTCAATAAAACTAAAAATTTCCAAGATGCCAAATCCATTTAATGATTAAAAAATGCAATTTAAATTATAAAAGTTTACAATAAAAAAATGCACTTATCACTCTATATAAAATAAAATATAAGAAAAGAATTGCTTGCAAATGACACTGCTAATAGAAACAATCGGCCCGAGTTCTGACTCAGAAAGGTGCCCCTGCAAACCCTAGCTGCTCACCCTGCGCGCTGCAGCCTGTGCGGCTGCGCCTGCTCTGGCAGGGCCTCCTGCTTCTGCCGCTGCTTGGTTGGATTCCTTCAAGAATTTGCTTCGTTTGTGAGTGCCCCTGCGTTGCGCCTGCCCTCGCAGGGCCCTGCTGCTCCTGCTATGACCTGCTGTACCTGCTGCCTCCTGTTGCCTCCTGCTGTGTTGGGTCAATGTCTAGGCTGGGATCCGAAGGCTCTCCCTGCGCATCCTGAGCTCTGCTAGGGTTTCTGCTGCGTGGCTGCCCCTGCGGCGGCCGGCCTCAGGCCCTCCCTATGGAGACGCTGGGTGCTGCTATGGATCCTCATTCTACTCCTGCCTTCGACGCCTTCAACCAGCGTCTTGCCGGTTTGCCTCAGAAGAAAATAAGCGAAGCATCCAAATTTGTTAAGAAGCTCGATGAAATTCCTGAGATCTCTTTGCCTCCGGAGGCCCCCATTCAAGTAGCTTTATCTTTGGCGGATCGAGGTCCCATTGGCCAGTTCACGGGTCTGTGGCCTTCTCCGAAATCTACTGAGCAATGGGTTAGCAGGAACTGGGCTCCTTTGATTAAGGAAAAGGTCACCTCTTACTTTCGGGGGAAAGGGTACTTCCTCTTCGAATTCTCCTCCAAAGAAGACAAAGAATTGATCTTTCAAAATGGGCCGTATTTCATGGGTTCTCAGGGCCTCTATATGAACAAATGGACTCCGGACTTTGATCCGGCTGTCGATGTTCCCAAGGCTGTCCCGGTGTGGGTTCGCCTTCCAAACCTACCAGTTCACTGCTGGAACTGGAGTTCCTTGAGACACATTGGCAACACTCTCGGGAAATTCATAGATCGGGCAAACAATAAGGACCAGTACGACTGTGCCAGGATCTACGTGGAAGTAGATCTAGAGGTTGGTCTTCCAGAGGCTATAAAAATCAAAGTCGGAAGCTGGTCTCATGTTCAGATCTTAGACTATGAGCAACTGCCGTTCAAATGTAGGAAATGCCATGTTCATGGACATTTTGCTAGAAACTGTCCGTCCAACGTTGAGCCGGAGAAAGGGATTGAAGAGGGTTGGAACCAAGTCAAACGAGTAAAAACCAATCACAAAGGGAAAAAACCGGGAGGACCCTCTGGAAAAGGCTCTCAACAGGCTAATGTTCAACGCCCCCCTCCCAAAAAGGCGCAAGGAAACAAATTTGACCCTCTAAGCCAGCAGACAGAAGATTCTCAAGAGAACGAGACACAAGATCCAGTTTCTCCTAGCAAAGATACTCCCTCAGCCTCCCTCAAAGGAACAAGTGCCGAAGATCCCAATGTTATGCCCTCAGATGATGAGGAAGAAGAGCAAGAAATGGACGAGTCAGAGGAGGAAGGAGAAATAGGAGAATCCCAAACCTCGGTACGAAGATCTACAAGAGGCCGTAAATCTGACAGGGAAAAAAGAGAGCAGGAGACTTACAAAGATAAGTTATAGGGCAGTCAGCCAACTCTGGAAAAGTTGCTTGCCTCAAAGCCAAGGATGTTGAAAAATCAGACCCATGGCTCCAAGGGGGCCCACCAAAAACATAAATAATGAAGGTCATCTCCTGGAATTGTAGAGGTATGGGGAGTAAAGTCAAGGAAGAAGCCATGAGAAGCTTAATAAGAACAGAAACTCCAGACATACTTCTCGTCCAGGAGACTAAGTTGGAAGACGTAGTCTTCCTGCAAGCATGCAAGAAATTTTGGTTCAAAAGTGAAGCAAGAGCAATCTCTGCCCGGGGCGCTTCGGGAGGGATTGACACTCTATGGAGCCCTAACAAATTTGTAGTCACCTTTGAGGCTATAAATACTCACTGGTTGCTGCTGAAAATGCAAAATCTAGATACTAAGGAAATCCTTTGCCTCTTCAATGTATATTCTCCAGTCAATGTTGGGGAAAAAAAGGAATGTTGGGATACTATAAGGCAACAAGCGGACCTGACAAATCTGGAAAATATAATTATTGCTGGAGATCTTAATCTCACTCTCCACTCGTCTGAAAAAAGAGGAGGCAGCGCTGTTCGTGATCCGGCAAGGGAATGGGTAGAAGATCTTCTGCAGGACTGGGACTTGCTAGATATCAAACCCTCTTCCGGTAAGTTCTCTTGGTCTAACAAAAGAGTGGGCCCTGGTCATATCGCTACCAGATTAGATAGATTTTTCATTCAAAGCTCTTTTCTGTTACTAGGATTAGAACCCAAAATGCACATCCTTGCTAACAGCGTCTCGGACCATAAGCCTATAAAGCTCGAACTCCTGGCCCATCTAGACCTGGGTCCTATTCCATTCCGTTTTAGTCCTCTCTGGGTCAAGGAATCAAACTTCATGCAAATAGTTAAGGATTGTTGGAGTCAACCTGTCAATGGTTCTCCCTTCTATATCTGGGCGGAAAAACTCAGAAGGGTAAAGGGCGATCTAAAACGATGGGCAAAAACCCTGTCCAACCCGGCTACAGAAAGAAAAGCCATCAAAGTCTCTCTCGCCTCTCATCAAACTCATATGGAGCACGCTATTGTCACAGAGGAGATATTAGACCAAGAGGCTCATTTGCAACAACGCTACCATAAGGCCTGCCTAGCTGAAGAAGAATACTGGAGATTAAAATCTCGAAATCTCTGGCTCAAAGCAGGGGACAGGAACTCTTCCTTTTTCCACAAACAAACCCAAGTCAGGAAAAGCTTAAACACTATTTCTGAGATTAAGGAGGATAACGTCACCTTCAAGGATTTTGAAGACATTAAAAAATCAGCCTTCTCTCACTTTCAAAACTTGTATAGTGAGGATAAGGACTCGGACCAATACTCAGATCTGCTTGACATTATTCCTTCTACAATTTCTCCTCGTATGAATGAGATCCTTGAGGCCAAAGTCACCAAAGACGAAGTCAAAAAGGCCCTCTTTGATATGGATCCGGATAAGGCCCCCGGGCCGGATGGCTTTTCTGCCAGGTTCCTTCAATTTTGTTGGCCAATTGTTGAAAAGGATCTCCTCAAAATGGTTCAGAAGTCTCAAAATGCTCAGAAAATAGGAGGTAGCACAAACTCCGCTTTCCTAGCCCTAATACCAAAGGAAAAAGGTGCCAACAATTTCAGCAGATTCCGCCCGATTTCCTTATGCAATACTGGGTACAAGATTATCACTAAAGTTATTGCAAATAGACTGAAGCTCATTCTTCCCAAAATAATTCCGGAGAATCAAGGAGGCTTCATTCAAGGAAGGCAAATCGTGGACAACTTCACCCTTGTTCAAGAAGAAATCCACTCAAGTATTCTTCGAAAAGAACAAGGTATGGTGATTAAACTTGATTTAGCTAATGCTTTTGATCGAGTAAATCATAGCTTTCTTTTAAAAGTAATGAGCAAGTTTGGTTTTGGAGCAAATTTCATCAAATGGATCCGGGCATGCATCTCGGAGCCATGGATCGCTCCTCTTGTAAATGGAAGAGCCACTGATTTCTTCAAAGCTTCAAGAGGGCTAAGGCAGGGGTGTCCTCTTTCCCCTCTGCTTTTTGTCATCCAAGCCTCTGTCCTTAGCTACCTGTTAGACAAAAAGATGCAAGATCAAGATATCAACGGACTGTGTATTGCAAGAGGGGTAAAAAATATAAACCACGCCCTATTTGCGGACGACACTCTGTTTTTGGGAGCTGCCTCTCTCTCCTCCGCCTCTAAATTTAAAGTAGTTTTGGATGAATTCAGTGAAGCCTCTGGCAGCGTTGTAAATAAGAACAAATGTCACATCTACAGCTGGAACACCTTGCCCAGATTTCTCTCTGCTATTTCTAGATGTTTGGGTTTTGATGCCTCCTCCAATTGGATCTCCTTTAAATATTTGGGCCTTCCTGTTTTTCATAAGAAATCTACAAGCAAAGACTGGCTCCCTCAGCTGGAAAAATTCAAGTCTAGGATCCAAGCCTGGGGCTTCTCCTGGCTCAACACTGCTGGCAAATCTGTCCTTATTAAATCTGTGCTCTCTAGTCTTCCCCTATTTCAATTCGCTGTGCTTCTCGCTCCGGCAAGTATATTAAAAAAAATGGAAGAATTCATGCGGAGGTTTTTTTGGAAGGGAGGTAAACAGAATGAAAACAAGATTCCCCTTATCAGTTGGGAAACCATCTCCAAGCCTCTGAGGGAGGGTGGTTTGAATTTCAAAAATCTCTGTCAGCAAAAGGTGGCTATGGCAGCTAAGATTATTTGGAGGATCATTGCGCCCAAGCCTGGCTGGGCCTAATTAGCTCTCTGGAAAAAGTATTTCAGGGGTCCTCGTTCCTCTTTTTTAGACAATTTAATCCATTTGCCTTATTCATCTTTTCTCAAACTATATGTTAAAGCTGCTCCCTTAATCAATGCGCACTCCTATTGGATTCCAGGAAATGGCAAAAAGATCAATATCTGGGCAAATAAAATTATGAATAAGGACCCAATTGAAGATAGAGCCTCCATTAGAGCGCTGCGTTGTTGGATGGATAGAGAGGGGTTGTGTTCGTTGTGGGATATTTCTCTTTGGAAAGACTCTGCCTGGGCAGGGTGGAAACGAATCGAGGTGCCGGCTCACCTGACACTCGAATGGTCCACGTTACTGGACCTCCTCCATGGCTTGGCACCCACGTGCATGAGGAAAAAAGATGTGAAAGGCTGGGGGCCGAATGCCAAAGGTTACACTGTCTCCATGGGATATGACAAGCTGAAAGAGAGGCCTTACGTCCCCCCTGACGTTGCACCTTGGCAGGGGGTCTGGAGTTTTCCTTCATGGCCCAAAGTCGACTTCTTTGCTTGGCTCCTCTGCCACGGAAAGATCCTTACGTATGACATCTTGCAGAGAAAAGGGTTCTATGGTCCCTCCATCTGCTCGCTGTGCAATGAAAATGCAGAGACTGCTGTCCATCTAGTCCTCGAATGCAAGTTCTCTAAGAAGATCTGGTCCTCCTTCATTCACAATTTGGATCCCAACTTTTTGCTACCTCGTTCCACTGCTGATCTTTTTTCTAGTTGGGCAATCAGATATCCTGGCCCCCCTTCTAAAAATCAGCTAATTAAATCTGCATGGGCTGTCCTTCCAAAGGTTATTTGTTGGCAGATCTGGCTAGAACGAAACAGAAGAATCTTCAGAAATATTAAACATAATCACAAGGTCTTAGAAATCAAGATTAAATGTCATTTAAAGGAGTGCTTGACTGATATAAAAGATGATTCCAATCTCAGCCAACAGGACATTGCTTGGGGATCTTCCCTTGACTTGCAATTTCAATCAGCAGTTAGAAACGTCCCTCCTCTCAAAGACTGGAAAATAAGGAAGTCCGAAACTGACCTTCAAGACTGGCTCAATTCACATTCAAGGCACTCTCTCTTTTTTGATGGGGCAGCAAAGGGCAATCCGGGCAAAGCTGGTGTTGGAGGTGTTGTTGTAAGTCCAATTGGGGAAAAAATTCATACCTTTGCTTGGGGGCTTGGATTCTCATCCAGCGTTCAAGCTGAAGCTTTGGCCCTCTACCAAGGCCTCAAGATCCTCAAAGATTTAAATATAAGTGAAGCTAATGTCATAGGGGATTCCCATATCATTATAAACGCAATGGTTTCCAACTCCCCAGCCTCGGATCTCAAACTATCTAGGCTGATATCCAGAATTAAGGGTATGGAAAACACTTTTCAGAAGTTGAATTACTACCATGTGCTGAGAACTCATAATAAACAGGCGGACATTGAAGCCAATAAAGCTACCCTCCTCTCTGCCGGGGTCAAGATGAAAGACGAGGAAGAATCTTGGGAACCTATCCCATAAGCTGTCCGTTGTCATGTTTTACTGTTGGCTCTTAAATAAATTTGTTTGTATCTTTAAGTTAGGGAAAATCTCTGAAATCGAATTTTTAGATTGTCTGTCATGGAAGAAGTTTGCAAGCTTCGACTGCATTTTCAATATTAGCAGTTAGATGCATCAGGATTTAGACAATCCCCATGTAATCGTATTCGGCATTCATGCCAAGATGAATATTACCACCACATAACCGTTTCCGTCAAAAAAAAAAAAAAACTAAAAACCCATAAATAATTAACAACTACGTCAGTTTGATTATTACTTAACCATACCCTTAAGAATGATAACAACTATTTATTTATTTATTATTATCTAATAACATCCTTAAAATGATAAATAAATCATTTTCTTATTTATTATTACCTAATCACATCCTTAAAATGATACATAAATCATTTATTTATTTATTATTTACAAATAAGGGGATTTGACTCAAGTCACCCTTTTTCCTCCAACAAATATAATAAAAATATTCCATAAAAGCAAGTTGGATCTTGACTTGGTTAATAACATTTTGATTATGCACCAATATCTAGACTAACCCAATATTTTGTTATAAATAGAAGGGTTTTCCCCATTCATTTGTCACTCGTTGCCTAAAAGATCTCATTAGATCTCAACTCTTAGTCCCAAGCACATCCATTATCATAGCCATACTTTTCCATTTTTGTCTAGGTTTTCTACACCATCAAGAGAGAGGAATTCTAAAACTCATGGCCGAGGAACTACAAGAACCCATCCCAACGAGGAGAACGGTGGAACACCCTCTTGTGTTTTCCTCCTAGGTGCCATTACTAAAAATTCACTGGATATATTTGTCTTGTCTATTGGATCCATGCGGAGAGTGAAATTTATTTTCTACTCGTTTAATGTCTTCTAATGCATAGATCTAGATTTTTATAAGATTTTTCTTGATCATCTAATTACAGACGGAAGATATTAGCAATACCGTCATAGGGCTATTTGTTGCGCGGCAATGCAAAGTGGTCTTTTTTCGTACACCTCGAATCAAGATTCATACTAACCGCCGGTGACTCCACACGGCTTACCATTATGACCGTCGTTTTTCTCGATCCTTACACATCTGGAACACCGTTCAAACCCTATGATTTCTCTTCTAAATTTCCTTGTTTTGCTTATTCTTGATGTTGTTTTTAACCCATAAAACCCTAAAACAATAAAAAATTCTAACTTCTCGCGTGTTTTCGGATCCATTGCAATGTGAACGACACGGCCCGTAGCCGAGATTTACATAAAATTTTTTTCTGAAACTTTCCTCCGAAAGTGCTGCGGCAGTCACACTTTTTCAAAAACCCGCGACTCCGGACTCCCAGATGCACTTTACACCTCAAAAAGTGTGACCTTTGCTGAAAATAGGCCAAAAACTCGTGACTTGGACTTTCTCTCATAGGATTTTTTCTCGAAAGTTTTTTGGGTTCTTCCGAGCCTCTCGTCTTGGTTGTCTAACCTCCGTCTCCGCTCATTTTGGACTCGTACTTGTTCGCTCACTCAACTATGGGAACTCAGTTCCCTAGGGCTTCATTACCCTCCACTTTTTGTGGAAGAGTGTTTGTTGTTGCAAAGCTGTCTCGAAATTTCGTAGTCTTCACCATTTTTTCGACCGATACCTCATCTTCGTATCCACTTCGCATCGGCTTTGTTATCCATCCAAATCTCCTCTTTTAGTTTTGTTTCGTCTTTCTCTCTTAGTACCGCTTCCCTCCCCGGAGATAGCCTTTCGCCAATTCTTTTTACAGGCAAATTTCCTTCCGATTTGTTGTTGTTTTCTCGTACCACTTTCTCAAAGAGATTTTGTCTATTAGATCTCGTCCCTCTTGACCTGGAAGATCTATTAGCCTTTTTTAGTGTAAGCTAGATTAGTTTTTTCGATCACCTATAGACTAACTTGCTGAGAGACCCACCTTCTTGGGTTTAGATTATTGCATTGTTAGTCGTTTATTTTCTTCGTTTTGCAGTCGATATACCGTTAATTATAGCTTATTTACAAATTTCACAACAACATTTTTCTTTTCTACAAATGTATGGGTTTAAAAATTAAAATTTACACACTTTTACACACACACCCTAAGTGAAAAGGGCTTGGTTAACACCGCCAAGTAGCATCTTCTAAAACGTTGAAATCAATTGATCCTTCGTACCTCTCCGCCTGTTTCGACATTGTAACGGCTGATCTTGCACCTCCTCGCCCTTTGCTTGCCTCTTTTTCCTTCGGTGTCGGTGTGTCGTCATTGCTCAAGCTCCCATGGGCTCGATTTTCTCTCAAAAAGTGAGCGTCAAACACCTTCGCATATCCCCCCTTTAGGTAAACACGTATCTAGGATACGACATGCCTCCTTTTTTCCCAACCTCCTATTTACCACATCGTTACTCCATCCGGTACCCCCCGATCACCATATTCTCATGATGAAGTCTCATCAACCCCAACCGCAGACATCAATCTTCGTACTCCTGGCCCCGTTGCACAACAACCTCCCGCTACGCTCCCACACGAGTCGTCTCCTTCGGCCTTTCTCACAAAGACTCTTTTTGACACCCAAGGGCCCCTTGCGATCCCCCGGCCTCAGGGTGGAGGTTCACACCAAGATCCCTAAGGACCACTACGTCGAAATGTTGCTTCGGTAACCGCCCATTCGCATAAAGATACCGATGATTTGGCACAATCCCCCGCCGTTGCCTTCAATGTCGGAACTCCTGGCCGCGTGCCCTCACAAACAAAAGCTCTATCTACCGTGGGCGTTGTAGATCCATCTCGACGATCGATTGATCGTACTTGATGTTGACCGGTCGAACATCCTCCCCTCTCTCCCAACTTCCATCGCTTTCCAAATCCTTACCAAGATCCGGAACGCCAACGTTTCTTGCCATTATTGACAGGGGCATCCACTTGCGTGATGTCCGCTGGCTTGGAACAACCGAATCTCTTGAGTTGGCCTTTCCACGATCACCCTCCGAGAATGGGATGGCCACGCCCAAGCCTACCGGGCTTATTCCACAATTGTCCCTATCACTTCTGCGGCAAGATGGTTTGCGTTGACGTAGAATCTCTAGACGCCCCTTAGATTACAACATTCTTTGGGGTCGTAGCTACACTTATGCGATGTCTCCATATCCCTTCCGCGGTTCACCACAAGACGTCTTTCCCCCATAACGAAAAGATAGTCACCATTGACCAGTTGACGTATTATGAACCAAAGTCTCGACTCCCCCGAGTCTACCATCTATTCGAAAGCACAATAAGAAAAATCATCGACCTTTCGACCGCGTCTCACCCTGCCGTCTACAAGGACTCCTCTGCTTGGTACATTCTGTTTCTCCTCCTCCCATCTCTCGATCCTAGCTCATGGAATGTTTGCATGATGCAACGTTCCCGAGATTCTATCAAGAGGCCCGCCCTCGCTAGTCGGCCAGCCCCTCGCCCTCCCAGCTGTCTCTCAGCCTTCGATGCGCCCTTGCGGATCTTCTCCTCCGGCCCTTCAACCTGCACTCATGAGCCTTTTTACCTTCTCCGGAATGGTTCCTCTTGGCCTTAACCATTTAGGAGCCGTTCCACCTGGCCATTACCCCTCAAGTCGATACCGTTCCTAGTCCCTCCACTCGTGCATCTATACTTCGCACCTATCATGGCCACCCTCTACCTAACTCGACCATTGGGGTTCTATGGTACCTTGATCCTCTAGCCGGCTACCCCGCCATGTCAACCTAAACCTTATCTTTCTTTGACCCCGGTTCAATCGGTCCCCCGACTTCTGCTGTTTCAATGCCCTGCCCACCTCAACAGAACCACCTCTGCTGCGACGATTTCGGCAAGAAGGGCAGAGCCGCGGCAGCACCGGTGGACAAAGCGGCCCCCGACCGACCTCGTACCTCCTCCTCCTCCAAAGCCATGCGCTTTGTGTGATGTCATTGTTCATGCCACCCATATCAATCCCGAGTTGCCCTCGGCATCAAGCCCATGGTTAATGTCGCGTTCCCTAAAATCTACGGTCCCCGAAACTCCTCTCGCTTCTCCATCAACCTGTACCCAAGCATCAACTATTCACACTAAACACCCTCGTGCTTTGTGGTCTCCATGGCCATTACTTCCTATCATTGCCCTCGCCTTACGCATTACCGTGCTCTCTTAGAGGTAGTTCGGGAATATGAGATTGAATAGAACCAATCCACTTCTCCGTACTCGTTACGTATGGCGCATGCTAGGTTGAGGATTTACCCGCTCCCATTGATATCTCCTCCCCGATGTTGAGATGACGCAGCATGTGGCCACCATCCTCTACCTTTCATCACTCTTGAGACCCTCGAAAGAAGCTCCCTCTCGAATCTTCTCTTTGCTGTTTCGCTTGACCTCCTTTTTAGCGATCACCCCGTGCTCAACATCGTAGATCCTCTCCACATGCTTATTCTTATGCCGCTCCCCGTGACGATGCGCATGTGAGCTCTTCTTCTCATGATGATGAGTCGTAGCCTCGCCACGTCATGTGGTCTCCTTCCTTCGTCCTTCCACGCCCGTTGTGACGATGACATCAGCAGCCATGCCCACCCCCGACTTCATTTCGGGCCTACAAACAGATGCCATCATCCACACCTTGGTGGCTTATACAGCTCGAGCTCAAACTACGCCTCTAGTAGCTCCCACACTCCCCCTCACACCGCTGTGATGTGGGAAGTAGACATCCTACCCGTATCACTCCCTTCGCAGTGTATCTAATTTCTTTTACCATGCGCTTAGGTTGCCAACATTATTCTTTATCCTCCCATTTGTTGTCTTCAGGCACCTTTTCAAAGAGACCCCCCATCAACACCTTATACTCGCTTTGTCGATGGTGCAAGTCACTAGTCCCAGAATTTAGCCTTGGTAGGTTGGGCTATTTTTACCTCGTATGCACTTGTTCTTCGAATCTGGCAGTATGCATTGCACATAACAATAATCGGGCGAATATGATGCAAGACGAGGTTTATTAGCCGATGCCCTTTTCACGTCGCATCATCCACCTTCATGTCTGCTTATACCCTTGCTTCTTGTCATGCAATTGAGTGGTGTATATAGTGTGCATAGTCCTATCCTTTTCGAAGATATTTACGAGTGAAGCTTTTAATGCGTGAATTTCCGAAATCATTACTTACCATGTACCTAGAGCACAAAATCACTATGTAGATATCATTGAAAACCATATTCTAGATTGGCATTTAACACACACATTTATCACAAGACAATAACATTAAAATATCAAATAACATATCCACAGTATGTGTCGATAAAAATGTTTTGGAGTTCATCAACTCTCGATACATATGACATGCCCATAGCACATTATAAAAACTCAAACTCGGGGGCATCACCGCTCTCACACACTAATAACTATCCGGAGGATCTGTGGCCAATGGCTCTGCTTCGTAGCCTCCAGACTGCGATGCCCGTCCGGCCATCGCCATGTGCCGCATGACCCTCACGGCTCCAGGTAAAAAAATACACGACTCTATGTATTGGTCATCCAAGTCCTACCAATTGCACTTTTGAAACACCTGGCCATAAGCCTCTCACATATACATGGAGGGTCTTCCAAGAGGGCTACACACGCATCTTCATTTTGTTGTGTCCTCGCTCCATTAGGCCCCGCGGTCCCCGATGATGCAGGCCGTCCCATATATCCCACGTGCTTTTATTTGGTGGTCAGACCGTACACCAAAAGAGAAAGAATTAATACCACATACAATATTCTAGACCTTTACATGCACATAAAAGATTAGCAATTTGTCACTTACTATCGTGTCCCCATATCCGGCCAAAGCAGAGGCGCATCCTCGCATCCCCATAATAACTCATCCCACTATAGTGATAGTCGTCTATATACACCCGGTGACATGATCTTAGTGAACAAAGAAATCAGATGGAACACTCCGTCCAACTACTCCACCTCCTCCTTTGCACAAGAGTCACCCCCATCGCCATCCCGGGCTCTCTCGTCTCCATCTTGGAGCCGTATGCTAGGTCGAAGTGTCGAATCTTCTCAAAGAAGAATGAGTGCCAAAGTCGTACTCACATGCACAATCATGGTTCACTTGTTGTTTACATAGCGACAATTGTCATGTCAACGACAACAACGTCATTTAACACCCGACAGAAGGTCCCACTAAAAACACTCTCCACAAGCATCATTTTCCCCCCGTGATGCTATGGAGTGCCCGGGTTGCCAAGGATCCGCGCACCGCCGCGGCCACAAAGACGGGTCTCTAACCTCTCCAAATCCCCGATGTATCCGAGTCCCCCACTTGGAGTCTTCGCTTCACAATTCTGCTCTCAAACCCCATGATATTCCATCCACGCGGTAACATCGATGAATACTCCCTACCATCCCAAGTATGGAGACCAATGTGAAATATATATCTTGGACCGTCAACTCGATCCCGTGCCCTCGCACTATAAAGACCCTGCGGTTCGGTCCCAAAAGAGTCGACAATTCGGCCAATACACTCCCTAGCTCATCAAAGGGTTCTCCACAAACTTCGAACCCCAAACTTGGCCAAAGCACTCACACACCCCAATTCCGTATCTCCGACCGTAATGCGCCCGTGTCTCTCTCTCCCGGGTTTATCCGTAACTTCTGTCATACCTACACCAAACCATCATATCTACTAGTATGCGTATAGGAAAGATCGTTTTCATCCAAAAACCCCAATTCTCGCTAGAAGAACAACACAGAAACACCCTCCTTGGGACAGGTCGCACTTTTTGGTCAAATTGCCACCCAGCCGCACTTTTTCCCCGAAATGCCGTTGCATCCCGCCTCGGTGAGGAGGAATAAAGGTTCCTAAGCCTTAGGGACCTAATCTGAACTTTTAATCCACCGAAAAGAAAAGAGTAGCTAGGCCTCTTACTTGCAACTACCGTATTCGATTCCAATCTACGGCTTGTCCGCTACGATCGCCGCAAAATTTAGGCCTTCTCTCCTCTCCACATTCACCACACCTACATGCAAATGAATAAATTTGAGGAAAATGCCTTATTAAAAGAGAAACCCCTGTTTTCTTCGTTCACTACAATCCAACGGTAGCTCCGTTACCAAACCATCCACACCATTAAAAGCTCTCACCGAGCCCTCAAATGGGTATCTATTAGTTTTTAGTGATTTGACACTTCACCGGACACATTTTTTCCAGGAGCGTCACTCACCTCATCAAAAATCAAATTTATTCACTTGCAACACTCGCACGGTGGGCACCATGTTGCCTCCATACTTTTCCACGTCGTGTCAACTTTTGTCATGAGTTAACATCTTGTACTCATGCATTTAGGGTCCCCATTGGACCCTTTTCCGTGTGGCGGTACCTCCATCAAGTCACCTCGTAGCATCCGAGTTGAGTCATCATTGCTTTCATGGAGTCTATCCCGAGTCCCTCCACTCCCCCTTCACGACTTGGTCCCTCTCTCGTGTCGCACACTATGGCCTTCGGGTCCCAATCGTCCCTATTCCTCATGATTTTAGGTCACTGGCCGCGGTGTCATCCATGCCATTTATGCTCTAACAAGGGAAGTCGTCCGTTCGTTACTTCCGGGCCCCCCCCTCCCCCCCATTTCATCATGACTACCGCATCGCCCAACTGCTCACTCTACCGTTTTCTCTCATGCCTTAGTTGAGGATCACTTATTTCCTCACCTTGCGGCGGTGCCTTCTTCTATCGACATTAGCTCATTCATTCCGTACACGTGTCTAAAGGGCAAGGTACCTTGCTCACTCTTCCACTCTTGTTTGGAGTGCCTCTTGAGCCAGGCAAAGGGACCTCCATATTGCCCTTTAATTCTGATTGTTTTCACCTCCATCTCCTTCAAAGATGATTAGCATCCGTATACTCGATGGTTCGTGATGCGCAGCTTGACATTTGGCATTCTCGAGTGTGTGAGATGTCTCGCCTCATGAGGGGGTGGCCCTAGGGACAACCCCCCACACACTCAAATGACCTCTTCATCACAAATTTTCTTTCGATGCATCCATACATTTGATGATGTTGGCCCCCTGTACCGCTGCGTGTCTTTAGTTTTGCATGTATCGCCGTATTTTAGAGCCCTTTCCCCGTGTTCGGTGTGCATCCGGGTTGTATTTATATCTCATGTACTTAGATATTATCATGCAAGTCCTGCATCGTTATCTCGTGCAATAATATGTATGTGGGATCCATTATCATGTTATTTCTCTAGCTCATGTTTATGCGCATATTCTATATTATATCGTCCGTGCTGGTTTTCCCATGTCCTATTGCCTGTACTATTGCCCCTACGTATAGGTATGCTTCCCCCGCCACCTATAGCAAGTACTTACTCACCAAATCGACTTGTCACACCTACAAGTCGCCTCCTCGTGTCTATTCTTTCAACACTTTACTTCACTCCACCTCCTTCTCTTTGACTTCCTCGTTGTCTAGTGATTGAGTTCTTACAACGTACTTCGGTCATACGATCAGCTCCTAACGCCGCACAATCGGGGGAAACTATTACACCATTTTTTGGCCATCTAATCCGCTGGTATTAGATGTACCAAGTACTTTTTAAGTAAGACCGATTTTATCCCAAGTAAAATCACATTCACTATGAAAAAAAATAACTTAGTAAATCACCTTTATTAAGTTGTTTATGGTCTGCCTAAGAAACCCCATGAGGAAATATTAAATAAATCTATATTTGTTTGTTTTCCCTCATGGAATAATTAATTAAACAAGAAATTGATTAATATTCCCCGGTTATATTTAACCCAAAACAAGGAAATTAATTAGATAAATCATTATTTACCTTATTATTTCCTAAAGAATAGTTATTTAAACCTTATTAAATAATATTCTTTGTTAGATATAGTTAAAACACCTTATAAATAATTAATAACTATTTATTTATTTATTTATTAATTAATCATACTTAAAACGATAAATAAATCATTTATTTATTTATTATTACCTAATCACATCCTTTAAAATGATAAATAAATCATTTGTCTATTTATTATTACCTATTCACATCCTTAAAATGATACATAAATCATTTATTTATTTATTATTTACAAATAAGGGGATTTGACTCAAGTATAATTCCTTTTCCCTCCAATAAATATAATAAAATATTCCATAAAAGTGATCTTGATTTGGTTAATAATATTTTAATTATTATGCACCAATATCTAGACTAACCTAATATTTTTAATATAAATAGAAGGCTTTCTCTCCCTATCTATTTGTCACCTTTTGTTGCCTAAAGATCTCATTAGATCTCAGTTCTGTCCTGCCATTGATCCATTATCATAGCCATACTTTTCCATTTTTGTTTGGGTTTTCTACACCATCAAGAGAGAGGAATTCTAAAACTCGAAGTGTTGAGGAACTACAAGAACCCATCCCACTAAGGAACAGTGAACTCCTCTTGTGTTTTCCTCCTAGGTGCCATTAATAAAAAATTTCATTGGATATATTCTTGTATTGTCTATCGGATCCATGGAGTAAATCTGTTTTCTACCGTTTGATGTCTTCTAATGCATAGATTCAGATTTTTGTAGCATTTGTATTGATCATCTAATTACGTATCCGAAGATATTAGTAGACATTTATGCTATTAGGCGCTATGCGCAACGAAAGTGGTATTTTTTCGTACACCTTGAATCAAGATTCATACTAACAACTATGGTGCATGAAGAGGAAGAATTGCACTAAGAGATTCAAAATTATGGTACAAAGTGCAACAGAATTTGATCTTACAAAGAGCAACCGAAGATGACATGGATGGTTTAAAAGCATAAATGGAGGCTAAAGTTGGATGGTTTGAAGGATCAAATATTAGCTAATATGGATGATAAATTAGTGGAAGATCACAACGAGCATCAACAAGTTGAAACTATCAAAGGATATCCTAACTGGTCGAGGAATCTATTGAAACAACAGAAAATTAACATCACATCGAAAGTTAAGGAAAGCGGTCCACGGGAACAAGAACTCGACAAGTATGGTCAATTTCAGAAGTATCTCAGCAAGTGGAAGAACTTTCTGTAGAATATTCCATGGGATGATGAGAATTTTTATACGAAGCATCGAAAATAATCGAGCGTTGAGGACAACACTTGTTTGAAGAGGAAGGCTTGTCTTAATTCCTGTTAATAGTGTAGTCCCTTATTATGTTAGTGTAGCCTTATTTTATTGTTGTACACACTTAACCCCATATTATTATTTTCCACTTACATTATTGTTGACCCAGGTCGGCTAGGATTACATTGTGGCCCCCACTGAGATTATATTGTGGCCCCATGGGCTCCCATATATAGAAAGAAGGTTTTTTCATTTGTATCATCCAAGAATTGTTCATTTATGTAATGTATTGGAGGTTTCCCCAAAGTGGCTTATTTCTAAGGCGTTGGATATCTTTTTTTCTTCTCTTTTTTGGAGTCAAGTTTCGTAACAACATATATATATATATATATATATATATATATATATATATATATATATATATATATACATTTCTCACATTCATAAACCCCAATCCATTAACCTTGGATTAGAATATAACCGTTGTTCCCTTGACCAGATTTTACAAAATACTAGGGGCCGAAACCATCATGCCCCAAAACCATGTGTAAACCCATGCACAAAACCATAGTAAGTACACTCCACTTGCAATAGGGTCCAATTTTGTTTCCGGGGCCGTTCGGGACCCTCGCACAGGCCATCGGCCTCCCCGCGTTCCCTGGGACGAGGGGGCCGCTGGCCCCCCCCCGTGACCCCCTCGATGCGCCCGGCCGCACCCACAGGGGGCGCTATTCCCCCCCCCACGCTCGTGACTATTCGTGGAAAGAATATAACACATACCCAACAAAAATATGACAGAGGTTTTCATCCGATTCTCTTTTGTGAAGCCCAAATTGGTGAGGATAGCTATCATCCTCGGTGTACCAAGAATGGGGTGCTTTTCGAGACCGTACAATGCTCGTTTGAGTCTCGTACACATGAGACTCTCAATAAAAAAGAATTAAGCCTTATGGTTGCTCGATTTACACCTCCTCCTCAATAAATCTAATGAGGAATGCTTTTTTTATATCCATCCGGGGGACTTACCCCATCCGCAAAACCAGGGCAAGAATTGATCTAATGGATGAGTACCTCACTATAGGAGCAAAGGTATTCTCATATTCAATTACTTTAACTTGAGAGAACCCTGATTGGGCTACAAATGTATCATTGTAATTTTCTATGCTTTTGTTTGTTGTCTAATTTACTCTCAAGGCCCATCGTAAACCCACTATTGATTTATCTCTTGGTCTTCGGCACCACTTCTCAAACACTATTATTTACAATGGATTCATATTCCTCCAACATTGCATCAACCCACATAGGTTTCTACTAATTTCTTGAAATAGGATGGTTCGGGCCTCTACAAGTTTAGTCAGATCCGTGTAGCTAGTGTATTGACCAAGTGACCGTCTCTACCATGCAAATTTGAAGTGACATCCACACATTCTCCCTCGCATATTTACAAGTCTCCCACCTTCCATGGTCCTTTCCCTACCCTCTCTCGGATGGTTCTTCTTGAGTGGCCATATCCACTTTCTTCTCCACAACTTCTTGAGGTTCCTCCTTTGGAACTAAAATTTCCTCTACCCAGGGATTTGAAGCTCCCTCTCAAGTGAGCACCATTCTCGCTTTCTAATTCTCTTCTTCTCCCATAATTCTACGCTTATTTATCTCGGCCCACCGTGTTTCATCGTGGTTTTTAGGGTGTTTTCAACTCTCATCAAATGCCTTCCTTTGCACATAAATTTTTAAATTCATTTGACACGACTTCACTTCCATTATCACTCCTAAGGGCCTTCACCTTATTTTTGGTTTCTTTCTCAACCACTACCTTTAACTCCGTAAAAACTTGGAGAATGTCTTCCTCTCTTTCCGCATGAATAAGATCCAACACTTCCATGAGAAGAGATCTATAAAATGACAATATATTTTGTGCTCAGAAGTGGAGTTTGTCTAGAAAGGTCCACAGACATCGCAGTGGGATCTCAGTGATCAATGTGCTTTGTTGTCCCCGCTCATGGAATGTGGATTTAGTGTACTTCCATAAAGTACATCCTTTTCATCTATTATGTTACTCAAGTGATCCTTTGGGAGGCGTATGGTTATCTCAAAGGTATTGATCTTTCAAGGTGCCATGATGAAAATGACCAAGTATTTTATGCCAAAGTTCACCGACATCGTGGCTCGCACCTTCCGTGCATTTGTGCTTAATGCATCACAATCCTCCACATCTATTATTCATGTTCTTCACACGAACCCCGATCTACTTCAATTGCCCCGTGGCTATGTGTCTTAGGATCGGCTTTCATTTTTTAAAAAGCACGTCATAACCATGGTCTTCCAAAATGAAACGAGATGATATTTTTCTTTAGGCTCGAAATGGACATGACATCCTTAAGCCTCGAGATGGGATCCTAACTCCCTTGTAAAGGTGACTATACCAACCTCATTGGCGTTATACCTTCCTTCGTCCCTGTCATCTATGTGCATCTCCAATATTTTTCCTCTGTGGCCATCGTACGTGGTCCACACCATGAAAAGTGTGAGCCCGATTTTCATCCTAATTCGCAGATCTTTGTTTTAGCCGAATGTATACCCAAGGAAGACTGTGACACCCCTCTGTCGCCGGGGGGACTTGTCCCCCACATGGGTCCGGGGACCAATGGTCCCCGCCGAGGGTTTCGTGGGTAGTGCCCTTGAAGCTAAAACATATGTAAAATTGCCTTGTAAAAGTATTGTAATTTCTAGTGAACTGGCCGTTCATTAGGCGAATGATCTAATTGTGAGAAGTTATGTTTAATTTAGGTTTTTTTTTCCTAGAAGGAAACCTCGCTTTGTATGAGGGCATTGTAATTACATCGTGTATTGTATGTGTATTCTCGCAGCGAGAAAAAGATAGGGAGATTGTGAGAGAGAACAAAGGATATTATAGTTGATCCTGGCCGTAGGTTTTGTCTCTTCATTTTGATGGATAATAGAAAGGAAAACTTCAATGCTCGTGGTAGATGTAGCCCAAATTGATGAACCATATCCGTGTCTCTATGGTTTTATATGTTTTATGTGTTTGTGTTTCCACATATTTTATGTGTTGCACTGTTTCGTAATATATATAATTTTCTAACAATCTTGACTCCCTCTAAAGGTGACTATACAACTCTCCTTCATGTTAAGCCTTTCCGTCGTCCCCCCATATCTATTGCATCCGCAAATATTTTTTCTTCCGTGTCATTTAAAAAGTATACACACCATGAAAAAGTGTGAGCCCGATTTTCATCCCCGATCTCGCAGATCTTTGTTTCAGCCGAATGTATACCCCAAGAAGACCGTACACCCCTCCACGCTGTGGGGGGACTTGTCCCCCAAGGGGTCCGGTCAACATCCCCGACGGGGTTTTGGGGCAAGACCTCCGAAGCCAAAAATAGATGTAAAATTCTGTAAAAGTATTGTAATTTCTAACTAACCGTCGTTCATTAGCAATGATTCAACGACAAGAATTTATGTTTAATTTAGGGTTTTTTTTCCCTAGAAGGCAACCCCTCGTTTTGTATGAGGGCATTGTAATTGCGGCCGTGTATTAAAGTGTGTGTATTCTCGCAGCTAGAAATAGATAGAGGTCAGAGAGAACATAGGATATTACAACGATTCTGCTTCTCTAGGTTGTGTCTCTTCATTTTGATGGATACAAAGGGAAGGACTCCGGATGTCTGTGGTGGACGTAGTTCGAATCGGTGAACCATGTATATCCGTGTCTCTCTCGTTTTATATATTTTTGTGTTTGTGTTTCCGCATATTTTCCGTGTTTCATCGTCTTCCGTAATATATAATTTTCTAACAATCTCGACTCCTTAAAGGTGACTATACCAACTCGTCATGTTATACCTTTCTCGTCGTCCCCCATATCTACGTGCATCCAAAATATTTTTTCTTCCATGTCACCGAAAAAGTATCCACACCTATGTCATGTGGAATGATGCACCTTAAGTCTAAGTATCATACGCTTCTCCCACTGTTTTATTTGGCCAGTGCATGTAATGAGGTTAAACGAAAGCTCAAACCATGAAGCCAAAAAGATTTACCTACTATTGCTCCTAAGGTCTTCTTGCTTGCCTTTTCATGTGGACACTTTGTGGCATAGTGCTTGAATTCATGACAATGGAAGCATTTAATTTGGACTAGCCTTTCTTCTTGTTCCCTCGATTGGACTCCCAGTTTGGATTGATATTTATCCCTTTCCCTTATTTTCCTTTCCATCCAATGCACATTTTTCTTCATCCTCGCCCTTGGATGAAGTCCCATCTCCGTATTCCGCCTTATTTCCTCCTATGTTAAATCAAACCATAATTTCTCTCGATTCGATAGTTTATCCCTCCCATTTATTGAATTTGAGAGCAGCCAAAATTGGAAGGCCAAGAAAGGCTAGGCTTACCAAGTCTTCTTCAAGGATATTAACACCAACCCCTCCAAGTTTTTCACAACATCAGGTGAACTCGCTCATATATTAGAACGTGTGTCATTCTTCTACATATTGTTTT